>VDFB02281492.1:101195452-101684790 GCA_007258455.2 Sequoia sempervirens | reverse complement strand
GAAACATCATGAAGACTCTTGGGTTGAGAATATCGAATGCATCAAGTGAAAACACTATTGTGAAGAATCTAATGGATGCTTATGCGAGTGTGGGTAGGACCTCATGCTTTGAAAAGGATAGTAATGTCACCTGACGTGTCATTACTTTGAATTTGGTAAGCTATCAAACAAAGAGATCTCGTCTCATTAAAAAGACAAGTGAACAAATGGGAATTAGTAGAAAAACTTTATCCAAAGTTTTTCAAAGGCAGCAAAGAATTGAGGGCACTGATTCAAGTGAATTATGGGAATTCTTGGGAAGACTGCCACACAAAGATAAAAAAAGTTGTTAAAGAATTGAGAACACTAATTGAAGATTATTGGAAGAATAATACAAGGCCATCTCTGAATCAAAGGGATTTCGTAAGAAGGAGAATCGATAGTCAGAATCGTGAGCCACATCCAAAGAATTTTTTGGATACGACTCAAACCCAATTTTTTCATAAATTTCAAAATGCTTATCCTCATATTAGTATTTCTCAAAGATTTTTTGAAATGCTTAAACCTTTTTATGTCAAGATAAATCACACATGCACTGCTTGTTGTTGTAGACTACATATTGAATTCGCTAACCATTATGATGTTTATTGTTCTATATGTTTAGATTTGAATACTAATGATGTTTTGCAGGATTGTGGCATAGAATACCCACCAAAATCTTCAAGAGAGTTCTTATAAAAAAAATTATTTCAAATAGAGGATGGCCAAATATTCTACAGGACAACATGCTTGGATGGTTCATGCGAGCGTTGTGGTGGCTTGCAACGAATGCCAGTATGTCAACATATGGAAAGCACAGATGAGGTGGGACATAAAATAGTAGATTTCAGGAAGTATAAAATAGTGGCATACGCTGCAAAATATGGGTCTCAAGAAAAAAGGTGTGATTTGGTTATTAAGAATATTCTAGTGTATCAGTTTATGTCCATGTTTCGTGAGAATCTAGTGTATGAGTATGCAAGGCATACCCATACAGCCTAATGGATGGACATGCAATTCAAGATATGCAAGGAAACCTTTCTAGTTGGTAGCATAGTATCAGTGGTTGACTTTGCAGAGAACTACACTCTATAGCCATAGTGTGAGGTGCAGTCATAGTATTACAACTCCACACAGGTTTTGATATTTCTGCACATAGCATTCATTCATGTAGGTAATAGTACAGAGGACCAAAGGAAGGTATTGAGGGAGTATCACTTTTATATTAGTGATGATCACACACATTCTCCAGATTTCGTGCAAGGTTGCTTCCATATTTTCTATAGTGATTTGGCTCGGAGGGTCATAGCATACGGTCGGCATATAATATGGTCGGATAACTATGCAACATAGTTCAAGAACGCATGCATGTTCTACTGGTTGTGCATGATTCATCTCACTATAGGTGTTCAGCATATGTGGGAATTTTGTGAGGCCGGGCATGGAAAGGGGGAGCATGATGGTGTAGGAGCATGTGTGAAAAGAGCATTAGCATGAGAAGAGTTAAAGTATAAAGACAATGCAAAGTTTATAGATGTAAGTTCAATCATTGGTGGTGTAATGCTTCGATGGGTCTAGGTAATGAAGGTATGTCTTCAGTTCATATATTTTTTTGGTTGATGGATAATACTAACATTGCACCATATGAGGATTATTGTACACTAATAGGATCGAGTGAGCTACACTCTTTCTTTAGCACAAATGCAGGTTCATGGAGTATCAATACACGTAAGATGGCATGCTTTTTTTCTTCATGTACAATGCAAGCCTAGAATGATTGTGAGTCAGGGGAGTGGGTTGACAAATGGTTGACAAGCTATCTTACCCCACTTCACACATATCGCCCTCTGACGACATTGGAACTAACACAGATTGAATCATCGGTTGACTTTGACCACGTATCAGATCTAGTTCAACCAGGTAATACATCTACTTGCTTAGTTTTTGAAATTCCATATTGTTATCTTACTTTGTACTGTATTCGTAATGTTGACTAATTTCAAGTGATTTTATGCACATATCAATGTAGTGCGTGTTTATGCAGTTATTGCAGATGAAGAAAACGAAGAGGGAACAAACTATTACTTGTGTCGTTGTGTTGAGACCAAAAAGAAATTGGAAGCCCTAGTTATAGATGGAGAAAACATGAGTACCCTACAAGCTCTAATTTGTTACTAGGCATTTGGCAGAGGTACCCACATAAGAGTGTTAAACATTGGTTGTTTGAGGAATTTAACATGCATCGTAAGATTCTTCATTACTCAAACCTTGTCGTGGCATCCAATGTTAGTTTGAGAAAATATGGGGGTAGACCTTTGAACAAGACCTTGTGGAAGGTTCGTGAGTCTGACCATGAGGCAATACTTGACACAATAAAGAGTATAGAAGATACAAATGGTTCATTGGATTAATTTGTAAGTATATGCACAATGGTTCTTATTAATTTATATTTGTATCCACATTAATTTGTTTAATGCCAATGCTATCATGTCTTATTTTACTTTGTGTATTTGTTAGTAACCCAGTAAAAATTGAATGGTGTCCCCTTGTAGAAAATTAAGATTTATGAGCCATCCAAGAGAATCTCAGCTATAAAAGCAATGCAACATCCCTATTTTGATGATCTTGACAAATCTCAATTATGATTTTTAGCCATTACAAAGGTGTGTGCGAAGCTTGGTGAGGGAATTTCAAGTTATTCATTTTAAGTTAACCTTATCATGAGAACCTATGATGTATACATTATAGGAGCATCTCAAATTTCAAGATATTCTAGATTCATGAGAGGTGTTGTGTGCAATAGGTATCTTGGAACTCGTAGTGAATATGTATGAGCAGGATTGACTAACTTGAGAGACTTCCATACCTATCTATAAGTTCCTTCCATCTATTTTCATTTCATTTCCATTTTGGACATGAGTTGTTTCTTTTTATTCTTTTACTTTTCCTATCTGTACCTAAACTAGTAAAAATTGACTGGTCTCTCCTTCTAGAAAATGCTGATTTTGGAGCCATCGAAGAGAATATTAGCCAAAAAAGAAATGCAACATCCTTATTTTGATGACCTTCACAAATCTCAATTTTGATTTCAAGCCATTATAAAAGAGTGTGCGAAGCTTTGTGAGGGAATCTCAAGTTTCTCATTTGAAGTTAACCTCTAAATGAGAACCTATGATGTAGACATTATAAGAGAATCTTGAATGTATGAGTGACATTGTAAAATATCTGTGAGAATAGAGTACCTAAGGAATTGTAATGAGATTTACTTGTAATGACATTTACTGAAATAATGAAATTTGGTGTAGGGGCACCAAGGTTATTGAGCAAATTTGGTTCACGAAAATCTTTTATGTTAGTTTTGTGTTTTGAGTTTTTTCAATTGAATAAGGTCATAACACATCCACAATTGATTTATAATGTAATAAGTCAATATTTGAATTTGTATCCTTTTGAAGGAAAATCTTTGAATATGGTTGTAAATTTACTATTAGTGAGATTGAGATTGTTAACCTTCAGATAGTAGAAATATTTATGTTGATGAAATTTCCTTTAGATGCAAGGATTCAAAGCACATCAACCATGTGGTACAAATGATTAAATCCCAGAGATGATCTGTAGCAATGAAGGAGTCTAAAAAGGTAGAAATAGCTACACTGGTGACTCAGGAGAAACTTTAGTGATGCAGAGTCAAGGTGGAGAAGACTCAAACAAATTAGATTTCAGTAAATCAACAACCTTTGTTATTTCATTTGGCCATCTTGGAACAACTACCAACAAAAAGGCTTCCAAACTCAACAATTTGGATTAAATTTTAGATAATTCCTCTAAAGGACCATCTCATCATCAATATAGCATCTACTCAAACCCCCAACATCATTCCCAAGCCAGACATACAAGGTTTCTTTGCAATTTCTTGGAGATCCTTCAAACTGCCCTGCAAAAAGGCTACAAAATTAGCCTTGTTTTACAAACAAACTGCTCTTTAAACTTATTCTAACCCCACAATATCTTGAAGAATCATCAAATAGGTCACAAAACTCCCAATTCCATAGGTTTTAGAAAATCACTCAACCTCTAAGCCATAATTTCTAAAAACCCTCAATTTTCTAACAAATACCTAGGGTTTTTAGCATCTCACAACTCCAAGGCCTTCCAAACCTCGCCAAAGCATCAAAAAAGTTTTTTAGGGTCTTCACACACATAATAAACCTTCACCTAGCCTTTAGATTCAGTAGATCTCAAAAACATCAATTTGGTTCCTCCATTTGAAGCCAAAATCTCACATTCTCAACCTAAAACAACATCACCAACCCTATAAACGCCTTACCATTAATAAAAGAGTTAAGGAAAATTGAAAACAACACATTTTAAACCTTTCCTCTAAGTCACAATTCACCACAATAGGAGGAAGGGCTCCATCACAAAAATTAAAGTAAACTCAGACCCTGCTGGTCTGTACAGGCTGAATAAAGAAAAATGGATTTTCCTTTCACTAAACAACCAAAGGTGTATCAAAATAGATTGAAATATAGGTTAAGACCTACCACCATGATGTTTCATGAATTTCTATTCATAAGAGGCCTATTCTAGGCCATACACAGATAAAAGAGACTGAAAAAATAGAAAAATGCTGAAATTCCACAATTTTAGGCATTGTGAAGAGCACCAATCTTAAAAAAAACTATTGATTGAACCCCCATTCAGGCTTGAATGATTTTTTTAATATATTTCAAATGAGAATCATCTCCCTTCAATTCCCATAACTACCTTTGAACCACCAAACCCTTATTAAGGCTACAAATACTAGTATTTAACAATAGTTTTGCTTAATAAGCTTTATCATGCAAATTTATTATTCTAAAGGCCTAGGACCACTTAGACACCCTTATAACATGACTTTTAGACTCTTTCTCTGCACTCCCACCTTTTTACAATTTTTTTTTTATGGAAATATCAACAATTATTTAATTCAAGAGTTCTTTTGCACATTTGTCCACCCTAACCTACTAATTCCCAAAGTACATAAAAGATTGGTCTATTAGACCTTATTCAAGAAAAAAAGACCTCAACTTACTAACATTTACCAACTGTCCTCCCAATTTACCATCAAACAATCACAAATTGAGGGTGAGGTGTGGGTGCTCCTGCACCATTTAGCTTTCAAAAACAAATTCAATTAGGTTGGAAGATGTTTGGATCGGGCTAGCATTTGGTGGAAGAGGAAGAAAGATGACTGAAACTCTAGAGGCCCACCATACTAGATTTTGGTATTGAACCATGAGAGTATAAGAGAGATTTGATATCATGTATCAAAACATTAACCATGCATTCTTCCAACCAATGGAGAAGGAGATGATTACTTTGCTTTGTTTTCATTTGCATAATCATATCAAGGCATGGGAACCAAGAAGACCAAGGATGTCCAATTTTATGTGGATGTAATGGATGTGGTCCAAAATTTAGGAGGTTTAAGAAGGTCAATGTATGATCTTCATGAAATTGAGGAAGAAAAACAAGAGAGGGATAGGAAAAATAAAATCAATACAGAGTTTCAAGGATTTGTCAAGCGAGTAAGAGAGCTATGGGAGCAGCCTCATCTAAAAGATTTTGAACTAGGATTTGATATGTACCATTTAGAGAGCTTGGTTTTCATGGAGTTCCTTTCAAAGCCTCTTCTTTTATTATTCTTATGGTAAACTATTTGTTAGAGTTGGTGGAATTACCTTTCTTAGTAGTAATTGCTATTAGTGAGATTAAGATTGTTAACCTTGAGAGAGTAAGACTTGGGCAAAAGGAATTTGATATGGCTATTGCTTTCAAAGACTTCAAGCGGGATGTACTCCGCATTGACGCCATTCCTCAATCTTCACTTGATGGCATCAAGGAATGGATGAACTCCATGGTTATAAAGTATTATGAAAGCAAAATGAACTTGTACTAGCAACCAATTTTGAAGACTATTACTGATGATTCAAAGAACATCAACCATGTGGTATAGATGATTAAATCCCAAAGATGATTTGTAGCAATGAAAGAGTCTGAAAAGGCAGAGAGAGCTACATTGGTGACTCAGGAGAAACTTCAGCTTTCAAAAAACAAAGCCAATTAGGCTGGAAGATGTGTGGATTAGGCTAGAATTTGGTGGAAGAGGAAGAAAGATGACTAGAACTCTGGAGGCCCACCATACTGGATTTAGATATTCAACCATGAGAGTAGAAGAGAGAGTTGATATCATGTATCAAAACATTAAGCATGCATTCTTCTAGCCAGCGGAGAAGCAGGTGATTACTTTGCTTCATTTTCATTTGCATAACCATATCAAGGCATGGGAACCAAGAAGACCAAGGATGCCAAATTTTATGTGGAGGTAATGGATGTGGTCCAATATTTAAGATGGTAAAGAAGGTCAATGTATGATTGTTAACCTTGAGAGAGTATTTATGTTGAGGAAATTTCCTTTAGATGCAAGGATTCAAAGAACATCAACCACATGTGGTAAAAATGATTAATTCCTAGAGATAATCTCTAGCAATGAAAGAGTCTAAAAAGGAAGACAGAGCAACACTGGTGACTCAGGAGAAACTTCATCTTTCAAAAACAAAGTCAATTAGGTTGGTAGACGTGTGGATTGGAACAACATTTGGTGGAAGAGGAAGAAAGATGACTGGAACTCTAAAGGCCCACCATACTAGATTTCAGTATTCAACCATGAGAGTAGATGAGAGAGTTGATATCATATATCAAAACATTAAGCATGCATTCTTCCAGCCAATGGAGAAGGAGATGATTACTTTGCTTCATTTTCATTTGCATAACCTTATCAAGGCATGGGAACCAAGAAGACAAAGGATGTTGAGTTTTATTTGTAGGTAATGGATGTGGTCCAAAATTTAGGAGGGACAAGAAGGTCAATGTATGATTGGTGCAAGAGCACCATTCAGTAGGTTTTGTTCATCAAGGAAAATAAGAGTAGAATATCATCAATTTACTAAAACTAGCCCGGACTTGTACATTTGAAGGTTTTGAGTCAATAAAAATGGTTTTTTGACCCATTCCTCATTTTGTAGCCTTTGTAACTTGAGGAATGGGTCTACGCTAACATTATTAAGGTGTGGGAATGATGTGTTAGTGTTGGGGAGGTCTGAAAGTGAGATGGGTGTGAAACCCGTGTGTGTAAAAGTGAGTTTTCTTTAAGAAAAATGGTGGTTTTGAAGAGTCAAATTGTATTTTTGTGTAGGGAAGCATTATCTACGCTAACATTATTAAGGTGTGGGAATGATGTGTTAGTGTTGGGGAGGTCTGAAAGTGAGATGGGTGTGAAACCCGTGTGTGTAAAAGTGAGTTTTCTTTAAGAAAAATGGTGGTTTTGAAGAGTCAAATTGTATTTTTGTGTAGGGAAGCATTATTTTATGATTGTTTGAGCTTTTATAGGGTATCACAAACTTGTTTGAGTAATTTTTAGGTTGTGGTTAGCTTTGGAAATATCATTTTCAATAAACCCCTAGGGTTTAGGCTACAATAGAGGGTTTTATGGTTTACCCATTGTACGGTGGTATAGCTGAGATCTCATTGTGGAATTTGAAGTTTTGACACCTAAGAATTGCTGCCTCAAGAGTTGGTAAGGTTTGGATAAGTTTAGAGTATAGACCCTTTGTTCAACCAGATCGATCCCTTAAGGGTCCAAAGGGCAAAATGACTGCAAACTTCAATATGAGATTACTCAGACACCGTGATGCTTAGAAACTTCTCGTCTGATCCTATGGGATCATGTTGGGCCCCTCTACAATAAAATATCTCGGTTTTCATTATATCGAAGTGGTTTTTCCATGGTTTCTAGTTTTCAGTTGATGGAAAAAGTGTCAAATGGAAGCAGTGGAAAGTTGCAAGGTGGTGCAACTTTCATTCTGCAACTCGTGTGACCAAAAAAACTATTCCAACACATCTAAATATGCATTTTTACGCTAGGAATGGTCCTCTTTTGCACCCAAACATGCGGAATCGCTTCGAGCTACTTTCAACTTGATCAATCCCTTAAGGGTCCAAAGGAAAAAATGGCTGCAAACTTCAACATGAGGTAACTCGGACACCGTGATGCTTATAAAATTCTCATTTGATCCAATGGGATCATGTTGGTCCCCTCTAGAATAACCTCTCTCCATTTTCATTATCTCATAGTGGTTTTCCCGTGGTGTCCAGTTTTTAGTTGATGAAAAAAGTGTCAAATGGAAGCAATGGAAAGTTACAAAGTGGTGCAACTTTTGTTCTACAACTCGTGTGACCAAACGAACTGTTCTGACGCATTCAAATAGGAATTTTTATGCTAGGAATGGTCTTATTTTTCACCCAAACATGAGGAATCGCTCTGAGCTATATTCAACTTGATCGATCCCTTAAGGGTCCAAAGGGAAAAATGGCTGCAAACTTCAGTATGAGGTTACTCTGACACCGTGACTCTTAGAAAATTCTCATCTAACCCTATGGGATTATGTTGGGCCCCTCTACAATAACCTCTCTCGGTTTTTGTTATCTCAGAATGGTTTTCCCGTGGTTTCCAGTTTTTAGTTGATGAAAAAAGTGTCAAATAGAAGTAGTGAAAAGTTGCAAGGTGGTGCAACTTTTGTTCTGCAGCTCGTGTGACCAAATGAACTTTTCCAATGCATTTGAATAGGTATTTTTATGATAGGCATGGTCCTCTTTGACACCCAAACATGCAGAATCGCTTTGAGCTACGTTCAACCATATTGATCCCTTAAGGGTCCAAAGGGAAAAAAGGCTGCAAAATTCAACATGAGGTTACTCATACACCAGAATGCTTATAAAATTCTCATCTAATCTGATGAGATCATGTTGGGCCCCTCTACAATAACCTCTCTCTATTTTCATTATCTTGGATTTGTTTTCCTGTGGTGTCCATTTTTTAGTTGATGAAAAAATTGTCAAATGGAAGCAGTGGAAAGTTGCAAAGTGGTGCAACTTTCATTCTGCAACTCATGTGACCAAACAGACTATTCCAACGCATTTGAATAGGAATTTTTATGCTAGAATGGTCCTCTTTTGCACCCAAACACATGGAATCGCTCCGAGCTATGTTCAATCAGATCGATCCCTTAAGGGTTCAAAGGGAAAAATGGCTACAAACTTTAGGATGAGGTTACTTGGACACCATGATGCTTAGAAACTTGTCATCTAACCCCATGGGATTGTGTTGGGCCCCTCTACAATAACCTCTCTCAGTTTTTTTTATCTCAGAGTGGTTTACCCGTGGTGTCTAGATTTCAGTTGATGTAAAAAGTGTCAAATGGAAGCAGTGGAAAGTTGCAAAGTGGTGCAACTTTTGTTCTGCAACTCCTTTGACCAAATGAATTGTTCCAATGCATATGAATAGGAATTTTCATGCTAGGAATGCTCTTTTTTCTCACCCAAACACGTAGAATCACTCTGAGCTATGTTCAACCGGATCGATCCCTTAAGGGTTTGAGTGTAGTATGTTGAAATAGGCCATTCCACCTATTGTTCAGGCTATGTCTCGGTGATATAGGCATGATGTAAGTAGGATAGGGAGTAGGAATAAGAAAATAGCATTATTAAGGGAATTGGAAGAGATTACTAACACTGCCCCTGTTGAAAATTCAAAATCGAGGACCCTTAAAAGTAAGGTTAGAAGAGGTGAAAAGAAGAAATTGCTTGAAAATAAGTTATAATAGGTTGGAGATAGGGTGAGATTGTGGAGTTTGATGTGTTCAAAAGGTCTACAAGGATAGGGAAGGTCAAAAGTATGTTATGGCATGGCATGCCCTAGTTGGGAAAACAGGGGTTTTGAATGAAAAAGAGAGGTTTGAGGGACTAAACGTGGGTAAAGTCAAGGGGAAACATAATTTGGTGGTCAATTAAGTTTGTGAAGGAAAAATGAAGAGTGTTGGAATAGGTTTTGAGGTTCACGTTCGGGGGTTTGGTTCGCCAGTTTGGCCAAAAAAATTTGGAGGGGGGTTCAGTTCGTTTTGGGTTCATTGGTACAAAAAACATGTAAAAACAAAATATATATCTATGCAACCTAGAAGCATGAATTAGGATTAGAATATCACATATCATCATATAAACAACAAAACCACCATAAACTTGAATGTCATTTAAAACAACAAAATTGCCAAAAAAAAAAGTGTTTATAACCTACAAAAAAATGTGAATAAAATCACGCTAATTTTCACATGAAAAAAAACCATGAGACCATAGCTTGTTGCTTACTATTATTCTTTGATAGATTTTTTCCAAGCATCCATAGCTTGTTCAAAAGTAATTTTTTTAGGCTTTTAGCCATATCAGCAAGGTAGTGAATTGTTTGATAAAATGCTTTGGTAGACATGTATGAAAAATGTGGTAGCATAGACAAGGCAGTGAACTGTTTGAAAAAATGCCTCAAAGAAATGTGGTTTCATGGTGATGGAATGGCATGATGAATCCATGACAAGAAAATTGATATGGATTGTCATGGCATTCCACCACCATTGAGACCACATTTCTTTGAGGCTTTTTCCAAACAGTTCATTGCCTTGTCTATGCTATTGCTTATTATTATGCTTTGATATATTTTTTCCAAGCATCCATAGCTTGTTTGGAAGCACCTATTTTAGGATTTTAGCCATAGCAGCAAGGAGGTGAACTGTTTGATAAAATGTTTTGGTAAACATGTATGAAAATTGTGGTAGCATAGACAAGGCAGTGAACTGTTTGAAAAAATGCCTCAAAGAAATGCGGTTTCATGGTGATGGAATGGCATGACGAATGCCATGACTAGCAAATTGATATGGATTTTCATGGCATTCCACCACCATTGAGACCACATTTCTTTAAGGATTTTTTTCAAACAGTTCACTGCCTTGTCTATGCTATTTCTCATTATTATGCTTTGATATATTTTTTCCAAGCATCCATAGCTTGTTTGGAAGCACCTATTTTAGGCTTTTAGCCATAGCAGCAATGAGTTGAACTGTTTGATAAAATGCTTTGGTAAACATGTATGAAAAATGTGGTAGCATAGACAAGGCAGTGAACTGTTTGAAAAAATGCCTCAAAGAAATGTGGTCTCATGGTGATGGAATGCCATGACAATCCATAGCTTGTTTGAAAGCACCTATTTTAGGATTTTATCCATAGCAGCAAGGAAATGAACTATTTGATAAAATTCTTTGATAGACATGTATGAAAAATGTGTTATCATAGACAAGGTAGTGAACTCTTTGAAAAAATGCCTCAAAGAAATGATGTCTCATGGTGATGGAATGCCATGATAATCAAATTCTTTTTATTGTCATCGCATTCCATCACCATGAGACCTCAAATAATTTGATTGTCATGGAATTCCATCACCATGAGACCTCATTTCTTTGAGGTATTTTTTCAAAGACTTCACTGCCTTGTCTATGATATTGCTTACTATTATACTTTTGATAGATTTTTTCCAAGCATCCATAGCTTGTTCGAAAGCACTTGTTTTAGGCTTTCAGCCATAACAACAAGGCAGTGAACTATTTGACAAAATACTTTGGTAGACATGTATCAAAAATGTGGTAGTATAGACAAGGCAGTGAATTGTTTGAAAAAATTCCTCAAAGAAATGTGGTCTCATAGAATGCCATGACAAGCAAATGCAATTGGGAGCTGCTCCTAGTTATTAGTTACGCAATGTGAATTAATTGCATAATTTCTTAGGTTGACTTTGTAAAAGCTATATTGTAATTGAAATTTTGTCATCTATCAGCCTCTAGTTATTAGTTATGCAATGTGAAGCAATGCTTTGAGTTTGAAATATGTGCAATGCAATGTAATCAACGATATGAATATAAACTACAAAAATCTATTTTTTACAATTTATTAGTTAAACTCTTTATTTTATTTTCTCTCTATATCTCTATGCTATGGAAATTCCTTTTAAAAAATTTAAATTTTTTTTATCTCTTGTTCTCCTTTTTTTACCTTTTTTTTTAAATCTGTTTTTTTCGATTTTTTCTAGACTTTTTCCCAATTTTTTCAAAAAATCTTATATTTTTGGTTTGTCGATTTTTTCCCCAAAAGATTTTTTCTACTATGGTATAAACACATATCTTTTTGTAATATCAAGGATACTTTTTGAAACTTCCATGCATTGCTAATCTAAAAGGAAAAGTCTTTTTCCTAATCTATATGCAGCCATCCTTTTGACATTGTAAAAAAGAGCAAATATGAACACCATCGATAAAAAAAAATTGTATTAACCAAATAGCCATGTACACATACATGAATATATGTCTATTTAAGTATAAAATATAGTTACAAAATAGCCATATAGGCTTATGAGAATGCCATATAGGCATACAATGTCAAATATATCCAATACAAGATATGTACAAAATTGCCATGTCTAGGCATACAACAAAGGGCTTTAGAATCAAAATGCATTCCTCTCCATGCTTTAGAAATCAATTATTTCCCTTTGTTTGGTGATCTGATGGTGATAAGTCCATCACTCATTTATGTTATGCTTGAGGAATGCTCTTGTTGCTCCTCCTACAGTTTAGCTCCTGGTGAAGTTTTAACTATTACAATAAGAAGTAAAGACATTAATATATAGAAATTACATTATAAAAAATGATATATTTAACAA
Organism: Sequoia sempervirens; assembly: GCA_007258455.2. Classification (NCBI taxonomy): domain Eukaryota; kingdom Viridiplantae; phylum Streptophyta; class Pinopsida; order Cupressales; family Cupressaceae; genus Sequoia; species Sequoia sempervirens. The sequence continues at coordinate 101,672,135 of VDFB02281492.1, read as the reverse complement.
AATAATCACTTATAGTCATCTCATGATCACTCTCCACGATGGAAATATTCGCATGTCGATGCTTAGGCATGCTCAAGCCATGTATAAACCATCCAAATAGGAATTAAACTACTAATCAATAATGGTTTGATTTTTTACTAGAACTAACATCTATAACAACGAATGTAAATTGAAATTTAGTAATTTACCTCATACCTCCTCTATCAGAGCCATCGAGTATTGTATAGCGGATGAAACACCGATATCCATTGTCCTTGTAACATTTGGAGGTGTTTCCACAACCAACATCTGAAAATAAAACAACAAATTATTCAATCACAAAAAAGTTACAATAACGATCTACGTCATGACTTATAATGTATGAGATCTAATGAACAAAATTTTGAGTACAAGTATTAAACTATATATTTTTGGTAGGCCTTGGTAGTTTGATAGGAAGACCAAGCATGATGGGGAGAAGAGCACATACTCCATTGTGAGGGAAGGGAAGACTTACAACCTTTCACCTCTCCTAGAAGAATACAAGGAAAAGCATGAAGGGCCTAGTGTTTTGATGGTGGGTGAGAAGGATTTCATGAAGAACTTGAAGGAAGGAGGAAGAGGATTCTTCTTGATTATGAAGCCAAAAAGTGAAGAAAATCTGCCCACAAAGAAGGAAGATGCACCAAAGGAATTCCAAGAGTTGTTGGAAAGGTACAAGGATATAATGGTGAATGAATTACCTAGTTCCCTACCTCCCATTAGGGATATAAGCCACCATATTGATATGATTCTAGGGGCTACATTTCCCAATAAGGCTACATACAAGATGACACCTACTCAAAATGAGGAGATTGCAAGACAAGTGCAAGAGTTGATGGATAAAGGGCTAATGAAGAAGAGTTTGAGCGCATGTGTTGTTCCTCCTGTTCTAGCACCAAGGAAGGATAGGAATTGGAGGCTTTGCACTGATTCAAGAGCCATTAATAGGATCACAATTAGATATAGGTTCCTGATGCCAAGAATGGAGGACGTCATCGATTGTCTATCAGAAGCATCTTACTTTTCCAAGACTGATCTAAAGAGCGGGTACCATCAGATAAGGATCAAAGAGGGGGATGAATGGAAGACAACTTTTAAGACTAATGAAGGGCTCTATGAGTGGTTGGTTATTCCCTTTGGATTATCAAATTCCCTAGTACATTTATGTGCCTTATGAATGAGGTATTGAGACCTTGCATTAGAAATTTTGTTGTATTTTATTTAGATGAAATCCTTGTGTTTAGAAAGTCTAAAGAAGAACATTTGAAGAACCTTGACATGGTACTAAGGAGGTTACAAGAGGAGAAGATGTTGATAAACATGGAAAAGTGTGAATTCATGAAGGAAGAACTAGTCTACCTTGGTTTTTTCATCTCCAAGGGAAGTTTGAAGATGGATCGTTCAAAGGTGGATGCTATTCTTACTTGGCCAATACCAAAATCCATGGGAGATGTGAGAAGCTTCCATGGACTTGCAATATTTTATAGAAATTTCGTCAAGAAATTTAGCCAAATTTGTGCACCAATCTTGGACACCATCAAAGAAGGTAACAAAGGTAAGTTTTCTTGGACCAATGAGGCTGATAAAGGGTTTAAATATCTAAAAATGAGAGTAGCACAACAACCTATACTTGTGCTCCCTGATTTTGATAAATTTTTTACCATTGAGTGTGATGCTAGAAATCAAGCAATAGGGGTTGTTTTGAGCCAAGAAGGTAGACCAGTTGCATTTTTCAGTGAGAGGCTAAACGAAGCAAAGTGGAAGTATTCTTCCTATGATTTGGAATTGCATGTTATGGTCCAAGCCCTCAAAAAGTGGATGCACTACTTGTTACCTAAAGAATTTGTTGTTTATACTGATAATCATGCCTTGAGTTTTTTGAATGCACAGGACAAACTTAGTCATAGGCACATGAAGTGGGTCGAGTCTTTGCAAGCCTATAATTTCACAATAAAGCATAAGAAGGGCCAAGAAAATAAGGTGGCATATGCTCTCAGTAGAAGGGCACTTGTAGTGCAAGAGATCCAACTCCAAAGCATGGGGGTTGAAGCATTGAAGGGTATGTATCATAAAGATTCATATTTTAAGGAGGTATACAATGTTTGTGAGCAACATTTGAATTATTTTCATGGTGAATTCTCTGAATTTTTATTCTAGAATATGTTTCTCTTCAAAGGAAGCCAATTGTGTGTGCGTAAATGCTCAATGAGGGAGAATATCATAAAGGAGAAACACAGTGGGAGTCTTGGAGGTCACTTTGGCCTTAACAAGACCTTGGAACAAGTTAGGAGATTTTACTATTGGCTAAAGTTGCAGGTGGATGTGAGAAGGTATGTGGAAGGCTGCACAATATGTCAAAGGGAAAAGGAAACTTCATCAAATGCAGGACTCTATCAGCCACTACCCATTCCCAATAGGCCTTGGGAGTGTGTAAGTATGGACTTTGTCTTAGGGTTGCCTAGAACCCAAAGAGGTTTTGATAGTATCTTTTTGGTAGTTGATAGATTTAGTAAGATGGCACATTTTATTCCTTGCAAATGCACCAATGATGCATCTCATATAGCAGGTCTCTTCTTTAAGGAGGTTGTTAGGATACATGGACTGCCTTTAAGCATTATTTATGACATGGATTCTAAATTCATTGGTCACTTTTGGAGGACCTTGTGGAAGAAACTCAAGTCAAAAAAATTTCCTTTAGTTCAGCATACCATCCACAAACAGATGGACAAACTGAAGTGGTGAATAGATCATTGGGAAACCTCTTAAGATGCCTTACCAAGGAGCATGGACAAGCTTGGGATCTGATTTTACCTTAGGCTAAATTTTCATATAATGACTCCATGAATAGGAGCATTGGTAAAATCCATTTTGAAGTAGTCTATGGAATGCACCCTAGAGGGGTCTATGAACTAAGATATCTACAAGGATTTTCTAAGAGAAATGCTCAAGGTGAGGACTTTGTTGTTACAATCAGGGATATTCATCAACAAGTGAAGGAAACCCTTCAAAAGAATGTTGAGAAGTATAAGGAAAATGTAGATTTAAAGAAGAGGAATGTCCAATTCAAGGTTGGAGACTTGGTGATGGCACACTTGAAGGAGAGACTTCCAAAAGGAAATTATACCAAACTCACGATGAAGAAGATAGGACCTTTCACGGTGGTCCACAAGTTTTGCCAAACTGCTTATGAAATAGAGCTACCTCCTGGGGTGGCAATCTCTCCTATCTTCAACATTTATGACTTGTATCCTTTCAAAGATTCTATGAATGCAGGTGATGGAGCAGGTACAACAACAATGGAGGATGAAGATTGGGTTAGATGTTGGTGTAGGAGAACGTAGGTCATCAAATACTTTTCAATTTTGCAAAAGGGATGAGTGTTCAAATTTGTATTCCGTCAACCACAAAAGGTCATGGAAAAATGATGTGAAGCATGTTCAAGGTCATATGAGGTCTTATTTGAATTTATTTAAGGTTATGGGTAAGTTCTAGGTGGTCAAAGTGGGAAAATGCAAACAATGCAATAATGTAATTTTGTTAAAAGTTGTTAAATTGACAAAAACAAGGAAATCAGGCATATTAAGGGTTAAAAGGGGTAGTTTCAACTGATGGAAAGATAGTTATGGAAAAGAAAATATCTTTAAAAGGCATGTAAAGGTGAGAAAAATTAGAAGTTTGTGTTCTTGTAATTAGATTTTGAAATAAAAATTCCTTATTTCTGAGTTTGCAACATTACTCTGGATTGTTTTGTTTTCTTTTGTTGGTAATTTAGGAACACCCAAATTTAAATCATAGTGTGAATACATGTAAAGAGGAGTTAGTTTCCAATTTCAAGAGTTGGACTTGGTTAGTTTTAGGAAACAAAAGAATAAGAGGCAGTTTTCAGTGCCCAACAGAGTCCTTTTAGAAGCAAGTTTGAGAGTCCAATAGGGTTTTTCTTCACTACTCCACCAATGTAGGTCAAGTAAATTGGTGGAGTAGGTTAATGTTAGGATGTTTTTCATGTTCTAATGATTGTAAGTGTAGGGAAAAGCAGGAATACCATGGTGGAGTTGTTGCTACACTAGAAAATATAGGATTTTCCTACACAAAGTGATGCTACAGTCATGGGTCATGAATAAATAAAACTTGTTGAGGCTTGGAAATGATGTAGAAGGTCTTGGAAGACATAAAAAATCATGTTTCGGGTGGTGTCCAGAGAAATAGAGGTTTGCAAGAGTGTTTTTCACAAAACCCTCCTTGATTTGTGCTTTTACACCCTATAAACGGGGGTTTATTGGATCAGAACATTTTCATGGTTTTCAATCCCTATAAACGGTGAAATATTGAGTTATAAGACATGATTGAAAACTTTTTTGAGGTTTTGAGTGATTTGGAATGGTTTTGAAGGGGTCTCCTTTGTAAAACATGCCTAATCTACTAGCCTTTCTTCAGAGGATAGTCTAAAATCTGATGATTTTCTTTATGTCAAACATCTAAGAACTTTGATATGTTGTGATGTGCTGGAAAGTGTTGCTAAATGTGCATTGATTTTTTTAATAATCTTTGAGATAGGAATGTAACTACCCGATTCAATGGTTGACAAACCTACTAGAGGAATATGATATTGTCTGATCAAAACAAAGATGTTTGTTTAAACAGTGGAAAGGATGATATTGAGTGCTTGGTTACTATCAAACTAATGATATGATTGATGTTACTAAATTTTCTTCAGGTGTATAAGACAGGTTTGGTGACTTTGATGGTTTGATGGATGAGTATTATGAATCCTTTTGAGCAATTTGGTGATTAACCACAAGATGATAATCAAGATTATGTTGTAGCAGGAGTTTGTAACTTGTAAATAGACTACCGTAGTCAAAATATGGTGAGAACAGTGCTTGATAATGGACTGGTAATAGTGAGGTATGGTTTAGTTGATTTGTTGCCTTGGTGAATAAATGAAAGGATGAACTTTCTAAACAACTATATTGTACACTTGAAATTTTGTCATCTATCAACATCTAGTTATTAGTTATGGAATTTGAAGTAATGCTTTGAGTTTGAATGATGTTTAATGCAACGTAACCAACAATATGAATATAAACTACAAAAATCTATTAAGTAGAATTCATTAGTTAATTTCTCTTTATTCTATTACCTTTGTGTACGTTTGAGTAAATCTACTGGCACTAGGAGGTGTTTGCTTGAAACCGCCAATATTAGCATGTTCAACATCCAAAATCACATGTATTAAAATACCATTTGTAAAACAATGCTATTAACATGTAATAAATTTATAATTGTTTACTAGTTACATACCCCACTGATAGGTGTACTGCAAAAATAAGTAGGTGGAGGACCGGTGCATCTAGTCTCAACACTATGACCCTACAATTTTAATAAAATAATAAAACTAAATTAGTTAATCTTGCATTTCAAAATCAAACTTTAATAAATTAAATTCAATGAACATGCTGAATTTTACTTGACTATCAATGCCATATGCACGATGAAAAATGTCATTCTTCCTCTCCATTCCCATAGAAACATACGGATCCTGCATAGCAACCTCTTGAGTTTCGGTGGGGTCATATGAACAAGTCGCCCCACAAGATTGACACACATGGGTTTGAAGGACACTACTCAAGGACTCCCCTGGATGGCACTATACAATAGGGCTAGTATGATGGATGACACTTTGGGTCAAAGTGTTGATCACCTGCAATGTCTCTACGTCAACAGTCTCCTTCGCAACGACAATCATAATAATGTTCTCACGAGGTGTCCTAGCAAGAGGTCATCTCCCTTGCCGCGCAGGATATGGCTATGCACCGTGCCTATCCTGAGCCGAGCCCCCACCTCTCCCTTGGAACTCCCTCATATCAAAATAATTTGGGATTTGGTTCAATACAAACTCACTGTATAGTTTCCTAAGAAAATATTGGAGGACTTCACAATGTTTGCACGGTGGGTAATCAAAGACCAAGTACCACCTATCATAAAAGCGGTTCCTAATCTCTTGGTGATGGCACCAATGAATATGAAACCTCTTCGCATTGAGGCTAAGATTTTGATTGGTTCTAGGGTCAGTGAATAAAGAGCACAAATCACCTTTAGTAATTTTTTAAATCTTTTACTTGTTTATATGATATTTTATTTGCATAATATTCCCTAGATGCCTACCTCCTATCTTGCCATCCCATTATTTTTTGGGTTATTGAATCCAAATTTTTTAACATCTCTTTCATTGAATTTTCTAGTGTCAATCTTTCTGTGGTTGAAGCATTTGGATCACTCAACCTACTGATAAGATCCTCAATTTGTTTTTTGTTGTTCTCAATTTCACTCAAATTTTGTTGAGTGTTAGGAGGGTGTTGAGTGATTAGTGGGGGAGTTTGATTTTTTTGAGGATTTTGTTGAGGAGGATTTGCCTGTTCTTCTTGTTGAGGATTTTGAGAATTTGTAGGATCATTTACATCTCCTACAATTTTTAAAAAAAAATCAAATCTAACCTAAAAAAAACAAAATCAAATTGAAACTAGGAAATTCAAAACAAATAGCAAACAATACCTACCTCCTGCACCTCTTTGTCATTGTGGCACCATCTTTGCAAAGGAAAAGCAACTATTGTTGATGAATTTTGTAGAATTCATCCTACTAGAACACAAGCGTGAAAATGAGGGTTTTTGGTTGTGGGCAGAGTAGAAAAACAGACAAGAGAAAATTAATAGCTTTCACTTTTTTTTCTTCTTTTAAAATGACATAATGCAAGCACATTATAATGTGCTCGCGTTATGTCATTTTCAAAAAAAATTTGGAGCTAGCCACAAAAGTGTAACCCAACTTCATGCACCCACCCTATTACTACTTATAACAATCCTAGCATCTAGTTCTAATAAGTTATTAATCTCACCCAAGCATTTAAATCAATTCATTAAATCAATAAGCAATCATGAAATTAAACATCCATCAAGAAATGATAGAGACAAAAGAAATAAATCCTAGATTACTTTCACTCATAACTTATGGAACGCATACAAGGAGAGACAATAGCCATGAAACTGATATTACTCTATATTATAAATGTTATATTGCTATCAAAGTTACATGCATAAATATGAACTCCAAAAGAAACTTAAAAAAAAAACTCTACAACTTGCTTCATATTTGTCTTGACAATTTCATAGTGTTAACTTAAAATTTTCAACTAACTCCTGCTTCTAGCCCTGAATTCCTTCCTATAGAGATGAAGGAACAAAACAAGCTTCAGGCCAGGAAACACACATGTCCAAATTTCATTGGACCACTACAACAATATTCTATTTTCAGTTACACTCGAGCCTTCAAGTGAAGTAAATAAACATGAGGCAAATTTGACCTCAACTCATTGTAGAAAACAAGTCCCACCTCAAAATACATCATTATTTTGTTACAACATCTCAAGATATTCTCCATGTGCTTAAAAAATGCCATCCGTGGAAAATCTAAAATAGCAAAACTTACAAAGCAAGATAAGGAAAGTAGACAAAAGTCAAATTTTACTTATCCACATTAGCACCACGTGCTACCCATTTCAAATTGGGGAGAGAATAATATTTTACCATGTTATATCAAAAGCCTAATCTATATTGTATCAGGCTATGTATTATTCTTCTCCCATACATTATTCATCTTATTCACTAATCCCTACGCAAATTCATTCTGTGTATTTCTCCAACCATGTGTTGTATTCTTCCTCAGTGGGCCATTTTACATTCAACAAACCCTACACCATAGTGATGTACTGAGAATATCTGGCATCAATTAATATCCTAGTTTAAGCCTGCGACTTCAATATTCTTCATAATTTGTATTCTTCATAGTCATGATTAAATAATGTCAATTATTTAATTATTCTTTATAGTCTTCATTTCTTCTATTAATTAAATAATCTTAATTATTTAATTAACTCACACTTTAATTTATTCTATCTAATTAATTAAATAAATGCTTTTTATTTAATTATGTTACTAATTAACCTTATCCTTCTTGTCAAATTAAATAAATTCTTATTTAATTTACTCTTTATCATACTTCAACTATAATTAAATAAATTCTTTATTTATTTAATTATTCATTTAAATCCCTTCATCACTTAATTAAATAAATCTTATTTATTTAATTATTCTTCAAATATCAAATCTTGAATTAAATGAATTATTTAATTCATGAATTCTATTTTAATGCATTCCTCTATATTTAGATAATTGTGTGAGTTATCTAAGTATTCACTTTTACTCGACTCAAAGATCTATTCAAATCGCTCAGTTAACTCTTGATTTAATGTCTGAGTGGTGTTCTCGAGTAATCTCTTCGTCAAATCATTCAATCGTCGAGTGCTAACTCAATTGTCCGTACATGCAGATTAATTAAATATTCTTATTTAATTAATTAAATCTTGTGCGTGCATTCGAACAAGAGTTGCTTTAATCCATCTTCATCTTTGTCATGCAAAGATAATTCTTCTATTTTCAAATGCCAAACTTGAAGATTAAATTGTTTATTTAATCTTTAATTCTATTTCTCATTTATATCACTCCTGTCACTACTGACAGTTATTAGAATGCATGTTTAATCTGTCAATCTCAACCGTCCGTTGATCTTTCAATCCTGGCCTATTGTTCGAATAATCAATTTTCTATAAATTGATATGTCATTCATTATTCCACTCTCACATGAAATCTTATGACTTTTGAGAGCACTTATCTTGAATCTTCGAAATTTTGCTAAATCACTATCATATGCTATACTTGCACGAACTTACGAGAAATCTGAGGGAAATTATACTACAACAACAAAATGGAGAAGGGAAATCGAGATGAATCATGGAACTATGTATGAATTTGGTGAGATTGTTCAAGTTTTATTTACGTTTTTGACTTCCTTTGTTCTTTGTTGCTTAGCATTAGATTGCATTTAGATTTGTATTGCATGCTTGCTTTTGATCTTCTTTCTGCACTTTCTAGGTGTTACATTTGGTGAACCTGACGTGAAGACACCATCTTCGCGTATCCGTAGACTTTTATTTTGATATTTGCTGGTTTTTCATACGGAATGATGCATCAGCTTGACGAAACACCGCAATTGAAATTCATAGATGCATCAGTTGGATGAAGCAACGCAATTGATTTTTTGAACCGCATCTAACACCATAAACGATGCATCTGAAAAAGTATGACACATCTGCAAATTCCTAAACTACAACTGACTGGTAAATACTGAGAACGCAATTGCAGATAGAATCAACACATCTGACTAGTAAAACAGTGACGTAATTGACTGGTAACCTTTTGTTTTTGTTTTCTATAAATTTCAAAATTGTCAATTGATTTGTGTGTTACTAATATCAGATTTTCAACGTGGGCTTTTTTTGTGGAGTTAACGAGCTTTTGTAGGACGATTGACGAAGACAATACTGAAAACTACTAATGAATCTTTCTGCAGAATGCATTTCAAAGACCCTAGTTAAATTTTTGAAACAGATTGTTTGGTAGTGTAGCAAATCTTTCATTTGGATTAAAATTAACAAGTGTCTACTGTGTTTGGTGCGAAAGCACAATTGTGTAATTACCCTCACGATTTGGTACATCAAAGTATCCTCTCCCCTTGCACATTTGTGCGATCCTAGGTGTAAGAGAAACAGTTACCAACTGTAGAACTTGGGCCTGTTCTAGTGGGAAAAAGTACTCACCCCAGGATGACTCAGACTGGTAGCACTTTGAACCCGAGGGACTTCCGGCCAGTATATAAAAGTGGATTCTTGGGGAAAGCCCAAGAATCACGAGTATTTTTCTGATGAGATGGATCTGAAAGGGGAATCTCGCCACATGGATCATGCCCAATGAACGGAATGCCCATACTAAACACCTTTTGTTTTAGAGACCAACCATTTTTGGCTGTTGCTTGGTATAGTGCAGGGTACAGTATCATGCCTGAAGACACTCACTACTAATCCCCTTGAGTAGAGATAGCAGTTCTTGGGAGGTCATTGCCCAAAGAATTTGAAATTGGTGTGCTCAAAAGACATTAATGAGCCATGGAGGGGAGCCAATTCCACCAAATTTCTAAGCTATCTGCTCTTGAGAAGGAAAGGTGTTTATCACCAATCTGGGGTATTTCGGTGGGTTGTACCAAGTATACAAACCCTAGGCCTTATGGCCTATTAGGATGCGCTTGTCTATTGTCAACTTAAATGTTCTTTGAGTCCAAAATCAAACTGAAAACACTTTTTCTTATGATTTTCCTTGATTGTCAGAATTGGATCACAAAAAATGGAGCCAGTTTTAAATCTCAAATCACTGAAAACACACAAAGTCGTAACTGTTCACTAGAAGGTCGCAATTGATTTTTAGAGTCCCATCTGTTTAAATTAGAGTTGCATATATCATCTTTGGTCACATATTTTTAACTTAGAGTCGCATCTATCATCTATAGTCACATTTGTTTAACTTCGTGTCACATCTGTCATCTTTAGTCCCATCTGTTTAGCGTAGAGTCGCATCTGCTAGATTAGCTCGCAATTGCTTTGCGAAGGACCGCATATGCTATATTATGAGTTACAACTATCATTACAAGTCGTATCTATTAGAAGGTTAACCACATCTGTTAGAGTCAGACATTAAACTTTATTAGAAACACACAATTGTTCACCAGAAAACCACAACTGTGAAACTTGACCGCAACTGCTAACTTGAACCGCATCTATGAAATCTCACGACGCATTTGCCTAATTAGAAAACTAGAATTCATTATCACTATCTAGTCAACATGGTTATACTAGTCCTTCAGTTGAATTCCCATAAAGTAGACTTTGAACAGAAATAGGAAATGATTTTGCTCAATTTTGCATCCTTTAGGTTCATTTAGTCATTACCCTAGTTGTCCTAATTCAGAGTTGGGTCTCATCTTAGAATACATTTTTCCTTTAGAGTAAACTTCTACAAAGGTCATTTTTATAAACTTTAGGATAGGTCCACCATCTACACTCTAGAAAAATCATAGCGTCAACGAAATCTATCATTGAACCTAGTCTTATCATTTTATTCTTTGTCATACAAAGAGTCCTCCTAGCTCATCAGTCCAGTTAGGAAACTCAACTTGTTTTTGATCCTCGTCCTACATTAGTTCCTTGACTTAACTAAATTGACACCTTGGTTATACTTTAGGTAGTTGGTCCCTCCGTCTTAGGTTTATAGAATTGATTATTTTAGAGCCTTGCTTAGACTTTGCATCTATAGATTTTAGGCTAGAGTTATTCTAGAACATTCCTTATTTTGCATCCAGAAAATCCTATAAACATAGACTAGAGTCATACTGTCCATAGACGTAGTTTTGCATTCCTTACATATTGAGCTGATCTTACATGGTTGAAACTAGGTCTAAGAGAAGAGAGAGAGAAAAGATGTCGAACCCAAATGAATTCATCAATCCATTTTCCTCAAGACCTCAGAAGACTCTATTAGAAAAATTCACCACTGGAAACACTCAAGGTCACATTACAACAAAAGACATAGAGGCTACCGCATAGGACCCTGAGTTTGCCTCTTTTGTAGATGAGTATCTAGTAAATGATCATCAACGATACTTATCCAAATTGCTAGCTGAAGGTGCTACCTTACCTATAGGATTTGATATCAGCACCTTACAAACTCAACCTACACAAGGGACACATACAATGACTGCTAGTACTACTACACCTTAGGTTAGGACAACTATGCCATCTGGCACACCTACACAGAGTACGACAGTCCATACGTCCCCATTTGGAACATCTGGCATGACATCAGGATTTAATTTCACTTTAGGAGGATCATCATCCACTCCCTCTGGTCCTCTTGTTGGGAGTAAAAGACCTAAAACATCAACCTCTACACCATATGTCGGTGTCACAAGTACAACATCCCAGTCAACGGCCATACCTAATGCCAGTGTCACGAGCACCATACCACAATCAATGGCCATACCTAGTGCTCAGGTCACTAGTACTATACCACGAACTAGACAAACAGGAGGCATTCCCTCTTTCCAGTATGAAAATCAAAATCCATTCTCCCCGACTGGCAACCAGAATCCATTCACTCAGATTATGAATCAGAATCCCTTTGCCCAGATGGGCAATCAAAATCCATTTATGCATATTCCGAATCATAATCCTTACTCCCAGATTGGTAGTTAGAATCTGATCCCAGGTCAATACCAATTTATGCAGATTCCATACTAGAACACATTCACCAACATTCTAAATCCAAACCCATCATGAGACCTTGGATTTCAGAATACATACACGGATCTGCATAATCCCCCTAGCGCATCTTTGACCCAAATTGACGTCTTACAAACACAAATGCATGCACTACAAACACAAATGGATAACATGTTGGTGTCAACTAAGAAATCTTTTTCAAAAAAGGATATATGCCCATTTCCCTTTGATAGATCATTGTGTATGACCCCTTTCCCTCATGGATATGTCATACCCAATCTCCCTAAGTACAATGGAAAACGGAATCCAATAGAACATATAAGGGAATTTTCTACCATATGCATAGATGTCGCTTATGACCCCATGTATCTTATGAGACTATTTCAATGAAGTCTTGTAGGGATTGCACTAGAGTGGTTTTCAGGTCTAGACTCTGGCATCAGATCTTGGGGTGAACTGGTTGAGAAATTTGTGGAGCAATTCTCCTTCAACATAGACCATGAGATAAATATAACAACCTTGTGTCACACAACACAAGATGAAGGTGAAACATTCATTGCCTTCTTCCAGAGATGGAGGACTATAGCTAGCTGGTGTCCTATCGAGATACCTAAGAAACAAAAAGTTACTATGTTCGAAGAAAACCTTCATGCGAAACTAAGGAGTAACTTAAGAGTACATTGTTGTACATCTTTTTCAGAAATAGTGGAAAAAGGGGTTATAATAGAAAAGGATCTCATTGAAAAAGGTGAACTTAAGACATCAATATCCAATAGAAATCCGATCCTACAAAACACCCCCACTGACATAAACATATTTTGGTCTCACAACAAAAATGTCACCAATGATGGGGTAGTTGATGCTAAAACGCTACAAGCAAGACCACTCATCACATTGCAAGGACCTCACACTTTTTCCAACATGCTTAATGTTGTCAATCAACCTCCTAACATGGTCCAAAATACTCAACGTCCACAACAACAAAGGAGATTTCAAAAACGTGAGTTCACTCCCTTAAGGGAACCCATTGAGTATGTATTCAAACAACTGTTACAACATAATCTTATACAGCTACAGGAACCAAGACAATATGATCCAGGTCAATTTAAACCAGCTTGGTGGGATGATAATTCCTTTTTTGATTATCATAGAACTAAGGGACATAATCTACAAAACTATCAACAACTGAAGAATATCATACAAGATCTTGTTGAAAGGAGAATTATTGAAGTTGGTGGGCAGAAACCAAAGTCCTCAAACACTGATCATCAAGTCTTTTTTGATCCACTACATGACCATGGGAAAGGAACTGCTCCCAGTTTGAGTACTAAGACCAGTATGTCAGCCAACTATGCAAGTATCAAGCATGATTATAATGGCGGAAAAATCATTCATTGCCTTCGTGCTGCTAATGAGAATATTAATGCCATTACTATCAATACAAATCCCAAGTACGCAGTCAATACTCGTCGTACTAAGATCACTATCTAAGGCCCTCCATCACACCAAACACCACAACCTTCCAAGTTACAATATAACCTCCTTGACCAGTTGGGGAAGACCCCATCCCAAATCTCAATCTTGGAACTATTGTGTATTTCCGCTGAGCATCGATCTATTCTCAATAAGGCTTTACAAAACACCACGGTCCCTAATGACTTTGATGTCAATCGTTTCTAGGAAATGGTGGGCTACTTGACCAATAATCATCATGCCACATTTTCTGAACAAGACTATGCAACTGAAAATACGAACCATAATGATCTTTTACATCTAGAAGTCCTTGTTGATGATACCAAAGTTAGACGAGTTTTGGTAGACGAAGGAGCAGGGTTAAATCTGTGCACTTTAAAACTAACTAAGGCATTAGGTATCTCAGAAGCATGCATAGACATGACCAAGAGTATTGTCATTAAAGCTTATGATGATGAGGAATGAAAATCAAAGGGGGTGGTAACACTTCCTATCAGAATTGGTCTGGCAGTAATGGAGACAAAGTTCTAGGTCTTGGATCTCACCCTTCTTTATAACCTTCTGCTGGGTAGACCGTGGATTCATGCCATGAAGGCAGTCCCTTCCACGTATCATCAATGTCTTAAATTCCCTTACAATGGCCCATAAATAACTATAGATGGTGATCCTGATCCATTTCAATATTGCACCAATCTAAAAGAGATTCCCCAATGCCAAGTACCAGTAAACCAAGAGCCTTCATCATCCAATCCATCTTCCTATGTTGATCCGTCCACACTCACTCGAACATCTATTTCACCCTCAATTCCAACCACTCCTACGGTTGAGATCCAAAACAAGGGTTGTGGAGAGTACTACCTGATGACATCTTATTGTGTGAGCCATTTGATTCCTCCTAAGTCATACGGTTTACCTACACCAAATAGGGGACAGTCTATGGTCACTATACATCTTCCTCCTATGACAACTTTCACTAAATGGGGTGAATTAAGCAAAGAGGCTATAAATATAGAAGATTTCACCTCCTAGTTGTATAGGGAAGATGGTGAACAACCTCTCCCACTTGCTCACATTCCTACAGATCTATATGGAAAGGGTTTCAAAATCACGCAAAGCAAGGGATATGATGGACAGAGTGGTTTAGGCTTAAACCAAGACAGTAGGATTGAACCGATATTTGTTTCTCAGTGGCCAAAAGGTGTGGGGATAGGGTTTCAACCGATTTAGATTGGCATTCCTAGTACCACATCACCCTTAATTGAGGAAGTAAGTGCTTCAGAAGATATTAAGACATCTCACGAACCACTGGACCAATATCACTTTGACTCCCCCGACTCTAATGATTATGAGTGGGATTCCCTAGCCTCTACCTCTTCCATGGACCTTGACAAGTTATTTGGAGAACTTGAATTAATGTTAAGTTCCTCGCCAAATCCATTGAATTCCTATCCACCAAAGAAAATGACAAAGGAGGAGTGGTTTAAACACTATTATTGGGAATCACTTGATCCTACCTCTTGGCAACCCAATACATCTATTTCAAATAATCAAACCTTGGCATTAGACCCACCTATCAATCTTCCTAGACCTAAACCTAAGAGAAAATGAGATTTAGTACAAGACTTTTGTGACCATATGAATAACTCAATCCTTACCTTGACCCCATTAAACTTTGATAACTTCGACGATGACATGCTCTTAGTCTATCCCCAACTCATTGATTGGGACCAACAAGACACACCTGTCTTAGAGATTTTTGAGAACGATGAAGCAATTGTTGAGTTACTGGGATTACAAGAAGGCATACCTAACAGTGATAACAAGGCTGGTTTTACCATTGACTTGGACAACAAAGAATATTTTGGGGAGTTTGTTCAACCCTCCAGTCGCAAAAATGAGAAAAATAATAAACAAGATAAAAAGGATGAGTCTCTAGGTGAAAACCGAAAGGCACCTTTAGACAATAAAAAAGTAAAAAGAAACGATGCATCCGAAGGTGAAAACCTCTCCGAGGCACCTAAGGATGGAGGTTTGAAAATTATACCCATTGCACAGAAAAAGTCACACATGCTCATTGAAGAATCTGTAGAAGTCAACATAGGCACAAAAGAGAATCCTTGACTAGTTTATTTTGTAGCGTCATTGACAACAGAAGAGTAGCCAGAGTTCCACAAATTCTTTGCACAAAGATAGATAAATTTTGCTTGGTCATATGCAGACATGTCGGGGTTAGATCTTGAACTTGTTCTACATCACTTGCCTTTACAACCAGGTGTCAAGCTAGTGAAACAAAAATTGAGAAAAATGCATCCACAGATTGCTTTACTAGTCAAGGTAGAACTCAAGAAATTGTTAGACGTTGGTTTCATAAGATCAATCGACTATGCCGATTGGATCTCCAATATTGTATCGATCACTAAACCAAATGGGGGTATCCACATCTCCACTGATTTTAGAGATATCAACAAGGCTTTTCCTAAGGAGGAATTCCCTTTGCCTAACATAGACATGATAGTTGACATGACAGCAGGATACGAGATGTTGTCCCTTATAGATGGATTTTCAAGCTATAACTAGATCAGAATTGCAACTGAAGACCAACAGATGGCTTTCACTTTTCCTTGGGGAACATATTGTTGGAATGTTATGCCCTTTGGACTCAAGAATTTTGGAGAAACCTATCAACATGCCATGACCACTATCTTTCATGATCTAGTACACACTCTTATGGAGGATTATGTCGATGACCTTATTGTTAAATCCAAGACAAGGGCAGAACATTTACAGGTTTTAGACAAGATATTTCAAAGGCTAGAGGAGTATAAAGTGAGACTTAATCCTAAGAAATGTGTGTTTGGAGTCAAGCCAGGAAAGCTATTAGGCTATATCATTTCCAGACAAGGCATTGAAGTGGATCTGGCTAAGGTAAAATCAATCATTGACATGCCTCCACCCACTAATCTCAGTCAACTAAGGACACTACAAGGAAGACTGCAATCCATCAGAAGATTTATAGTGTAGTTAGCAGATAAGACACATCCTTTTCAACATCTACTTAAGAAAGGAGTCCCCTTTGCATGGACAGCTAGGTGTGGAGAGGCCTTTCAGCTGATTAAGGAATATTTACTCACACCACCAGCCTTAATGCCACCTGTTGAAGGAATACCATTGATTCTTTATATTACAACAACCCATTCATCACTCAGAGCATTGCTTGCACAGAATGATGCTGAAGGTCATGAAAGGGTAGTCTATTATATCAGTCGGACTTTGGTAGGTTATGAGCTCAACTATAGTACCATTGAACGTGCATGTCTTGTAGTAGTCTTTGCTACCCAAAAACTGAGTCACTATATGCTAAACCATCAAACAATGTTGATTGCTAAAATAGACCCTTTGAAATATCTTCTCAGCAAGGCAACATTAATGGGGCGACTGGCCAAATGGGTTATGATACTTAGTGAGTATGATATCCAGTATGTAGAAAGAAAGGCTATTAAAGGACATGTCATTGCGGATCAGTTAGCTGATGCACCAATACAGGCAGATCACCCATTAGTGGCAGACTTTCTTGATGAGTTTATATTTACAATTGACACAAACATAACATGGAAATTTTACTTTGATGGCTCACACACAAATCATGGCTCAGGGGCTGGTATACTATTTATCACACCACAGGGTGATTCCATCCCTAAGTCATTCAGGATTGCATTTCCATGTACTAACAACATAGCAAAGTATGAAGCTCTAGTGGCAGGGTTACGCATGGAAATCAAGTGGAAAATTAAAAATCTACAGGTATATGGCGATTCTAAACTAGTAATCAGACAGGTAAATGATGATTATGAGACTAAGGATGAGAATATTGCTCCCTACAAACGCATGGCTGATAGCTTTAAAGAGTACTTTGACAAGGTCGAATTTCATCAAATACGTCATGTTTTAAATAGGGCAGCAGAGGCTATGGCTACAATTGCATCACTTCTCAACATTCCTAACAACGTGCCTAGGTTTGAGTTCTTGGTAGAATAGCTTTTGGTCCTAGCCTACAATATCCTAGATTCAGAAATGGTGTGTGACATTGTTGGTCCTGATTCCCCATGGTACAAATAAATCTATGACTACCTTCATGCCGAAGTCATACCCACTGGCCTATCAAATAACCAACGTAGGACATTCCTCTGCAAGTCAGCCAAATACACCATCGTCAGAGACAACCTATATAGACACGCCTTAGATAATACCCTATTGAGATGTCTTGATTCTACTGAAGCACAAGCAAGCTTGCGTGGCTTGCATGAGGGTATATGTGGTTTCCATTCTAGTGGTCCTACCTTAGCCAAAAATATTATGAGACTGGGTTATTACTGGCCTACTATGGAAAAAGACTCATATGTCTTTGTAACGAAATGCCGCCAGTGCCAAGTGCATGGAGACTTGATACATGCGCCAGCACAAGAGCTTTATCCTATAACATCACCATGGCCCTTTGCCCAATGGGGACTCAACCTCATAGGTAAGATCCACCCCACATCATCTAATAGAAACAAATTCATTATCACTGCCACTGAGTATTTTATGAAGTGGATTAAAGCCATTCCTATGACATACATTACCGACACATAGATTTCTAAATTTATCCTGAATTATATCATTTTTCGGTATGGTGTCCCTCAGTCCATAATTACCAATAATGGCCACCCCTTTAAGAATCAAGAAGTTTGTCATATGTGTGATGAATTTCATATTCAACATCACTTTTCCACTCCATACTACCCACAAGGTAACGGCCAAGCAGAGGCATCTAACAAAACCATCATTAGAATCCTCAAGAAGACTGTCAATGATGTTGGTCGCGACTGGCATTTACAGCTTAACCCAACCTTATGGGCTTATCGCACAAGTATCCACACTCCTACTAGTGCCACTCCTTACTCACTAGTATTTGGTTCTGAATTTATTCTTCCTATTGAGGTCGAGATTCCTTCCCTAAGGGTATCCTTGAAAGGCCACATTGATGATGAAGAGTACCGGGTATTGAGACTACATGAGTTAGAGTTACTGGATGAGCGAAGACAAAAGGCACTAGACCATCTCCAAGAATATCATAATTGCCTTCGTCATAGCTATAACAAGAAGGTCTTGAACAAAAACTTTGACATTTGTGACCTGGTTTTAATGGAGAACCCAAAGAATCAAGCAAAAAGAGACAAACCAGGAAAGTTTGAACCAAACTAGTTAGGACCTTATATTGTTACAGAATCTTTTGGATTAGGAGCATACCAAATTTCTACTCCTGAAGGGAAACCATTTTCCTCACTAATCAATAGTCTACATCTGAAGAAGTTCTACGCATAGCTTCTGAGAGCCTTGTCGTATTTAGCAAAAAATACAAAAAAATAAAAAAATAAAAAAAAGTCACTTTGATGAAAACCTAGCAAATAGGCATCTTGGTGACACCAAAAAGAAAGAAAGAAAAAATTCAAAAGAGAAAATTTCGTCCAATAGTGAAAACCATTCTTATGGTGCTTTGGATAAGTACCTTGATGAAAACTTGGCAAGCAGGCGTCATGTGTAAGAAATTATCTATGTGGACTATTACACTTGGGGGCAAGTTGTCTCATCTCCCATATCCTTCATACGAAATTTCCATCTATCCATCTTAACCATACCACTCATGTCCATTTTCCCGCCTACTTTGATCTTGATAAGGACTGGGGTACAAACATAAATCATGTTTTGGAAAAACTCTTGACATGTCTATCCTTTGGTCATACACTATCCGATAAATATCATGTCATAGCCTTCATAGCATTTTTCCAAATGAGTTATCCCTATTCATAATCCTATCGCATGCCTTGGTTTTTCCCTTGTCAATGGTCTAAGGATCTTTCATCATACCATCTAATCTTGAAAAGTCATTCCAAATGCAACATGCCCAATCCATACAATATTTCTATGCATCCTAGTGCATCATTCAAAACATTCATTGGCTTTGTTCCCAGCCTAGCTGCACACTTTGATCCTTTAGTCACATTATCATCATCCTCATGTTTTTTTGGGATGTGTCCTTCCCATGTCAAACAACATCGTCACCATCCTCATCACCTGTCAATTGGTTTTTAGCTTGACTAGGGGCAAGATCATGGTTGTCCTTGGATTCTTGTGCATGGTTTCTTGGTTGCTTGTAGGAATCATTTCCCTGTACATAGTCCACCATCCCTATACATATTCCACTATCCCTGTACATAGTCCACTATCCCTATACATAGTCCTTATCCCTATACATACTACCTATCCCTGTACATAGTCCACTTCCCTGTACATAGTCCACTTCCCTGTACATAGTCCACTACCCTGTACATAGTCCTTATCCCTGTACATATCCCTTATCTTTCATATCCACTACTTGTATATACAATTCATAATAAGTGGTAGTCTTTCCCAAACCTAGAATGATTGACATCGAGTGCATTTCATATCCCCCATTTTACCCTATTCATAATCAATTGGTCTTATACTTGACTGGGAGAAAACTCTTGACATGTGTCATATTGATTCTTCCATTGGCTGTGTTGATGATGTAAAACCATAGAAAAATCCACAAACATCACAAAATGACCTGAGAAAACACAAAAACATCAAAAAACTTCAAAAAGACAAAAAAATCAAAACATTTCAAAAATCCAAAAACAGAGTCAAAGTCAGTCGCACTTGTCAGTCTTTTGTCGAACTACATTGCCTCTACGACTGGACATAGGTAAGGCCATCTGCCGATGTTCCCCTGAGGCATTAGGTTAGTCTGTTTAGGTTAGTCTATTTAAAATCATGCTTCAATTCATATGTCTATATGACAAGGTCATTGGTCGTGTCGAACTATGAGGTCTTTGCGTGTATAACGTAGGTAAGGCCATCAATCGATGAGCCCCCGAGGCTGCACTAGGTCAGTCCATTAGGGTTCGTCACATTCACTTTCACACACATCTTCTATTTGTAGTCAGTCTTGTCAGTAAAATTCAAGTCAAACTATGAGGTCTCTGCGTGTATAATGTAGGCAAGGCCATCAATCGATGGGCCCCCGAGGCCGCACTAGGTCAGTCCTTTAGTGTTCGTTGTCATACACAATCAATTGTCAGAACATCATATAAATTCATGCATCAATTTCTATAAGTCAAATCAAACAACTTGCCAAACAAAACAATCAAAACAGATCAACAAATGTCTGCTACAGGATGTGTCCTTCTTGGAAACATAGATCGTCACAACAACCATCCAGTATCTTATCCAGGATGAGTCCTTCCTGAATACAGCTATCAGCATGGCAATCTATGTCTTATATAGGATGAGTCCTTGCATAATTGACATTGTCAAACAATCAAACATAGCCTTACACAGGTTATCACATCAATGGCATCTGACTTAACATCTTATACGATACATGTCTTTCTGAAACCAGGCTTTTTCATGCCTTATACATATAGCCATAACATCAAAACCAGACTCATAGTCTTATCCGGTATGTGTATCTCTTGACATCAAGCTCTATCAATCAATCTTTCTATCAATCAACATGAATCAAACAAACAGATCAAGTTTTGGAAAATACTTCACTAGCTTTTTGACTTTATGCCTTATTTATCTTATCATTTATCTTGAATTGATGACTAGGAATTATGTTACTAGCTTTCTCAAGGATGTCCCATGAAGGATTTAGAGAAGCAACAATGTATCACAATTCTGTTTTCTTTGACTGTTGTCTGTCGACTGTCTTTTAAATTTAATTTTGAGTCATGTTACTAGTTTCCTCAAGGATGTCCCATGAAGGATTTAGAGGAGTGATGACGTCTCATGACCCATCTTTTCTTTTGCTTGTTGTCTGTGGATTTTCTTGACAAAAAGAATGGGGCAACTTGTGCCCTTAGTATGAGTTAAGGACAATCCTTCTCTGCGACTGTCTGTTATTAGCACATGGATGACCTTGCACACCTTGATCTATGTCATATCATGGTGTTTTTCTCCATTTGTATTAGTCCCGCCCAATGATGATAAAGTGCAATGCCTTTTGTGATATGATGATACATCGAAGATTGCTAATACTAACATCCCATGTCTTTTATTATTCATCTTTCTTTTCACACTAACATTTCTTGTTTTCTACATCTTCACCACCCTTATCTATTTTCCTCTATCCTTTTTTCTTTCATCTTCTAGTTCTCTTATCAATTTCGAGAGCACACTCATGTTCTTTGAACCTGCCTATCCTCCCGAGGGGGCATACCTTCACCTATTTTACACTAGGGCATTACTGGGGCATATTTCTTATCTATTTTCTTTGACACTATGCCAAAATGACATTGTATCAAACATGGGCAAATGTAGACACCGAAATCTGGTTTAAGCTTGCGACTTCAATATTCTTCATAATTCGTATTCTTCATGGTCATGATTAAATAATGTCAATTATTTAATTATTTTCTATAGTCTTCATTTCTTCTATTAATTAAATAATCTTAATTATTTCATTAATTCACACTTTTCTTTATTCTATCTGATTAATTAAATAAATATTTTTTATTTAATTATGTTACTAATTAACCTTATCCTTCTTGTCAAATTAAATAAATTCTATCTAATTTACTCTTTATCATACTTCAACTATAATTAAATAAATTCTTTATTTATTTAATTATTCATTTAAATCCCTTCAACACTTAATTAAATAAATCTTATTTATTTAATTATTCTTCAAATATCAAATCTTGAATTAAATGAATTATTTATTTCATGAATTCTATTTTAACGCATTCCTCTATATTTAGATAATTGTGTGAGTTATCTAAGTATTCACTTTTACTTGACTCAAAGATCTATTCAAATCGCTCAGTTAACTCTTGATTTAATGTCTGAGTGGCGTTCTTGAGTATTCTCTTTGTCAAATCATTCAATCGTCTAGTGCTAACTCAATTGCATGTACATGCAGATTAATTAAATATTCTTATTTAATTAATTAAATCTTGTGCGTGCATTCAAACAAGAGTTTCTTTAATCCATCTTCATCTTTTTCATGCAAAGATAATTCTTCTGTTTTCAAATACCAAACTCGAAGATTAAATCATTTGTTTAATCTTTAATTCTATTTCTAATTTATATCACTCATGTTACTAGTGACAGTTATCAGAATGCATGTCTAATCTGTCGATCTCAACCGTCCGTTGATCTTTCAATCCTGGTTGTTGTTTGAATAATCAATTTTTTATAAATTGATCTGTCATTCATTATTCCACTCTCTCGCATGAAATATTATGAATTTTGAGAGCACTTATCTTGAATCTTTGATGTTTTTCTAAATCACTATCATAGGCTATATATGCACGAACTTACAAGAAATCTGAGGGGAATTATGGGTATGTGCAGGATCATGGTGCGCCAAAAAGTTGCAATATTATGGGGGTATGTGGCTGATGACTTTTTTTTCACCCAAAATTAATGAAACGAAAAGGGTTTTTAGAGGAGATTCTTAGCTTTCGAAAAATATAAATTATGATTTAATTTGAATTTAATAAATAATTATTATTCATTTTCTATTAGAATTACGACTAAAGTCCTGATCGATAGGTCGATTGAAAAACATCTATAACTTTCAACGGTATCATATTTTTTGAATCCGAAACATGCGTCACATTCTATGCTTCACATACTATAGGATTAAAAAAATAAAAAATAAATTTCATGTAGTTTTGACCAAGTTAAGGTGGTCAGACAGACGAGTTTTTATATTTTCTAAAATTTGTAATAAAAAATTCATAATTAATTATTTACTTGGAAAAAATTACAAAAAAATATGCATCACATCCGGACATGAGTCCTCTACATATATATAAAATCTTACAAAAAATATTATTAATTTATTATGGTTAGGGTGGTCAGACACCTACTTCTTATTTTTCCCGAAATTTAAGTACTCTGCATTGAAATTTCAAATTTTCACCAAATAGAATTTATTTATTTTTAAATAAACCTAGTATTTTAGAAACTACATTCAATTTTCTAAAAATTCTATTCTTACATATTTTTGAAATAATATAGATAACTTATTCAAATATTTACGTCAAGTTTCCTAACACTGATTTTTCTGAATTTTTTGCCACTTAAGGGCCTATTTTTTGCATGATGATCCTGCACATACCCTTATACTACAACAGCAAAATGGAGAAAGGCAATCGAGATGAATCATGGAACTACGTACGAATTTGGTGAGATTGTTCAAGTTTTATTTATGTTTTTGACTTCCTTTGTTCTTTGTTTCTTAGCATTAGATTGCATTTAGATTTGTATTGCATGCTTGCTTGTGATCTTCTTTCTGCACTTTCTTGGTGTTACACTAATGATCTAACAAATACCTTTTCTAAATGCATACAATGATCTTCTTCTTTCTTGGAATAAGTGGTCAGGTCATCTTGATATACAACCATAAATAAATCAATAAAATCTGAGAAAGCTTCATCTATAGCTCTTTAAAAATTGGCACCTACATCTGTTAAGCTTGAAAGGCATCCTAACATAAACGTAGGTACCCCAAGGAGTAGTAAATGCAGTCTTGTATTGCTCAGACTCCTTTACTTTTACTTGGTTATAACCTGAAAAATAAACCATTATTAACAATAGCTCACAACTAGTTACCTTTTTTAGCATAACTTCCATGTTTGGTAATGGATAATTTTCCTTTAATGAGAATACATTCAAGTTCCTGAAATCAACATATAATCTTATGTCACCATTCTTTTTTCTTACTGGTAACAGATTAGATACCCATGAGGAATGTCTAGTGGGTTTTATAATACTAGATTCTCTCAACTTTACCAACTCCTCTTGCATCTTGGGAGCTTAAGTAGGATTAATTGGTCTTTTCTTTTTCTTGAAATCTTTTGCATCATCCTTTAAATGAATTTAATGTTGAAACAATTCCTCTCTGTAAGCTTTCAGGTCATCGTATGACCAAGAAAAAACATGTTTGTATTTTTTGAATAAGGAAATTAAGATTTCCTTCACCTTTGGATTCATCTTCTTTCCTACATAGACTTTCTTAGGGGCATTTTCTACTCCTAAGTTCACTTCCTCTAGGTCCTTTAGGTGAGTGGTAGTTGTTTTGTCCTTGCTTGTATCTTGACTATCAAAGACCCTTTCAAGAGCTACAAGGCCTTTGGGGATTTTATTTTTCTTTAATTGGATGACTTATTTTCCAAATACTATGTCCTTTCCATCAATATTCTCAAAAAATCCAACAAATCCAATCTCTTGACCTTCATAATTATCAGCATAATTTAAGAATATGAGAATATCCTCATCATCATTAAAAAATTTCTAGTTGTATACATTTTCAGGGATGGACAGCCTTGTTTGTATCTCAAACTTAGAGATTCCTATGAAAGTTACATCATTAGGTCTTAATGCAATATTAGCAAGTAAATCAACTACTCTATTATGTCCTCTTTCCATACAATCAATCACAAAAGCATCAAACTATTCAATGGAATCCTAGATAGCATTCGTGTATTATTTTAGTCTGTTATTCTTGCAAGAATACTTAGCTCTTACTTGGGATATCACTAGCTGAGAATCACCAATCACCATTAGCTTTATTATTCCATACTTCTCAGTGAGTCTCAATCCCAATAATAAGGCCTCATAATCTATCACATTATTTTTACAGACAAAATGCAATGTA
Source organism: Sequoia sempervirens (assembly GCA_007258455.2). Classification (NCBI taxonomy): domain Eukaryota; kingdom Viridiplantae; phylum Streptophyta; class Pinopsida; order Cupressales; family Cupressaceae; genus Sequoia; species Sequoia sempervirens. The sequence continues at coordinate 101,646,690 of VDFB02281492.1, read as the reverse complement.
AAAGAGAACTTATAAGTATTTCTAGTAGGTGATACTAATAAAATTCTTGCACTAGATCCCTCTTTGGAGCTTGCACCATCAAAGTACATTTTCTATAGTCCCTCTTTATCAGATACTTTTGAAACTTCATTTTCTATAGTTGTAGGATGCCTCTCAACCTCTCTTGGTACCTCTTCTACCTTGAACTCATCAATATCAGTACCTATGAAAATAATTGTGTCATCTTCAGGAACATGCTCTAGCATATGTGGTACCCTAGGTTCTCTCATTACTTGGACATTCTTACCATCAATGGGAAATGTGGCATAAGACATGTCACACTGCATACTACCTACCCTAGATGCACTCCATTTTTGTGATAACATTCCATAATTGGGTGGAATATCTACCACTACCACACTCATTTTAAATTCTTTGTTAGGGTAGGATGCCAACCTATAAGGAAGTTCATTTATCACACCTATAACAAGAACTTCTCTAGCATCCATGACATAACACTTTCCCTGAGTGCTATCAACCTTTAACTCTAGTGCATCCATTATTTTAAGTGGCATGATATTGTTGGATGCACCAGATTCAATGATACAATTCTTTTTAAAATTTCCCCCAACCATCAGGGTAAGTGAAAATGGATCTATCTTATCAGGACAAGTATTTACAAAATTTCCTAGGAAAATATGGGGAATCTCAGTAATTACTCCCTCAACTTCTTTACCCTTCTTATAATTTTCACTCAATTTGGATGGAGTGGGTATCCCTAAATCATTATAGGCTATAGCATTACCATTGATGAGGGCTACTTCCTTTTTTTATGTTCCTCTATCCCAATCATTTCAAGAAAAGGCACATATACTTTAACTTGACTAAGTAACTGAAACATATCAACAAGAGTATACTTAGGAAGTTCAATTGAGGACATACCTTGTTCGTTTCTATTATCTTTCTGTTGATTTTCCTCACACTTATGTTTAGCATCCTTCCTTATAGCTTTAGGGGCTTGCTTCTGTGTCTTTAATTACTTAGCAAGGGATCTATGTCCTTGAATAGCTTTTGGCTTTTCTACTCTCTTGGCCCAAATTTTATCTCCCCTGCCTTCTTTAGCTTTCACTGCTTCTACCTTTTCGTTAGGATCATGTTTTTTGCCCTTGGTGTTCTATTCCTTGATGAATAGACCATCAAGACTTCCTTGTTCACCCCCAATAGTTATATTCCTCAAATGATAGGAACTTCTAGCTTGGGAAACTAATACTATAGTATATTTTGCAATCTCCTCATTTGAGGGTCTCCTCAATGAAACACCATCTTAAATTTCCTCCAAGTTGTAAACCTCATCATCACTACTAGAATCCTTATCAAAAAGAACTTGATGATGATATGTATTAGCAACTTTCTTTTGATTATCTACATCCACTTCAGAAGAACCTTCATTAAAAGAGCACTCACTATACGCAACATCAGAATCTCCCATAATCATAAGTACACCACCATCCTCTTGATCCTACTGATTACAGTCCTATGGTATGTCATCCTCTACTTCAACCATCTATGCTACTACACATTGCTATGAGGAATGTGGAATTTGGAAAGTCATACACCAAGGAGTATCCTCAACAAAATTCCCTAAATTATTTTGCAGAGGGTTTGGAGGAACTTTATTTTGGGTGTTTCTCTAATTATTTAGGACACGCTTCCCATTATACCAATTGTTGGTATTGTATGGGTGATCTTGCAACCTAGGGGGTCTTTAATTCCTCTAATAGTTTTATGGCTAATCCTTCTCTTGTTTCACAATATTATCATTGATGGTTTTCATAAAACTATCAAGCTTGTCCTCAATAATCCCTCCTTTAGAACTTGAACTCTTGTCTTCTTTTTTTGAACTTTTGAAGAGTTTTGGATAATATCTTCTACCAACTTTACCAATTGCTCTACTAATATTTTCAATATGCTCTACCATTTTAAAGGCTTCCCTTAATGACTAAGGATGCTTATCAAGCAAGCGGTAACTCATTTTTGCAGCGAAAGCATTGCAATAATTTACCATAAACACATGGTCATTTAGTTTTAGATGAGGAAACCTTTTCCTAGCCTTCTGGAACCTTGAGTTGAACTCAATAATAGATTCGTTAGATCCCTTAACAATATTATTGTTGTACAGTTTTCGCACACGCCCCGCTGAAAGTAGGGACCCTCTTTTTCTTTCAGTTTTGGTGTTATGGCCCTTTGATTTTGAATTTGGTTGCCTTGGCATGTGCCTAAATGATCATTCTACTCATTCCAATTCCCCTTTTAAGGAAATAATTTGAAATCCTATGTTCTAGGACATTTTGGATTTTTCTCTATTTTTGGGAAAGTTCCCTCTAGGCGGAATTCCTCGAATAGCTTGAAAACCTGACGGATGCTACTTTACATCGCTTTCAAAAATTCTAGGAATTCTTGGAATTCCGTCTTCCTTGGATTTTCCAGAAATTTCATCGTGCATTCAAATTCTTGAGCCTGCTATCTTTTCATCACATTTATGTCTGCTATACAATCTTGTAGTTCGCTTTTATTGGATTTCACTTGGATTTATCCTAAGAATGTGCATCATTTGCCCTATTGTCAAAGTTGAGGAGCTTGATTTTGAGTTGCTACTACTAGATTGTGCGTTTGAGATTGTGATCGATCATTGTAGTAGATTTTTTTGGTGATCACTTGGATTTTGCTTGGACTCTAGGGTTTCTTGCCGGTTGCTGCTATTTTGATTTCTTGGTTCTGATGGTATGTACATGTTTCCTTCTCCTTTAATGAATGAATTGAATTACTTCATGGTTTGTGTGTGTATGCTTTGAGTCAGGATTTTGATGTGGTAGAGTTGGGTAGCAGGGCTAGGGTTTCTGGTTTCAGTTTGATGCCCTTCCTTGTAGCTCGTGTTGCTTTCTTTCTACTTGATTGTGATTCAATGTGGTTAATCATTGCTATGTTTGATTCTTAGTTTGATTTCATGCTTTCCTATGATGAGCTCTGGTTTAACCTAGAAATCCCTGACCTTCGATGAGATCACATCCTAGGTGAATTGAAACCTTTCATTTATAATCCAAATCTGATAATCGCATTGTCTTAGTAAGGTTTTAGGGAGTTTGTAGGAGGATTAGTAGAATGAAATGACAAGTTGGGATCCAATTTGTGTTGTCATGGTGATTTCTTAGGGTTTCCCTTGTTGAAATCATTTCTCATATTGATTGAATCTCATTTAGATTGATTGGAAACCTAGACTATTCATCTTGCACTTTAGATGAACTGAATCCAAAATTGAATCACCAACTTCCTGATTATTTGATTGGTCCAAGCAAAATCCTGACGGAGTCAAATATTTTGGGTTTTTTAACATCTCACGAATTTTCCTTACTTTAAGAATTTCCCAATTTTCCATTGCTTTATCGATTTCCTGAAAATATGCTAAAAAAATGGAAATTATGCTGACTTCGTGAAATTTCATTTCCTTGGGATTTTAACAAAAAAAATTTGGCCCTTCATTTTCCCAAAGTTTGTGAACTCCTACCATTTGTACAGATTTTCGTCCCTGGCGGAATTCTCTGAAATCTTGTTGACAATGAGGAATTGTGAGATAGCATGAGTTATTAGCAGATGATTGTGAATCATATGATCAATTTGAATTATTTAAAGATGTGTCATGTTGTTTCTTAGCTGATGATGGTTGATTAAATGATTGTTGGTAGTTTTTTGCACTTTTTTTGCTAAATTTCATCTGGCTTGGAATTTCCCGAAATTCCTCTCTAGCCTGAATTCTATGAGAGGACTAAAAACCCAAATTCTGAAAGGAGTAATTCTTATGAGATTTTAGGGGATTTTTTTCATCATGGGACTTGTCTTAAGGATGAATATGTAATTTCATGATTGACTAACTTGGGTTTCATGCTATGATGGATCTTTATTGATGTATTGTTATTGAATGCAAACTAAATCAAGAAATACCGTCGTTTGAAGGACAAAGGGCAAGGTAATGGACCCAAGTGATAAGGAAGCCTCTATTTCTGAGGCCGAGAGGATCAAGTTGGACATGTAAAGAAAGGTTCTTGAGAGAAAGTTTGTTTCCATTTAGTCAGAAGTAGCAAATACCAATGTTGGGAGATGGGATTATGAAGAGTTTAATGTAAGAATGGTAGTGCAGAATCCTTCCCTATTAGCTACCAGACCGATGAACTCTAGATTGGCCAGTTTCCCTCCTATGGTACAATGCTATGAGCTACTCATAGAGTGTGCTAGGAATTATGATTCGAGTACACAGACGATAATTGGTCCACAAGGAAGGGTTCTTTCAAATTTCTCTCTTGTATCAGTGGCCCAAACATTTGACATGCCAGATAGGACTCATGTGGTGGGGCTTGATTTTGACATAGCCAAGAGACACTATATAGATGATATAGCTAAGGCTATACAAGTTATTAATTCTTGTTTGGAGAAGACTAAGCCACACTTCTCCAAGTTGCCTAAACAGTTGCATAGAGCCAAGTTTAGAATAAAATACTATAATGCAATCACTCTCCTTAGTAGAGTGATGGGTTTGAAGATTGCAGGAATGTTTGACAATTGGATGTTTTACATCATAGTAAGGATGGATCAAAATGTTGATTATCATTGATCAGGTATCATCAGTGCCAAGATTCATGAGAAATTTTGCAATTTCTTACAAACCAAGAGCTTCACAATGACTTCTTATCTGGTTTGTGTCTTAGCAAGATTCCATCCATACAAGGGGTTGAGTGCACGAGGGATCTTTGGCCAAGATGTTATTTATGAGGTTTATCCTCATTTGCACTTGGACAATACAAGATATAGGAGGGTGAATGATGCATTCACTATGTATATCACAAGATTGTTGCAAGGGGCAGAGCATGTAAGGATCTCTAATGTGGCCAAGGAATTGATACAGAAATATGGAGCATGGTTTATAAAATTTCCTACCTTATCATATATTAGGATTAATGGTTTCCAAAGGGCTCCTTATAGGTTACCAAGATATCCAACATACTACATCATACTTCTAGAGGTAACTAGGAATTTTTTTTCCTTTGATGATATTGCGAAGAAAGATATGCATAAGACTAGCTTAGGAGGTGACTTCGCGTTGAGGGTAGGAGTCCATGAGGTTTTTCCTTCTATTATTACAGCACACTCCTCCGAGGAAGAAATGAGCACTCTAGGTTTGGCATTCCACTCCAAGAGGCCTAGGTTTGATAGGATATGAGAAGCCCAAGATAGTGCTAGCAAGGAATTTAGCCACATGGATGACATTGAAGACTATTGGGCTAATTGCAAAGATGAGTTTGAGGTTCGAAGGAAAATATTCTCTAAGTTTCCAACTAATCTAATTAGATTGTATAGCATCAAGGTTATCCCTAACCAACTTGAGGATGATGGGGAAGTAATCCAAGGCCATGAATATGATTCCATCAAAGAAAAACCCATAGCTGAGATTGACTTGTTAGAGGAAGAGAAGATAGAATTGGAGAAAATCAATGCTCACGTGATTAAATATACCAAGTTATGGCTCAAGGATAATATTTGGGAGCTGGACAGTGAAGGAAAAGAGTACATGTATGATTTGATGGGAGATTTGGAATCCCACTCCACCTCTAAAGAAGAAAAGCCAGACCCAAAGGGAAAAGAAAAGGTAGGTTCTCCTTTTAGGATCAAGATCAAGGGTGCTCAAGTAGAGACTGAGAAGGAAAAGAAAAGGAAGCCTAGTGCTAAGAGGAGGAATGTTACTTCTAAGGGGAAGACATATGTTCAGGAGGAGGAGAATGAAGAAGAAAGGGAAAATGATAGTCTTCCTATGCCCAAAAGGAGAAGAATAGTGAGATTGTCTCAAAAGAAGAAGGAATCTTCCAAAACAGAGGATGATACTGACCCTCCAGTAGTGAATGTGGAGAGATCAGGAGAGAAAACATAGGTATACACAAGAAGATCAAGAACTCCTTCTCCCAAGGATATTGTGCCAAAGGAGGATATTCCCTTAGTTGCCCCTACTATAGAACAACATGATGATATCCTTCCTTCTCATGATTCTCATGATGCACCAAGTGAGTCTAAAGATGAAAAGGATCACCAAGATCAAGGAGAGGAAGGATTCCAAGAAGGTGAACTCTAGAGTGTGGAGGCAGAGATAGAAAAGATATTGCAGTCTCCCTTGGTATCTTATGAGGACTCACTAGTCAGAGAAGAAGAAGAGAAATCTATGGAAGAGGAAAAGAAACATGAAAGGACCCCTTCTCCAATTCAAGTTATGACAAAGACAGTAAATCAAGAGGAGATCCAGAAGCCAAAATATAATAAAGAGAAAGATGAAGGAAAAGGCGAGAGTGAGGAGATTCCCTCAGTGCATACCATAGATGTTGATCCTTCCATTGATCAGGCTAAGAAAGAGAGGCCAAGTGAGCAACAATATAATTTCCCTACCCCAAATTGGCTTAATGAAAGGTTGAAGAGTAAGCAGGTGATTATAGATGACACCCCTTCAAATTGCGATGAATTGTTGGAAAAGATTGGTAAAGGGAAGGAAAAAAAGAAAGCTAGGGTAATCTCCAAAATTACCAGGGATGAATCAGACAATAGGATTATTCGCATTGCTACCCTTGCTATAGAAAAGGATAAAAGGGAGATTTTTCCTCAAGATTATACAATTCAGACTCTCAACCTAGGGCGCACTAATAAGGATCAAGAAAGGGAACAATTTTAAGAGTCTGCCCAAGCTATTCTAAGAAGGCTAGATAAGGAAACAACAGAGAAGGAGAGGTTGTAGAAACAACTTAATGATGTGTACAAATATGTGCAACACTTGATGAGGCCATTGCAAGTAGTAGGAAGTGAAGGGATAACTCTTGAAGGTTTATTGTTGAAGGAGGCATTCACAAAACTTGAAAAGATGAAAGCTTCTACACAGGCCACCCATGAATGGTTACAGGGAGTTAGGAAATGAGGAGATGATATGATCAAGGGAATCTTGTCAACGGGTGGTGATGCATATAGGTCATGTGAGTGGTTGCAGAACATATTGGGATAGGACAAATCTAATATAGATCTCCTCCTTCACAAGTTAAAAACCTTCATGGAATATACATAAAATAAATTGGTGAGTGATGGAATGCTCTCTTCTACAAGATTTTCTGATCCCTGGGAATGGTATGAATTCCTACAGATCAAGCAAAATGTTTTGAAGAGGATCCATAAGTAGGGAAAATAGGTAGATGATGCGTTGAATGATATTTATAATAGATGCATCTCATTCTTTAAAATTATGATTGGAAGGAAGAAGTTTGCACTTAGGCATCTAACTTTGGAACATTTGAGTAAATGGTGGCATGAAGTTTATGCTCCTGTTAAGGATGGTTCAATCACTGGTCACCATTTAGATGATGCTTCCACCTATGTTACTATCATGGATAAATGTCAAGATCTCAAGGTGGAATGGAATAAAGTTGTCAAGCAATCAAGGGAGGAGATTAAATCTATTGAGAGGAAATTCAAAGTGTTGGTTACCCCATCCTTGGCTGACCTAGATGGAATCTTCTTGAAGGTGCAAGATAAAATAGATAAATATAAGGGGGAAAACATTTAATGCAGGGCTACATAAAAATTTGTGCTTCCCCATTATTCCTTCTTCATCCTTCACATGCAATGGACTGAGCTATATTGAAGAACCCATGCCAACCTGGATAGGTCCCAAGCATTTAATGATATTTTATTTTACTCTTGAACTTCTTGGGCCGACTTGTTTTGTGGCCGTTTATTATTTTAAACCTAATTGGGGAAACATATCTTGGGGGGTTCCTATAAATATGGCATTTTTACTCATTTGTAAGAGCTAGGGATTTTTTACTTTAAAGCAAATTAAGCAGTATAGCGAGTGTTAGCACTAGGAGTTAGTTCATTTTGAGCAAGTGTTGTAACACAAAACACTATAATTGTTATTGTCATTGGATGATTCAATACAATTGAAGACATTGTGCTTTGGTGATCTCTCTTGTGTTGACTTATCTTGCATGGTTCTTGTTGTTCTATCTTTTGAGATTGCTTGAGAACTATTGGATATATGTTATATTTAGAATTAGATATGATTCAATGGTGTTTATGGTTTGATGCTTGAAGTGTTTGTAGCAATATTTGGTCCATAATATTTGCAGCTAGTTGATTGTTAGTTGCTTTGCAAAGTTAGCCTGGACTTTCATATTCATTGTGTTTAGTTCAATAATGAATATTTGTTCATTTCAATTGCAATAGATTTGTTTTGGATTAATGTTCATGATCTGAAAATATTTAATGCCTTAGAAGATTGCACTATTTTTGTAAGATTACAGATTCATCTGGTTCAAGCAAGAATTAGTTTCTGAGGGATTGGTCCATTTCAAGTATTTTATCATTTGCATTGTTAATCTTAGGACTAGTGTTAATTTTAGGAATATCTCTAAAACCATTTCCTTTTGCTATTTATTTTATCATTTGGGTTAGGTTTAGGATTTCAAGTATCACCACATTATGAAATCTGATAAGTTCAAAGATTTGGTATTTGTTTGTAAGGTCCATTTGTGATTACCAACAATTTTCACATATTATCTGAGTTGTTTATGCATTGTCAAGACCTAACATTAGAGACCTTGGGTTTATCTCTTGAGGCTTACTGATAGAGATTTACCTTTCAAGAGAGATAGGATATTTGTATCATGTCTGAGTTGTTGTTGTATAGAACACACCATCAACAGATTGGAGCTAGAAGGAGGGTCTGAATAAGCAAGATGGATCGATTTTTATCTAACATTTCTCCTGAAAGATTTAGAAGAAGAACCATATCTACTCCAGGGGAAGAGGAATTTCAAGAGTTGCAAGCTCCTACCATATCAAGAAGGACCAAAAGAAGGGGTGAATCATCATCCACCCAGCCACATCCATTATCTTCATCATGCTTCTCTTTATCAAGTCCATCTTCATCAAATTTTGAAGCCATCCCCATTCGACAACCTCAACAAGCCATAAATTAGCGTTTACCACCTCTAGCCCCACTGATGGCTTTCCTTGCTAACAATCTATATCCTTTGACCTTCAATAATTACAATGTCATTTCCAAGATCCCTGAACACTTCTATTGAAAATTCCATGTTAATGATCCTAATAGGACCGCAAAGGAACATATCAGGATTTTTCAAACCTATCTTAGGGATAGTGGAATGAACCATGAGGATGTTGCATGCAGGCTCTTTCATTATTCCCTAGTAGAAGATGCATTCTATTTGTATAATCATTTGCCTGCTGGATCTATCCATAATTGGACTAAACTTGAGACAACCTTTTTGCAAAAGTTCAAAATTCCTATTAGTATGAATGAGCTCTATCTGCAACTCACTAAAGTCAAAAGAGAAGTTAATGAGACTATAGGGTCTTTTAATAATAGATTCCATGAGGAATATACTAGGTTGCAAAGGCCCTATGTTGTAGATGATGCAATTTCTCTAGAAGTCTATTATGAGGGTCTTGATAGCCTGACAACTACCTTCTTGAAATGGAAACCCAACCCTCCAAATAACTTGCTTGATGCATACACAAAAGTTGTTAAGGTTAATATTGATCTGAGACAACACCTATATGGGCCTCTACCATCATTAGGACCCACTACTCACCCTGGGCAGGTTCAACCTCTCAATTAGGCTCTTACCAATCATACTCCTATTATGAATCCAATAACTCAGTTGCCTTTGGTCCCTCATCCAAGACCCCCAATGAACCAAGTCCCACCAATGGAAAATTATCCCTAGCAAAGTGTTAATCATCCCATTCACTCACAAAAAAATCTAGTTTTCCTACCTATCTGTAGAATTCTAAAGTCTTGAATTAGTCTTTGGGATCTGGTGTAGCAACAGGACATTCCGAAAACAATGTGAACCAGGCTCCATATAGAAATCTTGACAAGGAAAGGTTAGATGAATTGTCTGAACAAGTGAAGAAGTTGAACATGGAGGTCACCTATTTTCAAAATCAAAACAGTCAACTCCAGGTTGCCTAGAGGAGTATCCAGTCTAATTATAATAGAAAAAGGGAGCCCCATCAAGGATAGAATTTTGATAGGGGCAGGGTTTTGACAGAGGACCACATTTTGAGAGAGGACAAAATTTTGATAGAGGGCAACCCTCTGGCCAGAATTTTGATAGAGGACAGGTTGGTGGACAAGGATTTGACAGAAAAAAAACCACCCAAGAAGAATAGAACTTGGGATACTAGGACAAAAAATGGAGGTGTCCCTACCTCATTGGATCAAAAAACTAATCAAGAAAGGGCTTCTGGTGGTGTGTTTCTAGCTGAAGCTACTTTATCAAGATGGTGTAGGCTCCATAAAAAAGTCAACATTCTAAGTTAGACTGCTCTAAATTCCAGACAATTTCCTCTATCTTTCAGTATGAGGTGGAGAATAATGCAAGTAACCAGGATTTGGTGCCATCTACTCCTTATGACTCACCTATTCTAGTGCTAAACCATACTCCTTTCCCACGAAGTGAGGAGAATGGACTTGAAGAATAATCAAGCCAGTCTAAGGAGGAGGAAAATCAAGTGTGCAATGGAGATGAGATTACATAGTTGTTTAATGAAAATCCTGAGAATGATAATGGCACCTTGGATGAAGAAGAGACCTATGTTGAAGAGGTGCAGGTATTCCAATGGCCAATCAAGAAGTATGACTTAAGAGATCTACCAAACAGACGCCCGCAAGATGGAGTACCTTTCACCACTTCCATCCATCCAAATAAATTTACCACACCTCCAGATCCCAATGCCGACAATAATCCAATGTATACTCATGTGCCTAAATAGTACCTATCAAAGGAAGGACAAGCACAAGTTGACCCATCAAAAGGAAAGAGTGTTGAAGCAAGCAATGACAGGGTGGTGGAATGTCTCAAGGAGGCTCCTACTGACATCAACACTGAGCAGTTGGCTATATATGTTGCAGAATAACTCAAGAAGCTTAAGGTAAGTCTCTTTGCATTTGAATTATTGAGTCCCAACTATTAGAAATGTGGTTTTGGGAGCTTACACTACGAATTTAGTATCACAAGATAGGTCAATCAGTGGGAGTGTTAATAAGGCATCTAATTCTTGACCATTAAAAGATTAGAATCAGGTTCATACACAACCTAGAGACAAAGGGAAGGAAAAGATAAAAGTCAATTTTCTCAATTTGATACTCCCATAACTTTGTTCCAGGGAAGAACATAAACTCCTCCATTTATGATTTTTGTTCGCATATTTGGAAAGAATTTGCACAATTTCTTACTACATTCAGGTGCTTCCACCAATTTGATTCCCTTTGTTGTCTATAGAGCCTTAAGCATAACCCTAGTTTTTTCTCAAAAGAAAGTTACTCAATTGGATAGAACATAAGTTAATGTTGTAGGAGAATTTAACATGATCCCTATGCAAATTTCCTCAGACCCCCGAATTCAACAAGTCATCAATATGCAGGTAGCAGATATAACAGACACTTATGGTCTAATTTTGGGAAGGGATTTCACTAAGGCCCTGAATGGATATGTACCAATTGATCATTCCCACATGTGGATTCCATGGAAAGGGGTGACAAACCAGATTAGGATTGAAAGGGAGCCTAGGATTAAGTATGTGATCACAAAATATCAGAATAATTTGAATGATATATTGATATCAAAGGTAAGCATGGGTAATTATGTGTTGGTAGCCCCTATTGAGGAGTCTAATGTAGAAGAGATTCTTATATTTCATACCATGCCTATTGATATTACAATATAATCTAGTAGTACTGGAGTTTTGGTTGAACCATTTGAAAATAATGATGATTTTGAAGATAACTAGGTTAGCTTGCTAGATAATTTTGAAGAATTCATTCAGAAATGCATTGAAGATCATATTCAGTTGGGTAAAGGAATTAATTTTGAAGAATTACTCTTGCCTAATTGGTGTAGAGTTCATAATTCCTCTCACTCATAATTGGAATGTTGCTTCTGCCAAACAGGAGTAAGACAGGTACATAAGTGCATTAACCCCACTCCAATAGTTAGAATTAATATACAGAATATTCAAGATGATCCCAAAGGAAAAAGTGTGGTGTACTCGGAAGAGGCTTCCATTAGCAATAGTACAAGGGATACAATAAAGAAATCTAGAGTTGTCGACTATTGGACCCTAAGGTTTGATGGATCCAAATCAAAGTAGGGTGTTGGAGTGGGATTTGAGTTAATCATTCCAAAAGGTAAAGCCCTTTTTTCTGCTCACAAACTTCAGTTTCATTGTACCAATAATGTAGCAGAGTATGAGGCTTTGATTCATGGATTGCTCATAACACTAAGGAAAAAGGTTAAGATTTTTCCAGTCTTTGGGGATTCTGAGTTAGTGGTCAAGAAAGTTAGAAAGTAATACTCATGTCATGACAGAAGGCTGACCAATTATATGCATAGAGTATGGGACCTTATTGAGGGATTTGATTCCTTCCACATTCAGTTGATATCATGGAGTAAGAACCAAACTGCAGATTCCCTGGCTCAAGTAGCTAGTACTTTACAACCTTTGTATCTCTCTAGATTGAATAATTTTACTGTAGAGCTAACTCCAGTGCCTTCAGTACTTGACAATGTGACTAACTTCCAGGTGTTTGAAGATGATAAGCATATTTTTGGATTTTATTACAAGTTCATATGTCTTTACTTCTTAGGTTATTGATGAAGTTGAGCCTCAAGAAGTAGAGATGGATTTAGAAGGGGTCATCAATTTGAAGACTAATACTATTCTGAGGGGAATGGTGCAGCTAGAGAGGATTTTTTATTTGGATAAGGTTAGAGATCAAGAGCAAGATGCTAAGAAGGAGTCCATCAGTGGTCAATGTGAAACATACAACATGGGGACTCAAGATGATATCAAGAATGTCTTCATTGGTAGAGTGTGTACTCTAGAGGAGAGGAAATGAATTATTGATGCATTACATACATATCAAGATGTGATAGCCTAGAGTTACGAAGACTTGAAGACATATGACACTTCAATTATCACACACACCATTCCTCTGAAGCCAGGAGCAAGACCTTTCAGGCAAAGGAAAAGACCAATCAATGCCTTACTGGATCCTATTATTTAAAAGGAAGTGCAAAAACTACTCTCAACTTGCATTTATTTATGGTAAGACATTCAACCTAGGTTGAAAATCTGGTTCCAGTGAGAAAGAAAAATGGAGAGATCAGACTGTGTGTGGATTTTAGGAACCTTAACAGAGCATCAAAAAAAGACAACTATCTAGTCCCTTCACTCGATGAAGTGCTTTAGATTGTCAATGGATCTCAAATGATGTCTTTTCTGGATGGCTACTCTAGATATAACCAAGTAATGGTGCAGTATGAGGATAGGCATAAAACTACCTTCACCACAAAGTGGGGGACTTTTGCTTACAGAAGAATGCCCTTTAGCTTGATCAATGTTGGAGCCACATTCCAAAGGGCTATGGACATTGCTTTTAAGGAAATAATTGGTAAATGCATCATAATTTATATGGACAATCTAATAGTTCTCTCCAAAAGGCGAGGTAATCACATAGTAGATTTTTGCAAAGTGTTTTAGAGGTGTAGAGAATTTGGCATCTCTCTTAATCCAAAGAAGTGCATATTTTGAGTTATTGAGGGGAAATTGCTAGGACAAATTATGTTAGAGAAAGGTATTTCTATTGATCCTGAACAAGTGGAAGCCATACTCAAGATTCAACCACCTGCTAGCAAGAAGGAGATGAAGTCATTCTTTGGAAAAATCAACTTTGTCAGGAAGTGTATCATAGGATTTGTAGAAATAGTCAAGCCATTGAATCCGATGTTGAACCAGGAAGCTAAAGTTGAATGGAGTGCAGAAGAAAAAGAAGCATTTTCAAAGATCAAAAGGGCCATTGTTGAGGCCCCAATTTTGGTGAGTCCTAATTATGCTAAGTCATTTTACATATATTCATTTGCTTCTGATCACTCATGTGTTGGCATGTTGACCCAAAATCCTGATCAAGGGAATGAACACCCCATAGAATTTATGAGTTCACCACTAAAAGATGTAGAAATAAGGTACCCAAGTGTGGAGAAGGAGGCATATGCCTTAGTCAGAACTGTGAAAAAATTCAGACATTATATTCTGAGGAACAAGGTCTTTGCAATAGTTCCTAATCCTTCAGTCAAGCTGTTGTTGATACAAAATGAATTGGGAGAATGCAGAGCTAAGTGGGTGACCATGTTGTAGGAGTATGATATTGAGATTCAGCCTATGAAGCTGGTAAGAGGGCAAGGGCTTACTAGAAAAATAGGAGAAATGGGTCCTGACCTTGCAGCCCAGCATTATAATCTTGAAGACGTTTCTCCCAGGGACTGGTATGATGATATTATTTACTATCTTTTGAATCAACAATGTCTAGATCACCTTAAAACTGTACAAAGAAGAGAATTGTGCTTGAAGAGTGACAATTTATGCTAAAGGGAGTTTTCCTATACAGAAAGAACCATGAAGGTTTCTACTTAAGATGCTTGGGAAAGTAAGAAGTTGAAAGGGTCATGGTAGAGTTTCATGATAGATATGGCACTGGCCATGGAACTGCACCTTCCACTACAAATCAGATTTTGAGGGTTGGTTATTATTGGCCCACCTTGTTCAAAGACACACACAACCATGTCAAAACCTGTCATGTGTGTCAAACTGTAGCAACTAGGGAGAAGCATGCCGCTCTTCCACTTCAACCAGTCTTTGAGGTAAAACCTTTTGCACATTGGGGAATGGACTTCATAGGTCCAGTCAACCCACCTTCTTCTACAGGCCACAAGTATATTCTTACTGTTATTGATTATTTCACATGATGGACTAATCCTCTTGCATGTAAACAATGTACTTCTGAAGTGGTAATCAATTTCATCAAATCAGGTATTATCAATCGCTTTGGATGTCCTTTGTCTTTAGTTTGTGATAATGGTCCTGCATTTGCATCATTAAAATTTTCTAATTGGGCCTTTGATCATGGGATCATAATAAAGTTTGCATCTAATTACTATCCACAAGTAAATGGTTTGGCTGAGTCTTCCAATAAGAACCTATTAATAGTCATTTGTAAGCTATTAGAGAAGAATCCCAAGGATTGGCACACTCATCTTAGATTTCCTCTCTGGGAAGACCATACAAGACATAAGACCTCCTTAGGGACCTCTCCTTACCACCTTGTGTATGATCTAGAACCTGTATTCCCCATTCAGTTGAAAATCCCCACTTTACAGCTCATTAATGAATATTATGATGAAGGGGACAAATGTAAAGCCCACCTAACTGAACTGTTACACCTTGGAGAAAGAAGAGATGGAGCCTTAGAAAAAATTTCCAAACATCAAGGTGTAGTCAAAAGATGGTTTGATAGAAGAGCCAAGGTAAAATCCTTTCGAATCTATAACTTGGTTCTCTATTGGATAAAGCCCATGACCGAAAAAGGGGAGCATGGAAAATTTGGCAAACTCTGGCTTGGCCCTTATCAGATTTGAGAGATTTTGGGAGATAATGCTTTTTCTTGAAAACCCTCATTGGAGAGGATATCCCACTACATGTCAATGGGTAGTACCTAAAGCATTACTTCCAATCCTGAGTTGTTTACAACTCTTTTCTTGTACATAGTTAGAGTAGGTTTCCCTTCCTATTTGCTTTGTTTGTTTGTTATTGTTGGTTAGTTTAGGTTTTCTTTTCTTTTTGGTTTTCTTTTGCTCTACTCTTGCTTTGGTGGTTTTCTTGTTTTCTTTTGGGTGAGTTGCACTTGCATGGAAATCATATTATTATCTAGGACTATTCTGAATATTTCTCTTACAAACTTCAATCATTTTTCTAGAGTCAGTTGGTGAAAGTCCTTTATTTGGTGTCATATTTATTAAGTGTTTTGAGTGGATAAGCCATGGGATTGAGTTAAATCTGCAATGTATTTGGGTCTTACATTTTTACACAGATCGTTTAAAATTCCAAGATTGCACATAGTCCTTATGAAGTCTTCTTAGGTGAAAAATACTATATTCTGTTTTAGCGCCATTTTGGTTCTTAGCCCTAAGTGTGAACTTTATTGTTCACAAGTTGAAAAGGAAAAGTGAAAAGAAAAGAATATAAAAAATAAAAATAAAGAAAGAGAAAATATTGAAAATCAAAAGAATGAATTCAACTTATCAGGAGTATTCAAGTATCTCTACCAAGGCTATGGATTCATGGATGGCAATAGAGCTATGCTTGGGAGAACCACAACGATAACCTCGTCAGGGCTATGGATGCCTGACTAGCAATGGGGCTCTGTTTAGGATGCTTTTGGAGTTAAAATCTTTATGTAGCCTAATCAGACCAAATTTGGTTCTTATTGCAACTAAGGAAGTGGGAATGAATACATATGCACACACTTTGAACCTAGTACAAGAGAGGTTTAATTTCTTGTGAGTTTTGAAACTCTGCCAAATTGGTGACTTAATATGAGGACTAAAACCGGAGATTTTGGGTTCTTGATTCCTGTTTGTCACTTAAATTCTCTAGAGCATTTTCCCAGCAGGAGTCGCCATTTGTTGTGCATTTTTCACACACGCCCCGCTGAAAGAAAGGATCCTCTTTTTCTTTCATTTTTGGTGTTTTGGCCCTTTGATTTTGAATTTGATTACCTTGGCATGTGCCTAAATGATCATTCTACTCATGCCAATTCCCTTTTTGAGGAAATACTTTGAAATCCCATGTTCTGGGACATATATTGGGTTTTTCTCTATTTTCGGGAAAATTTCCTCTGGGTGGAATTCCCTAAACTCTTTCTTCCTTGGATTTTCCCAAAATTTCATCATGCCTTCGAATTCCTGAACCTGCTATCTTTTCATCGCATTTATGTCTCCTGTACGATCTTGTAGTTTTCTTTTATTGGATTTAACTGGGATTTATGTTGGGAATGTGTGTCATTTTCCTTCTTGTGAGATTTGAGGAGCTTGATTTTGAGTTGCTACTACTAGATTGTGTGTTTGAGATTGTGATCAATCATTGTAGTAGATTTTTCCGGTGATCACTTGCATTTTGCTTGGACTCCAAGCTTTCTTTCCAACTACTTCTATTTCAATTTCTTTGTTCTCATGGTATGTACATTTTTGTTTCTCTTTTAATGAATGAATTGAATTGCTTCATGGTTTGTGTGTGTATGCTTTGAGTCAGGATTTTGATGTGGTAGAGTTGGGTAGCAGGGCTAGGGTATCCAGTTTCAGTTTGATGCCCTTCCTTGTAGCTCGTGTTGATTTCCTTCTACTTGATTTTGATTCAATGTGTTTAATCATTGCTATGTTTAATTCTTAGTTTGATTTCATGCTTTCCTATGTTGAGCTCTGGTTTAACCTAGAAATCCTTGACCTTCAATGAGATCACGTCCTAGGTGAATTGAAACCTTTCATTTATAATCCAAATCTAATAATCTCCTTGTCTTAGTAAGGTTTTAGAGAGTTTGCAGGAGGATTAGTGGAATGAAAGGGTGGGTTGGCATCCAAGTTGTGCTGTCATGGTGATTTCTTAGGGTTTCCCTTGTTGAAATCATTGCTCATATTGATTGGATCTCATTTAGATCAATTAGAAACCTAGACTATCCATCTTGCACTTTAGATGAACTAAATCCAAAACTAAATCCCCAACTTCCTGATTATTTGATTGGTCCAAGTGAAATCCTGACAGAGTAAAATATTTTGGGTTTTTGAACATCTCGCAGATTTTCCTTACTTTAGGAATTTCCCAATTTTCCATCGCTTTATCGATTTCCTAAAAATATGCTTAAAACATGGAAATTATGCCAACTTCGTGAAATTTTGTTTCCTTGGGATTTTACCAAAACTTCTTTGGCCCTTCATTTTCCTAAAATTTGTGAACTCCTGCAATTTTCATGGATTTATGTCCTTGACGAAATTCTCCAAAATCTTATTGAAAATGAGGAATTGTGAGATAGCATGAGTTATTAGTTGGTGATTGTGCATCATATGATCAATTTGAGTTATTTGAAGATGTTTCATGGTGTTTCTTAGCTGATGATGGTTAATTAAATGATTGTTGGAATTTTTTTGTGCTTGTTTCACTAAATTTTGTCTAGCCTAGAATTTCCCGAAATTCCTCTCGCCTAAATTCCGCGAGAGGACTAAAAACCCAAAATTTGAAAGGAGTAATTCTTCTAAGATTTTAGGGGATTTTGTTCATCATAGGACTTTTCTTAAGGATGAATATGTGATTTCATGATGGACCAACTTGGGTTTCATGTTGTGATGGATCTTTATTGTGGTCATTTTATTGAATGTAGAATGAATCAAACAAGACCATTGCTGGAAGGACCAAGGGAAAGGTAATGGACCTAAGTAATGAGGGACCCTCTATTTTTGAGGCCAAGAGGATCAAGTTGGACATGAAAAGAAAAGTTCCTAAGAGAAAGTTGGTTTCCATTTGGTCAGAAGTAGCAGATACCAATGTTGGGAGATGGGATTATGAAGAGTTTAAAGCAATAATGGCAGTGTAGAATCCTTCCCTATTAGCTAGCAGATTAGTGAACTCTAGATTGGCTCAAGTGGTTGGTTTCCCCCCTACGGTTCAATGTTATGAGCTAGTCCTAAAGTGTGCTAGGCATTATGATTCGAGTACACCGAGGATAATTGGTCCAAAAGGAAGGGTGCTTGCCAATTTCTCTCTTGTCTCAGTGGCCTAGACATTTGACATGCTAGATAGGACTCATGTCGTGGGGCTTGATCTTGACATAGCCAAGAGACACTATACATATGATACAACTAAGGCTCTACAAGTTATTAATTCATGGTTGGAGAAGCCTAAGCCACACTTCTCCAAGTTTCTTAAACAGTTGCAAAGAGCCAACTTCAGATCATAATTCTATGATTCAATCACTCTCCTTAGTAGAGTGATGGGTTTGAAGACTGCAGGAATGTTTGAGAATTGGATGTTTTACATCATAGTAAGGATGGAGAAAAATTTTTATTATCATTGGTCAGGTATCATCAGTGCAATGATTCACGAACAATTGTGAAATGTATAAACAATTGGAGAAGCCTAAGCCACACTTCTCCAAGTTACCTAAATAGATGCATAGAGCCAAGTTCAAATTAGAATACTATGATACAATCACTCTGACTGATGGGTTTGAAGACTATAGGAATGTTTGAGAATTGGATGTTTTCCATCATAGTAAGGATGGAGAAAAATTTGGATTATCATTAGTAAGGTATCATCAGTGCAACGATTCATGAGCAATTGTGAAATGTCTTATAGACCAAGAGCTTCATAATGACCTCTTATCTGGTCTATGACTTGGCAAGATTCCATCCATACAAGGGGTTAAGTACATGAGGGATCTTTGGCCAGGATGTTATTGATGAGGTTTATCCTCAGTTGCACTTGGACAACACAGGCTATAGGAGGGTGAATGATGCATTCACTATGTATATCACAAGATTGATGCAAGGGGCAGAGAATGTAAGGATCTCTAATACGGCCAAGGAATTGATACAGAAATATGGAGCATGGTTTATAGAATTTCCTACCTTCTCATACATCAGGATTAATGGTTTCCAGAGGGCTCCTTATAGGTTACCAAGATATCCAACATACGACATCATACTTTTTGAGGAACTAGGAAAATTTCAGCCTTTGATGATATTGTGAAGAAAGATATGCATAAGACTGGATTAGGAGGTGGATTCTCATTGAGGATAGGAGTCCATGAGGTTTGTCCTTCTATGATTACAACACAATCCTTCGAGGAAGAAATGAGCACTCTAAGTCTAGCATTCCACTCCAAGAGGCCCAGGTTTCATAGGATAGGAGAAGCCCAAAAGAGAGATAGCAAGGAATTTTGCCCCAAGGATGACATCTAATACTATTGGGCTAATTGTAAGGATGAATTTGAGGTCTGAAGGAAAATATTATCTAGATTTCTCACCAATATAATTAGATTGTATAGCATCAGGGCTATCCCTGACCTGCTTGAGGATGATGGAGAAGTAATCCAAGGCCATGACTATGATTCCATCAAAGAAAAACCCATTGCTAAGATTGACTGGTTAGAGGAAGAGAAGACAAAATTGGAGCAAATCATTGCTCTTGTGATTAAATATACCAAGTTATGGCTCAAGCATAAGATTTGGGAGTTGGACAGTGAAGGAAAAGAGTACACATATGATTTGATGGGAGATTTGGAATGCCACTCCACCCCTAAAGAAGAAGATCCAAATCCAAAGGGAAAAGAAAAGGTAGGTTCTCCTTTCAGGAGCAAGATAAAGGGTGCTCAAGCAGAGACTGAGAAGGAAAAGAAAAGGAAGCCTGGTGCTAAGAGGAGGAATGTTACTTCTAAGGGGAAGACATCTATTCAGGAGAAGGAGCATGAAGAAGAAAGGGAAAAGGATCGTCTTCCTTTGCCCAAAAGGAGAAGAATAGTGAGATTGTCTCAAAAGAAGAAGGAATCTTCCAAGGAAGAGGATGAAACTGACCCTCCAATAGTGAATTTGGAGAGATCAGGAGAGAAAACACTTGTATAAACAAGAAGATCAAGAACTCCTTCTCCCAAGGATAGTGTGTTAAAGGGGGATATTCCCTCAGTTGCACCTGCTATAGAACAAGATGATGAAGCCCTTCCCTCTCATGAGTCTCATGATGCACCAAGTGAGTCTAAAGATGTAGAGGATCACCAAGATCAAGGAGAGGAAGGATTGTAGGAAGGTGAACTCTATAGTACGGAGGTAGAGATAGAAAAGATATTGCAATCTCCCTTGGTATCTTTTGAGGACTCACCAGTCAAAGAAGAAGAAGAGAAATCTATGGAAGGGGAAAAGACACATGAAAGGACCCCTTCCCCAATTCAAGTTATGACAGAGACAATAAATCAAGAGGAGAGCTAGAATCTAGAAGATCATAAAGAGAAAGATGAAGGAGAAGGAAAGAGTGAGGAGGTTCCCTTGGTGCATACTGTAGATGTTGAGCATTCCATGGAACAGGCTGAGAAAGAGAGGCCAAGTGAGAAACAATCTGATGTCCCTACCTCAAATTGGCTTAATGAGAGGTTGAAGAGTAAGTAGGTGATTATAGATGACACCCCTTCGAATTGGGATGAATCGTTGGCAAACATTGGAGAAGGGAAGACAAAGAAGAAAGCTAGGGTAATCTCCAAAATTACCAAGGATGAAATAGACAACAAGATTATTCACATTGCTACCCCTTCTGTAGAAAAGGATAAAAGGGAGATTGTTCCTCAAGATTATACAATTCAGACTCTCAACCTAGGGCCCACTGATAAGGATTAAGAGAGGGAATAATTTCAAGAGTCCACCCAACCTATTCTAAGAAGGCTAGATAAGGACACAACATAGAAGGAGAGGTTGCATAAACAACTTAATGGTGTAAAAATATGTGCAACACCTGATAAGTCCATTTCAAGTAGTAGGAAGTGAAGGGATAACTCCTAAAGGTTTATTGTCGAAGGAGGCATTCACAGAACTTAAAAAGATGAAAGCTTCTACACAGGCCACTGATGAATGGTTGCAGGGAGTTAGGAAATTAGGAGATGATATGATCAAGGGAATCTTGTCAACAGGTGGTGATGCATATAGGTCCTTTGAGTGGTTTCATAACATATTGGGATAGGACAAATATTTTACAGATCTCCTCCTTCACAAGTTAAAAACCATCATGGAATATACAAAAGAGAAATTGGTGAGTGATGGAATTCTCTCTTCTACAAGAGTTTATGAGCCTTAGGAATGGTATGAATCCTTGTAGGTCAAGAAAAATGTTCTGAAGAGGATTCATAAGTAGGGAGAACAACTAGACAATCCATTGAATGAAATTTATAATAGATGCATCTCATTCATTGAAATTATGACTGGAAGGAAGAAGTTCGCACTTAGGCATCTAACTTTGGAACATTTAAGGAAATGGTGGTTTGAATTTTATGCTCCTATTGAGGATGGTCTGATCACAGGTCACCATTTAGATGATGCTTCCACCTATGTTACTTTCATGGATAAATATCAAGTGTCTAGGTGGAATGGGATAAAGTTGTCAAGCAATCAAGGGAGGAGATTAAATCTATTGAGAGGAAATTCAAAGTGTTGGTTACCCCATCCTTGGCCAACCTAGATGGAATCTTCTTGAAGGTACAAGATAAAATAGATAAAGATAAGGGGGAAAACATTTAATGCAGGGATACATCAAAAAAATTTCTTCCCCATTATTCCTTCTTCATCCTTCACATGCATTGGACAAAGCTATATTGAAGAACCTAGGCCGACCTGGAGAGGTCCCAAGAATTTAATGCTATTTTATTTTACTCTTGAAATTATTGGGCTAACTTTTTTTGTGGTTGTTTATTATTGTAAACCTAATTGGTCCAACATATCTTGGGGGGTTCCTATAAATATGGCATTTTTCCTCATTTGTAAGAGCTAGGGAGTTTTTACTTTGAATGAAAATAAGCATTATAGCAAGAGTTAGAGCTAGGAACTTCATTTTGAGCAAGTGTTGTAACACAAAACACTGCAATTGATGTTGTCATTGGATGATTCAATACAATTGAAGACATTGTGCATTGGTGATCTCTCTTGTGTTGACTTGTCTTGCATGGTCCTTGTTGTTCTATCTTTTGAGATTGCTTGAGAAATATTGGATATATGTTAGATTTAGAATTAGATATGATTCAATGGTATTTATGGTTTGATGCTTGAAGTTTTTGTACCAATCTTTGGTCCATACTTTTTGTAGCTAGCTGATTTTTAGTTGCTTTGCAAAGTTAGCCTGGACTTTCATATTCATTATGTTTAGTTCAATTATGAATATTTGTTTATTTAAATTCCAATAGGGTTGTTTTGGATGAATGTTCATGATCTGAAAATATTTAATTCCTTAGAAGATTGCACTATTTTTGTAAGATTGTAGATTCATCTAGGTCAAGAATGAATCAATTTCTAAGGGATGGGTCCATTCCAAGTATTTTATCATTTGCATTGTTAATCTTAGGACTAGTGTTAATTTTAGGAATCTCTCTAAAACCCTTGCCTTTTGCTATTTATTTTATCATCTAGGTTAGGTTTAGGATTTCAAGTATCACAACACTGCAAAATCTGATAAGTTGAAAGATTCATTATTTGTTTGTAAGGTCCTTTTGTGATTACCAACAATTTTCACATATTATCTGATTTGTTTATGCATTGTCAAAACCTGACATTAGAGACCTTGGGGTTATCTCTTGAGGCTTGCTTATAGAGATTTACCTTTCAAGAGAGATAGGATATTTGTAACTTGTTTGAGTTGTTGTTGTGTAGAACACACCATCAACAATTATTAAACTGATTCAACATAAAGTTTGAATCAATATTGTCACCATATTGTTCTCTACAAACCCTTTTGAATTCCTCCCAAGAGCCTATGCTCCTAGCAAGAAAACTTCTATACCACTCTTGTGCATCCTAAATAAGAGATTGGATGAACAACTTCATCATAAAATCTTCTGCCTCTACTTCAAAATCATCCATAACATTAGTGAATGATTTGAGATGGTCTTCACAACTCAAGGAATTATTTGCAGAAAATATTAGTAAAGCAAGCCTGAAATCTTTAGGGAATGGGTTAGGGTAACTAGGTATTTAGTGAAACATAATTGTTGGTATCGATCTACTTGGAGTGGCCTCTGAGTATGTTGATCCCTATGATCATATCTATTCTCATCATCATTTTTGTTATTAGAATGACTACTATATTTTGTAGAAGTTTTGAAAACCAACTTCAGAGTCCAAGAACACATGTATGCAAATGGATACCTGTCACAGGGAAAAGAATAGAGAAAAAAGCAAGAGAGGGTTTGAAGCTCTGTAATATTAGAGATATATTATCAGAACAATTGAATAGATTATTTACAAAGATCAATCCTTAAAAGGAGATCAAGAAAAACATAAAAAAGTAACCCTAATAGGTAGACATTTAATAATTAATATAATTATTAAATGTCACAATATGCATCTAAAGTGAAATCTTAAGTGAGGAATAAAGGTAACTTAATTAACATGATTAAGTTAAAACCTTTACTCTAACACCCCCCCTTAAGATGAGCAAAAGTGTAGCTACAAACATGTGCAAGAAATCAAAAGTAACTACAATGCATGAAAGTAAAATTGGGTCCCGACAACTAGGCCTGATCACTTACTCGAATACAACCAAATCTCTGTAAAGTGGAGAAATAGAGAAAACCTCATGGGAAATACTGTACTCCAAAAAGAGATGAAAAACAAGAGTGAAAGAAGAAGAGAGATATAAGGACTCAACATGACCCCCCAAGAACTGCTTCTATCACACAAGTACAAAATATATTCCCCCCATAGGAGAGAGAAGAGACTCCAAAGCCCCCCCAAAATGAGAGAACGCATGTGCCAATGATCAAACCAATGTGTCTCCTTAGAGGAAGAAATAGATCCAATGATCGAAGAAGAAGAAATCCTTGGATGTGAGGTGAAAATAGAAGGTCTAGATGATGCTCACTAAAGAATTGAACAACAATATGAGTGTTTGAATAACAAGATGGTGAATCAAACAACTCAAGATGATCCTAAAATGGAATCTCCAATGAAGATGGGATAACAGGTGTGTTGAAACTGCCATATGTGAGGAAAGGAATATCCTTTGATATGGCCTCAACAACTGCACTTGATGGCGTGATGAGTGGAGCTACAATTTCAGTCACAACTGAGGAATCTTGCTGAACAGATGTGATCTCAACATGAGGTAGAGGTGTAGATGTCTCAACACTAGTCTCATGAATAGATGGAAGAACACATAAGTTCAAGTGACCAAAATTCACCTCAGATACTGCATGCTCTTTTGTAGAAAGAGAGGAATACTCGGACAGTGGAGATGGTGGACCAAAGTGTGTGAATGCATACAATCAAGAAGAATGATCAACTGTCCCTGTTGCAACAATGTTACTAGTCTGAATGTCTCTGATGTGCACTGAATCAAGTGTGAACTCAATTGTCTTCCCTGTCCCACTGTGAGCAATCTGCTACATGGAGAGAAGGTTAGTGGACAAAGATGGTACACATAGTAAATCATTGAATGTACCGTCATCAATGTCAATAGAACCTTTCCCACATACACTCATATAAGTGTTATTACCCATCAATATGTGTGGTGAGGATGCAGTCTCGAAAGATGAAAACATGTCTTGAGAAGATGCCATATGGTGTGAAGCACCTGAATCCAAAAGCCATCTAGATGAATGTGAACTAGTGGTTGCACATAATGCATGACCCTTATGTGGGGCTTGTCCATCTATCTGGAATGATGGTGATGAAGAAGACCCGCCTAATGTAGATAAAGAAGAGTGATGAATATTGTTTTTCTCAAGAAGAGCTATCAAATCTGAAACCTGTTTGGCATATCCATCTATCTTCTTCTCATAACACTTGGACCCATCATGTCCTAGCTTAGTACAATAAGCACACTTAGGTTTTTCTTTCTTTGAAGATTCCCCCTTAGGAAAAGGTGAATCAGAGGTGTGTTGTGAACTAGAATCCTTCCAATGCTCAGTGGTCTTTGGTTTCTATTGCTACTTCTGCTTCCCTGGAGATGACTGTGCTACCAATGCTTGGTGTTGTGATCCTGTGAGAGCATCCAACTATGATATCTTGGCCTTCTCTCATGTCAACCAATCATAGAACACCTCAAAATTAGGCATGGTAAAGCAGTTTCCCAATGCATCCATGGTGGAATAAAAATTTGAAGAGAATATCTGAAAAGGACCTCGAAGCTTAGAAAGAATCAGGTAAATACACTCCTCATCTATTTTTTCTTACCACAACCCTATAGAAGAGATCTCTATTCTTTGAATTTCATCAGAAAGTCCTCAATAGAGGGAAAAGAATTAGGTACAAGTGAAGTCAACTCTGCCTCAATTTGTATTGCATGAAACTGATTGATGGTACCAAATAAATCATTGAATTTGGTCCACATTTCAAGAGGACTATTACACCCATCAAGATGAAACAACAAGTTGTCTGAAACATGTAAGGAAATTAAACCCATAGCCTCATCCATCTTATTTATATGTTGCATAACCTCAAATGGCCATGTCAAGACTGGTTGAACTATGTCTAAACAGGACCACAACCCCTTTGATCTGAGAAGACATGTCATGAATGCCTTCCAAGTGTGATAGTTATAAGGTGTGAGAAGTTCAATAGTAGGAGTTTTTTTGGCCATGTTTGGAAAGGTTTAATGAATTTTTAATGTGAAGATTTTCTATTTTTTTTAAGTAAATGACAAAAAGAAAGAAAAAAACTCCCCCCACAATGCAAAAAACCAAACCCTGATAGAGAAATTTTAGCTAAAAAAATAGAAAAATAAAAATATTCTTAGGACAATAATCTATCTACTAGGTGAATTTTCTGATGAAATAAACTATATATCTGGATAGAGCATGTGAGGATCTTTTCGATGCCTATCCGTTTTCAAAAAATGGAGCAAAATTGACCAAGTTATGCCCCTCGGAGTGCAAAGAAAACATCTGACTTTGACTACAAAAAAATGCAACCAAAATAGAAAATTTTGAAAAATATTCTACACCACCACGACGGGCTTGGAGCTAGATTTCCAACACCTATTTTTTTTCAAAAATCAGAGAAAAAATGACTATTTTATACCCGATTTACTGAAAGTAGGTTAAAAGGGCACTTGCAAAAGGTGCTTGAGCCCTCAGGGGCTAAGGATCTTCGGCCCCTGGTCACGTGAATGAGTAGGGGTTGGTGGATTGGCTCCTAGACACGGCTGTCAGGGACATGGCGAGCCCTCAGGGGCTACACAGCGGCTGGGAGCTGGCGGTCGTGGCTGGTGGTGCTACTGGCTAAGCGGCCCTCCGGTGGCCGCTGGGCAACGCTTGGGTGGTGGCCAAAACCACCGACGGCGGCGGTGCTGGGGAGGCCGCTTGGCAGCGGATGGATGGCTGTCGATCAGCAGACCCCTTATACACTGGGGGCATTAGAAAAAATGCAGAAAAATGAAATTTTTTAATTTTTTAATTTTTTTTCAATTTTTCACCTCGTTCTGCATGCCCTGGGGTCGTACGGCTCTGGGGAAAAAAAAAATTCACCTTTTTGGTCAACTGTAGCCAAACTAGATGTGCTTTATATGAAAATGGGGGTTTTCAGGTGCTACAAATCCAATGACAAGGTCCATTTGGGCCCAAACTGAACCCAAAAAAATGAAGTAAGCTGGATCCACAAAAAAACTGCCCAAAAACCTGTGAAAGCTTGATCAAACCCTTGTAGCTCCAAAATATTCAAAACAAGAATAGGCTATAGCAGGTTTGCTCTGATACCATGTAGAAGTTGTAAAAACCAACTTCAGAGTCCAAAAACACCTACATGCAAATGGATACCTGTCACAGGGAAGAGAATAGAGAAAAAAGCAAGACAAAGTTTGAAGCTCTGTAATATGAGAGATATATTATTAGAACAATCAAATAGATTATTTACAAAGATCAATCCTTAAAAGGAGATCAAGCAAAACATAAAAAAGTAACCCAAATAGGTAGATATTTAATAATTAATATAATTATTAAATGTCACAATATGCATCCAAAGTGAAATCTTAAGAGTGTTGGAAATGTATGGCTCAAACATTACAGGCTGAAACCTCCATTGGAGCCAGGTCAGTGTGACAACTCTTATGTTTGGCTGACAAGCAATTTGGAACATCATGTTTTGTACAAGTCACTGTGACCTAGATTTTGTCTCACCGAAGGATCATATCGCTATGACAGGAAGCATTCGACGTTACCTCTTATCGCATGGAGATCTTTGGCCGACAGGCCATTCATATCAGGCATTAGGAAGACTTAGGGCGACCACGAGCTTTGAAATAACCTTTGGCAGCTTGGTGAGAAGTCCCAGCGAATTGCTAAAGTCTCACCGACAGTTAAATCATTAGGGTTCATCGGAGTAACAATGTTTGTTTCGTTATGATGTCTCAGCAATGTGTAAAGGTCTCACCGACAGAGGTTCAAATGTTGGTCATCAGTGTAACACAAAGAGTCTCGGAGAGAAGTCTCAGCGAGAGTGGAATGTCTTGCCGATGATGTTGATGTCTTCGGTATAGCTCTTGGTGAATGGTGGTCATCGGTGTAACATATTTTTATTCGATAAGATCTCTTGGCGAAGGTGATATGTCTTGCCGACTATTCTTTGGTGCTCGGTATGAATTAATTCTTCGAAGTAACATTTGTGATCTCGGAGAAACCTCTTGGTGATATTAATAAGTCTTTATGACTGGTCATTGGAGCTCGGTATAACATGTGACTTTGGTATAACCCTTGGTGACTCGGCGTGAGGTCCTAGCGAAGAATGATACTCTTGCTGAATGGTAAACTCACATCTATGAGACTTTTGGACCTCGCTATGATCTCCTGGCGAAAGTGATAGGTCTCGTTGACTATTTGGTGATTCAGTGTAACACATGTAAGCTCAGTGGAACATCTTGGCGATAAGGAAAACTCTTGCCGATATCGATATGAAGATTATGTGGCATCAGTGAGACACTATTAGTGTCTCGCCGAGATGCCAACAAAGCTCGAATATTTTTTGACCATTTGACCATCCTATGTGGAGTCTTGTGGACCAATAGGAGAAAGCTGAATCTGAACAGTTGGAAGATTGTTCGTTGTGACAGTTCTATGAGGAAGCTTGACAGACATGGAACAACATGGTTATACTCTGTGATTGCAGATTGTGATCGGTTGGTTGAATTGATGGATTGGTGGGTGGTTGTATGATCAGTAGATGTATTCTATTCTATAAAGACTGTAACTTGAAGGTTCCTATGCAAGATTGTATATGGTGAATGCTGCTGTAAACAGACACCAGAAAGATAAGTCTAACATTTGTATGTAATCTCCATTACTGTAATACAAATTGATTTCTCTTGTTGTGGTGGGTTTTTCTCCCGTAAGGGTTTTCCCACGTATATCTGGTGTTCCTGTGTGATTGTCAAATACCCTATTTTTGTTATTGCTTTCATGTGCATCTCAATTTGACTATAATTGTAAAATTTAAAAGTGTATCTGCATTCTTCCCTGAGGTTTTGACGTTAGGAGAATTATTTCCACATCTAATTTTCCTTATAAGTGGTATCAGAGCCTGGCCAGTTGTGTTATCCTTGTCGGTACATTGGGTTTTTTTAGTCAATTCTGCTCAGTGGAAGTCTTGTAGAGTTTGTTATTTCTGATTACAGGTTGAGATGGCTAGCACGTCTGGAAAGATTGAAATAGAGAAATTCAATGGCAGTAACTTTGAGTTGTGGAAATTCAAGATGGAGGATCTCTTAGTGGATCGTGATTTTTGGTTTGTTGTGTCTAGAACTAAACCTACAGGCATGAAGCAAGAATATTGGGACCTTGCAAATAGGAAGTCTAAGGGGCTGATAAGGCTCTATTTGGCATACTCAGTTCTTCTAAATGTGCATGAGGAGAAGACCGCATCTTCTTTGTGGAAGAGACTGGCATCTATTTATCAGGGGAAATCTTTGGTGAATAAACTGTTCCTGAGGAAGAAGTTGTACACTTTGAAAATACAAGAAGGAGGGTCTGTGGTTGATCACTTGAACACATTTAACATGTTGCTTGCTTAATTAACATATGTTGGTGTGAAGACTGAAGAAGAGGATCACTGTATGATTCTATTGTATTCTTTGCTAGACTCTTGGGATCATCTGGTGATGGCTATTGGGAGTACAACATCGAATTTCAAGATGGAAGATGTTGTTGGTTCTTTGTTGTCAGTAGAAATGAGAAGGAAATATTTTGATATGGGAAAGGAGGCCCTTGTTGTTAGAGGAAGGTCAAAAGAGAAAGGAAAGAAGAAGGACAAGTCCATATCAAAATCAGAAGGGAGATCAAAGTCTCCTGGCAAAAATTCCAAGGTGAAGTACTGGAATTGTGGGCAATCTGGTCATGTCCAAAAGGATTGTAAAGAGGAGAAGAAGAAGAAGAAGAAGAAGTATT
Source organism: Sequoia sempervirens (assembly GCA_007258455.2). Taxonomy (NCBI): domain Eukaryota; kingdom Viridiplantae; phylum Streptophyta; class Pinopsida; order Cupressales; family Cupressaceae; genus Sequoia; species Sequoia sempervirens. The sequence goes on along the minus strand of VDFB02281492.1, from coordinate 101,616,602 downwards.
CTTCCAAAAATGATTCTTCTCATAGTGATGGAGACGCCTTCATTGCAGCCTTGGCTACACAGGAATCAAATGATGTCTGGCTGATAGATTCTAGAGCATCTTTCCACATGACATCTCACAGAGAATGGCTTACAAAGTATGAAGAATACGATGGTGGAAAGGTGTACTTGGCGAGTGATTCAACTTTGGAGATAGTTGGCCGTGGAAGAGTCAGAATCCAATTTCCTGATGGCAGAGTAAAGGGAATTAATGATGTTATGCACATACCAGGTCTGGCTCGAAATCTACTATATGTCAGTAAGCTGAATGATACTAGAGCACAAGTCACATTCTCTAGAAATGGCTACAAGATGACAAGAGGTTCAATGGTGTTGGCTATAGGTGCTCAAATTGGTACCTTGTACAAGCTGGATGCATAGGCTGTTCAATGTAACAGTGTCTCTGTCAAGTCACAGAAGGCTACTTCTGGAGGTAAAGAGGGAAATATCCCTAATTATGTAAACTCTATGAAAGTAAAACTTCTAGTAGAGAAGACTATGCTTTGGCATCATGGACTAGGCCACATAGGAGAAAAAGGTTTAAAAACCTTGAAGAACAAAAACCTAGTTGAGGGGCTTGAAGATTGTAACCTTGAATTTGAATTCTATGAACACTGTTTATATGGAAAATAGCACCGTGTTTCATTTTATTCCAGTCCTCATAAATCTTCTAGTTCGATGGATTATATTCATTCAGATGTATTTGGTCCAGTGGATGTTCCTTCTTTGTCTAAGTCAAGATACTGTGTCATTCATTGATGATTATTCAAGAAGAGCATTTGTTTATTTTTTGAAAATTAAATCAGAAGTGTTCAGTCGATTTAAGGAATTTAAGAACCTTGTTGAAAATCAGACTGGTAGTAAAATAAAATGCTTAAGGACTGATAATGGGGGTGAATTATGTTCTGATGAATTTGAGAGGTATTGCAAAGACCATGGAATTAAAAGACATAAGACTACACCTTATACTCCACACTAGAATGGAGTTGCAGAAAGGTTCAATAGGACAGTGATGGAGAGAGCACGAAGTATGCTTAGTAGTGCTGGCTTGGAGGAAAAGTTCTAGGTTGAGGCTGTATCTACTGCATGTTACCTAATTAATTGTTCTCCAAATTCTGCTCTTGTTGAGAAAACACCTTTGGAAGCATGGTCTGGTAAGAAGCCCTCTTTAAGACATATTTGTGTTTTTGGCTGTGAGGCATATGCTCATGTGTTGGATGTGAAAAGATCTAAACTGGAGAACGAGGCTTTCAAATGTATTTTTACTGGCTATAGTGCTGTCATAAAAGGATACAAGCTTTGGAATCCTGATACAGAGAAGGTTGTATATAGCAGAAGTGTAATCTTTCGTGAGCTGAAACCTTCCACCTTGGATCTACAGTCAGAGAAAAAGTTAGAAAAAAATAAGGATGTAGTTGGAATTCCTCCTACACCAGAGAAAGAGGAATTCAAAATTCAAAATGTACCTGAAACTGAGGAGAGCTCTAGCAGTTCTGAAAGTTTGGAAGAAGAAGAAGAACCTCAGCCTCAGCAAGTGAGGAGGTCAACCCGTGAAAGAAAACAACCAGATAGGTATGGGTTCTCTTTAATAGATTCTACTTGTGCCTATGCTTTAATTTCAAGCATTGATGAGCCTAGGACTATAAAGGAGGCATTTAAAATGTTTGATTCAGACTCTTGGTTGGAAGCCATGAATGAAGAAATGGCATCATTAGAAAAGAATGAAACCTAGAGTTTGGTGCCATTGCCTAAAGGCAAAAAAGTTGTGGGCTGTAAATGGGTATTCAAAAAGAAGATTGGTTGCAAAGGGTTATTCCCAGGTAGAGGGAATTGATTATGGGGAGATTTTTTCTCCTGTAGGTAAGTTGATGTCTATCAGATTTCTTTTGTCACTTGCAGCAACGTATGACTTAGAGGTCAAATAGATGGATGTGAAAACAACATTTCTTCATGGTGATCTTGAAGAAGAAATCTATATGTCCCAGCCTGAGCACTTTGTTGAAAAACGTAAAGAGAAACTGGTTTGAAAATTAAAGAAATCTCTGTATGGGTTAAAGCAGTCACCTAGAATGTGGTACCAGAATTTTGATACTTTTGCATTGTCTTTGGGATTTGTGAGATCAAAATCTGATCATTATGTATATTATAAAGTTGAAAGTGATCAGATTCTTATTATTGCTCTCTATGTTGATGATATGTTGTTCATAGGCAATAGTAAGCTAATGATTTCTGATCTTAAGTCTTAGTTGTATGCTAAGTTCAAAATGAAAGATCTTGGTGCAGCAAGGTATATTCTAGGGATGGAGATAACCGGGGATATGAATAGTAGAAAACTTTGGCTCAGTCAGAGTAAGTATATCAGGACTGTTCTTGAGAGATTTTGCATGAATGATTACGAGCAGTTAGTTGTTCCAGTCTTGCAGGGAACGAAGCTATCTATTGAAGACTGTCCAAAATCTCCTACTGAGATGGAGGACATGACTAGTGTACCCTATGCTAGTGCGGTTGGCAGTCTTATGTATGCAATGGTCTGTACTAGGCCAGACATTTCCCAAGCAGTGGGAGTTCTTATTCAGTTTATGGCTAATCCAGGAAGAACACATTGGGATGCTGTGAAGAGAGTGTTTAGATATTTGAAGGGGACTTCATATTTTGCATTGTGTTACCATGGGAACTCAGTTGAATCATAGAGGACTCTCAGCATCCATGGATATGTAGATTCTGATTGGGCATTAGTAGGAGATCCACAGTAGATATGCTTTCATGTTGAATGGTGGTACGGTAAGTTGGATGAGTAAGCAGCAGGTTGTAGTCGCTTTTTCCACTATGGAGGTTGAATACATGGCAGCTACACATGCTTGTAAAGAAGCAGTTTGGTTGAAATGTTTGTGTTCTAACATTGGTTTTGATGCAGGGGAAATAACTATTTTTTGTGACAATCAGAGTGCAATTTTTTTGGCAAAGAACCCTACTTTCCATGCCAGAACGAAACATATTGATGTGCAGTATCACTTTGTATGAGATATGGTTGAGGATGGAAAGGTCAGTTTAGAAAAGGTTGATACTCTAGAGAATGTTGGAGATGCATTGACGAAGCCAATGAGCATAGACAAGTTTTGGTGGTGTGCCAGTTCAATGGGCCTTAGTGCCCATGTTTTTCAATAAGTTTTATTGTGCTCTGGAGGTTCCTGTATGATCTTCATCAAGTGGGAGATTGTTGGAAATGTATGTCTCAAGCATTACAGGCTGAAACCTCCATTGAAGCCAAGTCGGTGTGACAGCTCTTATGTCTAGCCGACAAGCATTTTGGAACATCATGTTTTGTACAGGTCACTGTGACCTAGCTTTTGTCTCACTGAAGGATCATATCACTATGACAAAAAGAATTCGGGGTGACCTCTTATCGTATGGAGATCTTTGGCCAATAGGCCATTCATATCAAGCATCAAGAAGACTTATCGTGACCATGGGCTTCAGAATAACCTTTGGCAACTCGATGAGAATTCCTCGCGAATTTCCAAAGTCTCACCGACAGTTAAATCATTAGGGTTCATCGGAGTAACAATGTTTGTTTCATTACGATGTCTCGGCGATGTGTAAAGGTCTCAACGATGGAGGTTCAAATGTTGGTCATCGGTGCAACACAAAGAGTCTCAGAGAGAAGTCTCAGCAAGAGTGGAATGTCTTGCCGATGATGTTGATGTCTTTGGTATAGCTCTTGGTGAATGGTAGCCATTGGTGTAACATTTTTGTATTCGATAAGATCTCTCGGTGAAGGAGATATGTCTTACCGACTATTCTTTAGTGCTTGGTATGGCTTAAGTCTTCAGAGTAACATTTGTGATCTCGGAGAAACCTCTTGGCGATATTAATAAGTATTGTCGACTAGTCATTGGAGCTTAGTATAACATGTGACTTCGGTATAACCCTTGGTGACTCGACGTGAGGTCCTGGCGAAGAACGATACTCTTGCCGAATGGTAAACTCACATCTATGAGACTTTTGGACCTCGCTATGATCTCTCGGTGAAAGCGATAGGTCTCATCGATTGTTTGGTGATTCGGTGTAACACATGTAAGCTTCGGTGGAACATCTTGGTGATAAGGAAAACTCTTGCTAAAATCGATATGAAGATTATGTGGCATCGACGAGACACTGTTAGTGTCTCACCAAGATGCCAACAAAGCTTGAATCTCTTTTGACCATTTGAACGTCCTATGTGGAGTCTTGTGGACCAATAGGAGAAGCCGAATCTGAATAGTTGGAAGATTGTTCGTTGTGACGGTTCTGTGGGGAAGCTCGACGGACATGGAACAACATGGTTATACTCTGTGATTGCATATTGCGATCGGTTGGTTGAATCAACGGATTGGTAGGTGGTTATATGATCAGTAGATGTATTCTATTATGTAAAGATTGTAACTTGAAGGTTCATGTACAAGATTGTATATGGTGAATGTTGTTGTAAATAGACACCAGAAAGAGAAGTCTGACATTTGTATGTAATCTCCATTGCTGTAATACAAATTGATTTCTCTTGGTGTGGTGGATTTTTCTCTCGTAAGGGTTTTCCCACGTATATCTTGTGTTCCTGTGTGATTGTTAAATACTATGTTTCTATTAGTGCTTTCATGTGCATCTCAATTTGACTATAATTGTAAAATTTAAAAGTGTATTTGCATTCTTCCTTGAGGTTTTGACGTTAGGAGAATTGTTTCTACATCTGATTTTCCTTTCAAAGAGAGGAATATAGGTAACTTAATTAACATGATTAAGTTAAAAACTTTACTCTAACATCTTTACCCTTTCCACTTTCAACATCACCCCCCTTTCGTACTTCCCTCATTATCTTCAAAATAAGGATTATCATTCTTATTTTTTCCTCCACCACCACCTCCTTGATCTCCGCCACCCCCTCCACTAGGAGTTTGCTCATCATATTTCTTCTTTTGTGACTCACTATTGGTATGTCCAAAGCTTGAAGCCTCAAGAATAGATGTGGAAATTTTAAGGAATGCAATCTTCCTAGCCATTTCTACATTAGAAGCTATTATTTCAATTTTTTCAAATCTTCTCACAACTTTTCACTTTCCAATTGCAACCTTAATATCTTGGGATCTAGAGGTGGAGAAGATGGGGTTGGGTTGATTTTTTCTTTCTATATGGGGATTTCAGCAGATGAAGTATTAGTATTAGTATTGGTATTGAATGTATTTTTCTTGGGTTGGTCAAAATTTCTCTTCCCATTATCTACAAATGATGTCTTCTTAGTATTAATAGGAGTGTATGAGGCTCTAGTGTTTGAGATAGATGTAGTGTAGGTATCAGTAGCTAAGGTTCCCATTGAAACTATTTCTTTAGGAATATCATTAGTCATCTTAGAGGTAAATTTACAAAAAAATTCCTCAAAATTCCTACGCCTTGCAGTATCTTCTTTCATTTTCTCCATTTTTTTCCTTTTAGCATCTCTCTCATGTTGCTAAGCTCTTATGCTATCTTCCCTCTCTTTTAATTCTTTCATTTTTTTTTATTCTTATTCTTAAAGCCTTAGCTCTTCCTCCTCTATAGCTTTCATGTCATTATCTATGTCTTCGTCATTTTCTAGAACATCCACATGCTCACTTGGCATAAGAGTAAAGTAGGGTTGATCAACAAGGTCTTCCTCAAGAGAAAATTGGACTGGCTCATAAAGAGATTTACCTCATGGATTAAAATTATTTCCATTAAAAATGGAGCCAAGTCCAGGAGTTGAAGGATCAGAGAACTTCTTATTCTTTTCCCAAAACTCCCACCTATCTTCCTCTCTTGAAATATTTAACTCACTGTCAAACACTTGTTCAACCGAAAAACTCCCTTGGTCTATATTAGACCCTTCAACTTCATGTCCTTCCTCATGTGGATACTAGAACTACTTATATCAATAGTGAAAGTATGAGATACATTAGGAGGGGAATCAACAGACTTGATTCAGAGCATTTCCTGACCCATTCAGGTTGCTTTTATTTTGTAGGTTTAGATTCTACCTTCTGCTTAGGGTACTTCTTCGCATAACTTCTAGTCTTCTTCAAAATGTCAAGTACTACAAAATATTTCTTCTTATATTCCCTTTGAGAACTAATCTTCACACTGGTACTAGAGAATTCAGACTCGCCACCCAAAATACTAGGAAATAAAAATTGATTGTACTTTGATTTTGTACTTGTTACTTCAGAAAATAATTTAAACATTACCCGACAGAAACTGGCAAAATGGAATAATACTTGATGCATAAGACTTAGTATGATGGAACCAATGCAATAGAATTAAAACAAGTTATTCTTCAACTAGTAAAGAATATCACAACAACTAACTCTGACTTTACCAGATCTAAACTAGAGACTTTGGATTTAGCTAGTCCCCAGCAGAGTCACCAATCTGTTGGTTATTTTTTAGAACTAAACTAATCTCCAGAAATACCTATGGACTTTGTCATTTCTAGTTATTAGTATTTCTAAAGGGATTGGCCAATGAATGAATAGAGGCTACAAGACTTCTATTCCTACTCTTTGGGCTCTGTGAAACCCATGAGGGTGATCCCACAATGTATACTCAAACACTTCACACAATTACAATCAAATACATTGCCAATAACAAATATCTCTCATAAAACATTTCAATAATATGCATCAAATCAGTTGAAAGCTTATTAATCAATCTCATTTATATTGTGCATGAGAGGATGGAAATTTAACATAAAACAACAAAATTATCCATTTGAGAGTTTATGATTTAAAATTTGTGTAGGAAATGAATCAACACTGAAAAATGAACCACAACTACTCTGCATGAACCAGTGCCTTGTCCCAAGCACGAAGTCAATATCTTCCTATGTGGCCTAATAAAAATTTAGACAATAGCACCTATATCCTAAAGAAACCTTGCATTACAAAATTTCTCTATGAAATTCATGAATATTACTACTTATAACAATCCTAGCATATAGTTCTAATAAGTTATTAATCTCACCCAAGCATTTACATAAAATCATTGAAGCATGAAATTAAACATCCATGAAGAAATGATAGAGACACACAGAACAAATCCTCGATTACTTTCACTCATGACTTATAGAACGCATACAAGGAGAGACAATAGCCATGAAACTGATATTACTCTGTATTATAAATGCTATATTGCTATCAAAGTTACATGCATAAATATGAACTCCAAAAGAAACTTAAAACAAAACTCTAGAACTTGCTTCGCATTTGTCTTAACAATTTCACAGTGCTAACTCAAAATTTTCAACTAAATCCTACTTATGGCCCTGAATTCCTTCTTATAAAGATGATGCAACAAAAGAAGCTTCAGGCCAAGAAGCACACATGTCCAAATTTCATTGGACCGCTGCAACAATATTCTATTTCCAGTTACACTCAAGTCTTCAGGTGAAGAAAATGAACATGAGGAAAAATTGACCTCAACTCGTTGTAGAAAATATGTACCACCTCAAAATACGTCATTAGTTTGTTACAACAATCTCAAAATATTCTCCATGCGCTTAAAAAATTCCAACTGTGGAAAAGCCAAAACAATAAAACTTACGAAGCAAGACAATGAAAGTAGACAAATGTCAAAATTTACTTATCCACATTAGCACCGCATGCTCTCCATTTCAAATTGGGGAGAGAATAATATGTTACCATGTTATACCAAAAACATAATTTGTACTGTATTTAGGCTATGTATTATTCTTCTCCCATACATTATTCATCTTATTCACTAATCCCTACACATATTTATTTTGTGTATTTCTCCAACCAAGTGTTGTATTCTTCCTCAATGGGCCATTTTACATTCAACAAATCCTACACCTTAGTTATGTACTGAGAATATCTAGAATCATTTAATATCCTAGCCTCTTTAAGAAATATGTTTGTCTTTGTTTCAATCTCCACCATTGTGTTAATATTTGAATTGAGCAAGATGTAGTCGGTGACAGTTAAGGTCATCATATCTGTTGCAAGCATTCCTCCCAAATATTTCTTCTAGGTGTGAAATGAACGTAGTTTACCTTTTGAACTCAATATCTGAGGCATACCATGTTCCTCCATCTCTTTGAAAATCTTTAACTTACTCTGGAGTTGTATACCTAACTTTCCATGGAAAGTAGTTATCTCATTTATTGAGTCAATGATTTGCAAAATGTTAGGAATATTGGTAAGTGCCTCAGGGTCCTCATTCATTTTGGTAATCATTTTTTTCATAGAATTTACCCTAGTAATCCAATTATTCCACTCATTTTTTAAGGCCTCTTGTACTTGCATATACTTTGTATTTTCCTCATGAATATTCTTATAAGTGGCCCAAACATCATTGGCCTTATGGACCAACTTGGTCACCCTATGGTTCAGTACATCCTCAAAAATTTCATTTGCCAACTTGACTATTTCAATTTTTCCTTGCTTGACACTTTCCTTCTTAGTAGTCAACTTACCTTTCAAATCATAAATTCTCAAGGCCAAATTCTCCCTATCCTTTGTAGACATATCAAATGAATAAGAGGATGGCTAAGTTATTGTCTTCTAAGTGGACTGAATAGTGTCTCTCATCTTATTCAACTCATCCAAGGACTTATTGTATTTCTTAACCAAAGAGTCATATTTCTTCTGAGAAATATGTGCAATATCCACACTAAGCATTACAACATGAGCAATTAACTTAGCTACCTAGATAGGATTTATGTCAGTAGCTATTTGGACCACAAATTAACTGATAACTTCTTCAATAGGCCTAGAAACCTCATGCTTTCCAGTATTAGGTGCCATAAACCAAATTTTAAGAGTATGTAACTTTGTACTATATCTAGAACCAAACACTTTATCCTCAAATTGATCTTCAAATATTAAAGCTTGAGGGTCTCTTGTCACTGCATCATATGCTATGGTAGCAGTGATAGTACATCCTAGAAATAGCATGATTCCACTATCCTTGACAATCTTTCTAGCCTCAATGGGAGTAATGGTTGCAATTTCAACCTTGATTTTCTCTTCCTCTACTTTTTAAGCTTCCTCCTAGTGAGAAGGTTCAACATTAGCTCGGGCTAATTCAAGTCTCTCTTTCATCTCCTTACTCCACTATTGAACTCCTAAAATTCCTTGGTCTACACAAATTTATCATCAACCATAAACTCATTACACTCCCTAATCCTGGGATCATCATCATTTTCTCTATCATATTGCCATTTGATAATTTTGTTAGGAGGAACATCTGAACTATGAGTTTCTTCAATATGGGGAGGAGTAAATTTTTGATCCACTTCCTCATTTCTTGGAAAAATTTCTTCCATTTGTTCTTTCCTGACTTCTATAGGTTGTTTTGGGATATCCATAGCTTGTTGTTGATGTTGTTGTTCCAAGAGAACCTATGCTTTATCAGCATCCTCCTTTACCTTTACTTTAAACTCTATGAATTGATAATCCCTTATTATAGTGAAGGCTCTTTGCAAGGGGTGTGTAATTACATTGTATGGAATTACGTAAAAGGCATTCCTTTTCATAATTCTTTCCTCAATTTTCATTATAGTTTTCCATTCCTTCTTTCTAGTCATGACATCCTAATCACTTGTCAGATTTCTTAACACATCATCTATGTACAGGAATTCATGATGTATGATGCCTAAGCTTTTTTTTCTTCTTCTTCCTACCACAAATCCTTTAGGATCAATATTTTTGATCTCATTAACAGGAATTATAATATTATTCACCATAATGCCCACCTTTTCATACCCTTCAGGGGCAGTGACTTTGAAGTAAGAAAATTCACATTGGGGATGTACCACAATACCTTTCCTGGGTTTTCTAAACATCTCATAATCCATGAAATCAATTTTCCACATGAGCTCCATAAAATCCAATCTATCTAAGACATACAGGGTTAAACAATGAGGTGCCACTTTAGATCCATAGGCTCTAATTAAAGTATATTCAAAATGTAAAAACCAATCTTCCTATTTATGCATGGATTTTGATCCTGGTATATCTTTTGGGAACATGATACTTCTGATCTCTAGAGAAAGCCCGAATATAGGGCCCACACCCAATGCTACTAAGATACCATATCTCACAGTATTAGCAAACAAGATATAATTGGAATTGGAGCACTCCTTATCTTAGATGTATGTCCACATCTGAACTGGTAGAAAATTATTTTCATTGTCCCCAAGATTCAGATCAAATTTTCTTGTCCATTCATAATCACCCTCCCATAAGAGCATATGCATCAACAAAGAGTAATGGGGAAAATATAAATGGAGAACCCCCTTTTTCAGATTGATGAAATCCTCATGCATCCATTCAACAACGAAATTGGCATAATCAAAACTAGTATTTTGATTATGACCTTGTATATCTATTGTTGCCCTCCTAATATAATTTAATAACTAAGTCCTTACAACCATGATTCAGATATTGGACATCTAACTTGAATAGCTATTTCAATCATCATCAAGGTGCATTTTACTATCAACCCAAGGACGTGAACTTGAAATGGGTTAGCACAATATGTGCACTAGGAACTCAAAGTAGCCATTTCATTCTATAGCTAAGGAACACACAATGTTGAAAGTAAATTGATTAGAAGGGAATACCAATCATCAATCAACAACTACATCAAACTAAAATATATAACAGGAATGAAAATCTGACCAAAAAATAGGGCACTACATTGTCTGCTTTGGTTGTAGGAATAGTCACAAAATGGGATTCTAGTGGCTGCAAGAACAGTCAGTGCCAAATTTTTAACTAATTACTGAATAGTAAGTAGTACTAAACTAAGAAGATGGATTAATCACCAAGTGGACCCCCTTGGATAAGTATCCTGTAAAACTAATGAGAACTCAGATGCTCAAACTCAGAACTTTATTTTATTCATTGTAAATCATGAGTACAAAAGAGTAATGTATCTGTATTACTGAAAACTTGAGAATGCAAGTACAATATCAAATAATGCAACCTCTTGAGGAAGGAGCATCAGATCTTTATTTATACTATTAGCTAAACAAGGTAGTCAACTCCATGACTGGGAGGACGCCATTTAGGGAAAGCAGAGAAAATGGAGCAATGGCGGTTACACGTGCATGGAATATGGTCAGACATGCAGGTCCAAATGCAGATCCAACATAGTAGTAACACCCACACATTCTCAATCATTAAAGTCCACTACAAGGTGGTTACATTTGGTTGCATGAGGAATCTTCTATCATAGACCTCCTTTGACTTTGAGCAATTCATTTATTGGACGTTATGGTACATACCCAGCTAGCAATGTATTCCTCAATGTAGCATATTAAATTTGCATGGAAATGTTAGTACGCACAATAATTTCACATCTATAACCACCTTAAGGAACATTCATTAACCACATGCAAAATCAATATAGATAATCCACATAATATGCCAATGTCATTGAAACTTGGAGAGATAGGATTTAAGCCCAATATCTATGGTTTGAGGGAAACATTATGAAAATATCAACATTTAACATAAAATTCCATGACAAATTCGAGCAAATAAAATATAGATTCTACCCAAAATTGGACCAAAAACTAGGCTCGTCACTCCCCCCAACCTAACGTTCTGTTGGTCCTCCAGCAGGGGAAGGGTTGTTCTTCTTCTTGGTCAAGGCTCTAAAATTTGCAACTAATAGCTAGCTAACATTAGTGGCTATTGTGCATGAATTAGGATCCTAATAGAATCCTCCTAATCTATCAAATCTGTTCCATCTCTATTTTTCTACAGCAATGTCATACTGGTAGAATTTGAAGTTTGGCATGGGCCACATGAGCATGGGTGGCTAAAAATTCAGGGGGACCCACAATTGCCCCTATGTTCTCCCAATGAATATACCTATCAATCCTTTTAGTGTTGTGGCATGATTATGGATGGAATGAGGCTCAACCTATTTTAGCTCATCAATTAGGCTATTCCATCTTTGTGATAGAAATCTTCTCATAGTTTCCTCCTTTTCTACTGTCTTTACCTCATACTCACTATAAACTACCTCAATCCATGGCATAATCCTATTTCCATAACTAGGAATGAGAAGTATTTTGTGTCATTCTCTATATATATCCCTTGGGTTGCTTGATTCAGCCCTAACAGGTAGAGGGATGTTAGACTCCAATTCTTTATAAGCCCCATGTTGTTGTCCCCAACTAATCTCATTTTTTTCCCAAGACATAAATTCCTTTAATTGGACATCCCCAACATACAACAACGGGTTCCAATCGTGGTCTTGAGTTATAGCATAGTTATGCAAATAAAACTCACACAACAAATTATTCATTTTAGGTGAGGCAATCATATAAGCATTGAAAAATTTGATAGGGGTGTCAATAGAAGGATTCAAACCTTAGGAAATCCTTGATAGCTTAAAAGAGAGATATTTCTCTTTTAGGAGCAGAGCATAGACCATTGGAGGGGTCCTACATTCAAAAATCTATGGTGCCAAGGTTGCCACATCATCCACCCTCTGCTTCAGGGTGGAAATTTCTACATCCTTATCTTCAATCTCCTCATCCCTCTTTTGAATTTCCTTCTTCAATTTCTATTTTTTATTTTTCCATTCTTCCTCCCTCCTTTGTATTTCTTTCCATAAATTCAAAATTGCCGTATGTACTATAAAATCAGGAGGATTATAAATTCCTACCAATCTTTTTGTCGATGGTGCCTCCTCATATGGAACTATCTACATGGACTTAGGCTATCTAGTTATCTCTCGTTGCAGGGATACTATTTCTTCTTCCACTTCTTGTTGCAAGGGCCCTCGTTCTTATTTTGTTGTGGCTGCAGGAACTCCTACTCTAGTTCTAGCTATTACTATAGGACTTCTTGCTGCAAGACTTCCTGTTCATGCTACAGGAAATCCTAATTTTCCTCAAACTCTTTTGCAATGTTAGCAAGAGCAGCCAATGTTATATTTGTTGTTCTCCCAAATATGTCTTCTTTGAAATTATCCTACCCCATTAGAGCTTTAGGGTCCTCATGTGATGTCTCACCAGGCTTAGGGATTTCCTGTGGAGGCGTACCAATCATAGGCCCAGCTGGTCTTGATTTCTTGGGAGGTCTCTCACATTTTCCTTTGGCTGTAAGAGGAATAGTGTAAGCCTTCCTCTTCTTAGAACTTGGAACCTTTCTTTTTATAAGTTGTGTTTTAGCCTTCCCTTTTCTTGTTTTTACTTCTCTCTTTTGTGCCCTAGTTTTCATTAGGGTTTCAAGAGGAATGTCATCATTAGAATCTGATGAAGAGCTTTCTTTTTCTTAGTGCTCTATTCTAGAAGAACTAATTTCTATGGTTTCTTCTATTGTAGGAGGATTGACACTAGAGCCAACACCAGAGGTTGAATCACCAAGAGGGGCTTCATTCATGCTCAATCTCCTACTAGACCTATGGGGTTGAGGTAAAGCCTTAGGTTGGAAGTGTTCAAGTCTAATTTGATAAACATTTATAAATTCTTCCTAGGTCATTCTAGATACATCATGCAAATAATTTTTAACTAGAAATTTAATCAGACAATGGTGAGAAAAAAAATTAACCCTACCTTTTTGGGTCTCATCAACCATGATTGAGAGAAGATTGTATAGCATGTTAGGCACATTCATCCTCCTTCTGTGCCTCATGTGATTCAAAATATTGAAGTGCACAAAATGCAAATTAGACTATCAACCCTCACAAGTGATGTATTTGATAACATAAATGGCTATCTAATTTCATGTCTCAGGTAGATACATTCTCTTTACACCCTATTTACCTATGCTCAATGGGGGTTTGTTCAGCTTTGTAAATTCTACCCTGGCTGATCTGACGTATCTGGAGGTAGGGTAATTTTCACCATCAGGCAGTAACCTTGTGACCTCTGCAAAAATTTCCTCTTTTTCCACAACTTCCAACCCTTTTACTATGGCTTTACATTCAGAAAATGTCTAGGAAAATTCAAGGGCAATGCTTTCATCAAATCCATCTAGCTTCAAGAAGTAATATGACCATCCACAGTTTCTAAATTCGGCCAGGCATTGTGCATCCTACAATAAAACATGCACCATGGGTTTATTTCAAATTAACCCACCTCCCATTGTCTACAATCAAACAAATGCTCTGCAATTTCTTTCCTACAATTCCCATCTGAAAATCAACTTCACTTTCTTGCAATACTTGCTAAATTTCCAGTGCCAGTATCGACTGAATTTCCTTTTCTTTTGTTTCACCTTTTTCCTTGCAACTCAAGATTACGATGGGGTCAATAATGGCAAGAAAGGAGTGATAAAGGATAATTATGATGGGAAGAAATGGAAGCTGCAATTAATGTCACTTTACACATGCAAGCCATCCTCTCACTCAGATTTCAAATCAGCTCATTTTAAATTTTTTGACGTAGCCTAGCATAAGTTGACACATCGGCAATATATTTGCATCTTTTCTTTTCCCCCCAACCTAAATTTGGACATGTGTCTGCACATGCGAGATGGGAGTGGTGATTTGATAGGGAATAATGACATGTTATGTGAACATCTATACTAATGTACAATGATTAAATGAATGCACTTAAAATATGATTAAAAGATAAAAATTAATACGCACATACCTGAATGTGTGGAGGATTTGTTGCAAAGACTTTGGAGAAAGTATCACTCACCTTTTAGGGAATAAATTAAGCAATTAATGAAAATTAAGTGGAATGAGGTGAGGTGGAATGAAGTGATGGATGGGTGGATGGGTGGGTGCGAAAAGAAGTGGAATTCCACGTAAGTTAAAGTCTTTATTATGAGAAGTACGTACCTTAATTAGCCAGTAGGAGGGACACTAGGTCCACTTACTTTGGCTGCAGAAAGCTTAGGTGCTAAATGTTGGGTGAATTGTTGTAGGAATTCTTTTTTGGAAGCTAGATTGTGATATAATCCAAGTTGATGACCATTGACAAGTAATTTGAACCTGACAGGGTCAATGGTAGTAAGCTAAACAACTCCATTAGGAAATACTTCAGTGACTTCATATGGTCCTAGCCACCTTGTCTACAATTTTCCTGCATTGTCCTAGTATCTTGAGTCATAGAGCAGGGCCCAATCTCCTGGTTGGAATTTCTTGTCCTTGATAAATTTATCATGCCACTTGATTCTCTGATTCTTCACTACCTTTGTATGTTGTAAGTTTGCTCTTCTTATTTCATCAAAATCATTTAGCTACATGATTCTTTCTCTTTGTGCCTCAGAAATATCCATCCCCAAATCTATTGTAGTCCGCAGAGTCTTATATTCAAATTCAACAGGAATCATAGTTGTCTTTCCATACAACTCAAATGGAGTGAAACTTGTAGTTGTTTTTTAGGTTGTCCTATAGGCCCAAACAACTTCTGATAATCTGTTTGTCCAATCCTTTCTATGAATAGCTACTATTTTGGTCAAAATGGATTCAATTTCTCTGTTGGTCACCTCAACTTGGCCATTAGCCTGGGGGTGATAAGCATTAGACTTATTATGCCTTATGTTGTACTCATTAACTAATGTTGCAATAAGGGTTGATGTGAATTGGGCTCCTTGATTAGTCACTATTTCTCTTGGGAAAATCTCCACATAAAGAAATTTTACAACCTTGTTATCTCTTACATGCTTCATGGCCTTAGCTTCTACCCACTTTCTCATATAATTAGTGGATACCAATATATAAGACTTATCATTTGATGAAGGGTCAATGGGTCCCACAAAATATAATCCCCACTTGTCATAGGGAGTGACTACTACCTAAGGGCACAGTGGCATCTCATCATACCCGGTTGGTCTACCTATTCTTTGACATCTATCACATTTTCTAGTATACCTTCTTGCATCCTTATGGAGTGTTGGCAAGTAATATCCTATGTTCAAAACCTTCATTGTTGTCCTCTTGGCTCAAAAATTTCCTTGACATGGTTCATTGTGACATGCATGCAAAATTTCATATGTATCATCTTCTCTTAGAGATCTCCTTATGACATGGTCTAGTCCAGTATAAAACAAACATCTAACAATCTAAGAGAAAGGAAAATATTTTTCAATGAGTGTCATTTTCTATTTTGGAGAGAAGTGAGAAGGAACTCTACTTGTGACCAAATAATTGGCTATGTCAGCATACCAGGGTGTTTGTACACTAAGGGATAATAGATGCTCATTAGGAAAAGAGTCATCTATGGGCTGATTGTCTTCTGATGTTGTTAGCCTTGAAATAAAATATGCAACATTGGCCTTCCCTAGCTTATCCACAATGGTTATATCAAACTCTTACATCAACAATAACCATCTTTCCAATCTACTTGTGATCAAAGGTTTATTCATGAGATATCTAATTACTGCATGATCAGTGTGCACAAATATTTGGTAGCCTGTTATGTAATGTATGAATTTTTTCAGTGCATAGATTATTGCCAGCACTTCTTTCTTTGTCATTGTATAATTGAATTTAGCTCCTTGTAATTTTTTGTTGACAAAGTAAATGGAATTTTCAACAACTCCTTTCTATCCTGAGACTACTCTTATGGCATAATTTGATGCATCAGTATGGATGTGGAAAGAAAGCTCCTAATTAGGCCATTTGAGTACAAGAGCATGAGTCAAATCTACCTTCAAGTCAGAAAATTCCTTGTCACAGGCTTCAATCCACTGAAATTCAGCATCTTTAGTGAGAAGAGTATACAATCATGCTGCTACATTTCTGAAATCCTTGATGAAATTCCTATAATATCCTGCATGACCCAAGAAACCCCTAACATCCTTTTGTTTTGTAGGTGTGGGAAGATTTGTGATTACCTCAATCTTTGCACGATCTACTTGAATTCCCTTGTGGGTGATGTAGTGGCCAAGAAATACACCTTCCTACATCAACATGAAGCACTTTTCATTGTTTAAGGACAATTTTTGGTCTTCACATCTCTGTAGGACTCTCCTAAGATTTTCCAATGCTTGATTAAAATCAACACCATAAGTGGTAAAGTCATCCTTATAAATTTCCATGCAATCATTAGAAATGTCTGAAAATATGCTAATGACTTCCCTCTAAAAAGTTGTAGGTGCATTTCATAAGCCAAATGGGAGTACTAAATAGGCATAGGTCCCCCATGGATAGGTAAATATGCTCATTTCCTAGTCCTCCGGTGCAATTTGGATTTGGTTGTAGCCACTGAATCCATCTAGAAAAGAAAAGTATTGCTTTCCTACAAGTGTATCCAAAACTTGATCAATGAAGGGTAAGAGAAAGTGGTTCTTCTTGGTGGCAGCATTAAATTCCCTATAATCAACCAAAACTCACCATTTCCCTCATTTCTTAAGAAAAATCACTAATGGAGACACCCACTGACTATTTGAAATGGGGTAGATAAATCCTGCATCTAGTAATTACTTTAGTTCTCCTTTCACAATTTCTCTTAGTATAGGGTTAATTCTTCTCTTTGGTTGTCTTGCTAGGGTACAATCATCTCTAATGTAAATTATGTGTGTACAAATTTTAGGATCCAATCCCTTCATATCATGATAATCCCACACAAATATATGTTGATGGGTCCTTAATAGGTTTGCCAATAATAATTGTTGTTCATTTAATTTACTATTAACATGCATATATTTTCCTTCTGATAGATGCACTTGTGTAGTTAACTCTATCATGGTCGCTTCATTAAAAAATGGTACCTTTAGTTCATATGGAAGCAATGTATGGGACATACCTATTGCTATAGGAAGTTTGTCTATAGGAAGAGTGGCTGCAGGAAGAGTGGCTGCAAGAAGAATGTTTGCAGGAACAATGACTGCAAGAAGAGTAGTTGTAGGAAGAACATCTACAGGAACAATTTTTGTAGGAAGAGTAGGCAGAAGTGTCTTGACTAGAGTAGCATAATCAGAAGATGATGCTTCCTCCACTTCACAATGGTTTTGAATGATGTTAGTCAATACTTCATCCTCATCTTGGAGCTACATGAAAGATATTTTTTTGAGCATCATAAGCTACACCATAGAATTAACTTCCTCGGCCTCTTCACCAACACATGGCCATACATGATTATCTACATCATGAGATGGATGATCAGGCGGATAAAGAAAAAACTTTTTTGTGCTCTTTCCATCTAAAATGGTCATGTCACCTGACCAACATCCAATGTATGCATCTGCAATTGCTAACCTAAGCCTTCCAAGAATAATGGGATACCTACCTAGTGTATCTTTAGGAGAAAGAATCATAAAGTCTGTTGGGTACTTCCAAGAGTCTAAAACTACCACAAGATCCTCCACTAAACCATCAGGCTTAAGAGAAGAGCTATCAGTAAGCTACAAGATAGTAGGATTAGATCTCATGCTTGTAATGTTTAGTTGTTGTAGGATGTGTTTGGTCATTACATTTATTGCTACTCCTAAATCAATCAAAGAATTCTTTACTTGGACCTCATTTATAACAATTGCTACCACAAGACTGTCTGGGTCATGATACTTGAGGATAGTCACTTTTCCCAATATGATGTCAGCTAGTTGTCCCAACACATGAACTATAGTTGGGTCCTTTTTCCGACCTGGCTTCTTGAGACATGCCTCCTTGATTTCCTTGTCGTAGATTGGAACATCCTTTATGGCCTGAAATAGAGGTATCTGGACACATATATGCTTCAGCTGGACCAAGATATCAAAAGTTGTATCCTCCTCTTCTTCCTTCTTCTTGGAAACTTCCAATCTCTAAGGAAATGGTGGTTCTTGTTTAATCTGCTTGACTTTGACTAGTTCAATACTTTTAGGTACACTTGGTTGAATGGAATCATTCAGAGGTTCCTCTTCTTTCTCCATTGGAAGTTCAGTAATAATGGACTTGGAAGGGGCTGGTATAGTAGTTCTTGAATGGAAGTGGATGTCACTTACACTCACATCATATGCAAGGAATTGATTTGAATCAACAAAGTATGTAGGTTGTTGTTGTGGTTTGTTATTTGGATTGGCTGTGGGTTGAGCTTGTAGCTGAGTAGGTTTAGGTGCATTTGAGCTTGGATTAGCAAGTGGAGGAATTATAGCAGGCTATTGGGGCTGAGTAGGTGGCTTCATGTAACTGGTTATCTAGGTAGGCCATTGCTACCTTCCTCTCCATTGATTTGTTTGTTGCCAATTTCCTGGAGGTGAGTACCAATTCCCTTGAAATTTTTTCCAATTCCCTTGAGGTTGCTACCATTGGGGTGGAGAACTTTGATGATTAGTCCAAGCATTTGGAGGGTTACTCTAAGGTTGTGGTGGATATCCTCCATAGCTGGGTGGATATGGGGGCTGCCATTGGTTACCAGATTAATAGGAATTAAAATATGGCCCAACATAGGATAGTGGATCTAGTGGAATACCTTTTCTTGGAGCCCAAGGCTTCCTTTGTTCAACATAGTAGACTTGGTTTTCTTCAATCTAGATTAGCTTGAACTCAGGTGGAATCTGCTTACTTTCAAGATTAGCTACCATCTTGCATCTGCAGTCTTTCTTCTTTTGTCTATAGTGGGGGAAATACTCTGTCAACATTGTCTATGCCTCCTCTTGCCTCTTCTTGGCCTAAAGTGTATCTAGCTGAGTAGCTAAATTATTTATATCGTATTGATTGAAGTCTGCCAGCAAATAAGTAATCTCCATTCTTGAAACTCCACTAGTAGTTGACTTACACATGGAAGATTTGTAAGCTCTCCCTTTCTTTGAAGCTTCCCTAGAGTAGTTTTGGCATATTTTCTTGACATCTTTCCAAGGAACATGGGAGATATTTTTTCCTCCGAGGAGGTCCAAGGCATCAATGTAGCTATCATTGATTCCTCTCAGAAAAAAAAAAACTTTTGTGAGTCTTCATTAAGTGTATGGTGTGGATATTTTTGTAGGAAAAATAAAAAACCTTGCAATGTAATCTTCCAAGCTTTCATCTTCCTTTTGTTACATCCTAAAAATGTAACCTCCTCTCATGTCACTGCACCTGCAATATTCCTTGTATTTCTTAAGGAATTTTGTCTTCATGTCTTCTCAAGTTCCCATAGTATCTCTGCCTAGGCTCATGAACCATCTTAATGCAGCATCTTTCAGAGTGGTAAAAAATAGCTTAAGCCTATGTGAATCAATAGTATAATCATAACTCCTACAGAGTATGTCAAACTCAAATAAAAAGGTATCAGGATCTTCTGTGACAAGCCCATAAATCTTGGGGAGTGTTGAGGCAGGAATGTTTTTGATGTTGTCAACTTGATTCTGATGGGCAATGGGGAAAGGAAAAGTTGGTTTGTTAGGTTTGTTCCTATTTGCATCACCCATTCCTACTTGATATAGTTCCAAAGGAAAGGGTTTCTCAAGCTGATTTTGATATTTAGAGGAGACTTTAGAGCTAGTTAGATCAAGATATGCATCAATAAAGGGGTGTGGATCTTTTTCTTCTTCTTCTCTTGGTAGGTTCAAATATTCAACTAGTTGGAATGGATTAGGATTGTTAGGAATAAATCTCCCATAAGCATCCCTTCTTCCTTTATGCATGTGGTATCACTCACTATTAGTCAGCTCACACAAAGAATTGGTAAAGAATAAGGGGGTCATTACTTCCTAAATGAGGATATACTAAGAACAACTTCCAAAAAAACTATAGCAAGAAAAACTACCAATGACTCCAAAAGACTCCCTAGTTTGACACCATCCCCAACAACAACACCAAAAATGTTTGCCTCCTACAATGATTTAATAACTAATCCCTTATAGCCATGATTCAAAGATTGGACATCTAACCTGAATAGTTATTTCAATCATCATGAAGGTGCATTTAACTTTTCAACCTAGGGACGTGAACTTGAAATGGGTTAGTACAATATGTGCACTAGGAACTCAAAGTAGCCATTTCATTCTATAGCTAAGGAACACACAAAGCTGAAAGTAATTTTATTAGAAGGGAATACCATAAATACCAATCATCAATCAAAAAATACATCAAACTGAAATGCATAACATGAATGAAAATATGAGAAACAAATAGGGCACTACTCTATTTGCTTTGGTTGTAGGAATAGTCACAAAATGGGATTCTAGTGGCTGTAGGAACAGTCAGTGCCATATTTCTAACTAATTACTAAATAGTAAGTAGTACTAAACTAATACTAAACTAAGAAGATGGATTACTCACCAAGTGGGCCCCCTTGGATAAGTATCCTCTAAAACTAATGAGAACTTAGGTGCTCAAACTCAAAACTTTATTTTATTCACTGTAAATCATGAGTACAAAAGAGTAATGTATATGTATTACTAAAAAATTGAGAGTGCAAGTACAATATCAAATCATGCAACCTCTTGAGGAAGGAGTGTCAGATCTTTATGTATACTATTAGCTAAACAAGGTAGTCAACTCCATGACTGGGAGGATACAATTTAGGGAAAGCGGAGAAAATGGAGCAATGGAAGTTATGCGTGCATGGAATCTGGTCAGACATGCAGGTCCAAATATAGATCCAGCACAGTAGTAACACCCGTGCATGCTCAATCATTAAAGTCCACTATAAGGTAGTTACATTCGGTTGCATGAGGAATCTTCTTCCATTGACCTCCTTTGACATTGAGTGATTCCTTTGCTAGATGTTATGGTCCATGCCTAGCTAGCAATGTCTTCCTCAACTTAGAATATTAAATCTGCATGGAAATGTCAGTACATACAATAACTACACATCTATAACCACCTTAAGGAACATTAATTAACCACATGCAAAATCAGTATAGATAATCCACATAATATGCCAATGTCATTAAAACTTGCAGAGATAGGATTTAAGCCCAATGTCTATGGTTTGAGGGAAACATTATGAAAATATCAACATTTAAAATCAAAGTACATGACAAATTCCAACAAATAAACTATAGATTCTACCAAAAATTGGACCATAAACTAAGCTCATCATCTGCCACCATTGCTAACAAATTAGGGGCTATCCTAACCTCAAAATCCTAAGCCAATAATTGGTTTAAATAATAATAAGTGTTCTTGAAGTAATCTTCAAACTCTTCACACTAAAAGGCCTCAACATCCTTACCAATGAACCTCTCCTTGCTCCTATGTTGCACAAGCATTCTTTCTTAACACACCTAAAATTTTCTCTTGTCATATTCAACATACAACTCAACACACCTAAAATTTATAAGATAATTGTGATTTAACCCAAATACATCTTTCATTTTATCCTTTGTTACTTCCAAAATTAAATAGCCATTTTCACTTCTAATTGTCAGGTATCAGTAGGGTTATAGTGCTTAGCCAGTTCCATCATTATGTCCACTTCTACAAACACATTTAGGACCACCAGCTTCCCAAGGTTCAACCCCCATAGATAACATGCAAGCTTACTAGAATGTCGCCTATTGAAAGCATACCAGAACTATAGACATGAGAAATGTACCGATTGATCCTATACACCCGATCATAATTTACTAACAACAATTCATCTTGAATCATCTCCTTTACTAATCAATTTAATTGAATAATGTTTATTCAATTAAATTTATCACATTTCATTCCTTAATTAAATAAATCAATTTTATCTGATTAAGTCATCTTTTCCCTTTTAATTAAATAATTCATTTCATTTAACTAAATCTCTAAAGTCTTTCTATTAAATTAAATAAATTAATCTTTATTTGATTTAATCTAACATCATCCCTTTTAATTAAATAAACCAAATCTTATTTAAGTTTATTAATCATTTTCCTCTCAATTTGATTTAAATTAATCCAAAAATCTAAATCAAATGGTCAAATCAGCTAATCTTCCTCTTAATTAATCAAATCCTGATTAGTGCTAATCTTAATCACTCCAATCCTCTAGGTTTTGCAACTTGATCATGAAAATAATTTTAATTGATTTATTAAATCTCTATTTACTTTCAAAAATACATCAAAAAGGGAATATTCTGCAAGTTTGAAAAATCCCTCTAAAAGGGTTTGTACATCCAACAAGGCGTTTAAGTTTCTTACATGTCCTTTGCCTTGAGCCAAGTGGCATTAACTTCATTTTCTTCTCCCTCCAACTTGTCATTTCATCCATTTTGAAATTCCACCTAATTGCATTTAATTGCACAATGACCAAAATGTGCTCCACCTTTGTCCACTCACATGTTGACAAGTGACTTTATGCTATTGGTTGGTCTTTTATCCCACATTCATCCATTTTTCCTCATCCTTCATCTTTCTCATCTATAAATAAGAGGCTATCATTTGGATTTGGGATCCACAACTTCATGCAAAGACATTATCTTGAGATTTTGAATTTTCTCATCCATTGTTCATCCATTTTCACATTTTCATAGCTAGGTTATGCAGGAATTTCACCAAGGAAGCATCAAATCCTCATCAAATCATCATTCAAGCTTACAAGGGATAGGGAAAGGGCCATTTTCCACATCAAAATGGCACCAATCCCCCCATGGGATTGAGAGGTTTTTTTGCATTAAATAGGATTTGAAAGCTTATACTTGTGTTCTTCATTCTATTTTTTGTTTTGTGCATTTCAAATCAATTACATGGGGAATGATGTTTCTAACTTGCATTTGGGACTAATTGTGTTTTTTTTCTTTGTGTTTGTAAAGGTCTAGGATCACCATTCATATTTTGGTGCTAGGAAGGAGAAATTGAAGAATCTAACATGTTTTTTTTGAGAAATTCCATGGGTTTTTTAAGTTTTTGTGTCTACATGAAAAGTACGCTGCTGACAGAGGAACTATGTCACTATCAATCCAGTGATGCCATATAGCACTACTATCAAAATCTAAATTGTGATGTTGGCTTCTTCCCACCCAAAAATTTGAATTCTAAACAATGATGCTTGAGTTGACCAAGCATCCAAACTCCAAACTCTATCGCTGGTCGAAACAACGCCGCAATCACGCTCTATATTTTTCACAGATTGCCGCTATTAGTCTCAACTACGCCATACAATGCCATTGAATCCTCTAAAATACACCGCCTCTACAGACTACACCGCTAGAGTTGGGTAAAAGGGTAGTTTTTAAATTAATTTTAACATGTGCTATTTCATTTTGATTGCTTTTGACTACTAAAGGGTTTTTGGCTTCTGTTTTTGTAGTTTTATCCAGCTTTTGTAGGTTGGCTTGAACAAAAGTGAAGGGAGGAAACAAAGACGAAGGCTTCTTTATGGCATCATCATTTCATTGTATCAAGTGTTTTTAAACACTTTAGGGAGGAATTTTAATTACTTTTCTAAGGAATTTGTCATCTTCATGCTTTCTTAGGATGCACTAATTTTTGTTTGGGCTTAAAAAGAAAAAAAAAATGGATTAAAAATAACCTTAGGAAACTTACTAGATTTTGTTTTGGATTTAACAATTAAAAAAGCAACTCTCATATTTCCTTTTGGTGTTTAAAAAGAATAAAATTCTTGCTTAGAAGGATTAAAATGAATATGTGCCTTTATGTCTTGTAATCTCTTATCCAAAGTAATATCTAAAAGATGTATATGCTTCTCTTGAGCCTCACGAGGATCTTGAGAATCAAAAGGCCTTTTATGATATTAATTTGTATAAGTGATTACCTCCACACTTCAATTTGGATTCTTAAAATTGAACAAAATCTTGCGAGTGTGAGTGGAGTATATCATGTGTGTTCTAACTTTGTTTCTCAACAAAGATTGATTGAACTACATATGTGCTTTCTCACTTTCTTTTATCCTTAGAGGGCCTAACTAGTGGGAAAAAGTAATCAACCCTGGGAACATGCTAAACCCAAGTGACTTCCACCCGATATATAAAAGTGGGTACTTGAGGAAAGTTCAAGTATCATGAGGATTGTCATGACAAGAAGGGAAACAATGGTCTCTTGTCATATGGATGATCCCCCATGAACGAAATTCCTATACTAGAACCTTTTGTTTAGAGGCCCAAAATCCTTATCTATTTGTTGGTGCAAGAGGTCTGACCTCTGAAGTTGCACCATATTTTTGTGGTTCTTGGTAGAGATGAGAAGTATGCCATGAGAGTTTAATGGGTACTAAACGTTGCCTGACCCATAGAAGTGAGTTTCATGGAGGGGAGCTAGTGTGGTCAATATTTTAATCATCCGCCAAGAATAAGCACAACTGGATTTATCCAAGTGGGGATTCAACAAATATTGTCTCTTATCCATAGGGTTGTGCATGTTCTTGGAATTAAAACAATTCTCTTGGATCTGAAACATTGGGAAACAAACATTCAAACATGATCATCAAATTTCAAACTCTTTAGGAAGCAAAAACCTTTGAAAAAATTCAAGTGTTATTGCTTTCCCTAGGGATTCTGTCCTTAGAGGCTTCTAAGCATTTGAATTTATATCTCCATTTTCTCTCATTAAAGTAAAAAAATAGGGAAATTTTTCCTTAATTTCCTTGATTTCCACATGATGGACTTTATGGGATGAGACAAAATTGGGACATTGGACATCTAGTTTGAAAACATAATCAAGAAAGTGTTTTTGGTAAAATGACTCATTAAACAAAGATAAGAAACAATTGGACCCCACATGTGCTCTTTCAAATTATTTCTCAAAAAATCAAAATCTTAAAACCAAAGTCCAAAGGTCTTAGTCAAAAATCTCACAATAAAAGGTTGCCTATGCTTTACAAATTTAGAGAAAGATTGACCTTCAACTTTTACAAACATGCATCAAGGAACAATCCAAATTTGTATTCATTTTACTATTCTCAAAATCCAAGTCTCTTCCAATTTTTTGAGTATCTCACATAGGAAGTACTAGCATGTTCTTCAACACCTTAGTCTAGTAAAAAAAGTCTCTCTAATTCTCTTAGGATCAAAATAAAAACACTCTCACCCATCCTTCAAACATCAAATCAAAAATAACCTCACAAACAACTCTTGGAAATCTTGAAAAAATCCTTATACTAAACTTTGGGAAAATCCTTTGAAATCAAAATCCAAATCACCTTTTTTTCCTAGGTGTGTGTAGATGAATCCTTCTTTACACACTTAGTCAAATTATTGTCTTATGAACAAATTTACTCTAGGAAAACATCCAAGAGTTTGTGAGTTCATTATCCAAACCAATCAGAATCAAAATCAAATCAAATCAAATCAAACATCAAAACCAAAGTCCAAAAGTTTAGTATCCTCTTCAAGGTTTCCTAAGAGTTCCAATCATCCACCAATCATTCATATCTCACCATCTCATCACCATCCTCTGATCCTCAATATCTTGAATTTTCTTTTAGTACCTAAAGTTTAGATCAATCAAGGGAATTAAAGGTTCACCTCCCATTCCTAAAAATTGATCCTCATTTTATGGTTCAAACTAGATCTGAACACAAGAAGAACATGGAAACAAACAAAGAAACATCCTTTTCAAGTGACTTGAGTCAAATCACTTCCGAAATCAATCCTGTTGGATCTAGCAATCTCGTGCTCAGTCTTCCTCCAATTCCACAAGATTCTCAAGAGGAAGGTCAAGTAGAAGACATCACCAACAATATCTTAGGGATGACACAAGATGAAATTATTGAAATGGTCCAAAATCTTGAAACTCACATAATTGTCAATACCATGATGAAGCTCAATCCCTCACAATACATGCTAGAATTGGCTAAATAAGGGGCTAAACTCCCTTCCAACTATGATGTGAGCACTCTTGTGGAGAAGCCTCTTGAGATTATGCCCCCAATTTCATCCACACCCCCAATATCATCCACACCTCCAATTCAAAGCATCACTCAAACCATCCCTCAAATTGCAACGTATATCACTCCAACTCAGCCAATTGTCAACAAGGTGAGCTCATTGCTTCATGCACTTCAAATACACCCCTTTGTGAACAACCAAGATTTATATGCAAACACCATCTTGGGTCAATTCATTCCTAAAAATCCGCTACACCCATATGTTCCACTTAGCTTTCAAGACCCCAATGACCCATCATCATATTTTCATGCAATGATGACATATCCTCTCAACACACAAACCTCTCTCCCTATGACTTCGCAAGGAGAAGGTGGGCTATTTGGACAAGGGGGAATATTTGACCCATCATCATCATCATTTCCACAAGGGAACACACCACCCATTTTTCCACCACTTCCACCTTTTCCATTAACATCCACACCACCTCTTGGTTTAGGGTTACCTCCTTTACCACCACTCAATCAAAGTCAAAGAAACCCCCCAACCATAAATCAAAACATTGTACCAAATCCTCTGATGTTGCCATCAATATCACAACAATAGATGGAAACCATCCAAGCAACCCAAACAATCACTACACCATCCATAAACATGGACTCTCAAGGACCAAGCATATCAATTGCACCATCCACCACACAAATCCCCACCATCAATACGACAAAACCTCTCATCAAAAAAAAAAAACCATTCTGAATCCACCACCACCAATGCCACTAAAACCAAATGTGGCCAACCAATATAGCATCACATTACAAGTAGCTGAATAGGCCTACCAAAAGGCACTTCAACAATTTCAAGTGCAACAAGCACAAAACACACAAGCTGCTTAGCAAGTGCAAGCCGCTCAAGTGACTCAAGCCACACAACAAGCACAACAAGAACAAAAGGATGCTCAAGCTCAAGCTTTTTTGCAAGAACAACAAGTCACCCAGCTTCCCAAGATGCACAAGCACCTCAAGCCACACAGGATGCACAAGCCACACAAGCTTCCCAATAGGCACAAGCTCCAGTACAAGGTCAAGCTCAGGCACAAGCCCAATACCAAGCTCAACAAGCACAAGCATAGGCTCAATACTAGGAACAACTGCAAGCATATCAACAAGCCATGCAATAGTGCCAAGCATAACAAGAAGCAGTCCAATTACTAGCCCAACAATAAGCATTGTTGGCACAACAACAACAAGTCCAACAACAAGCATTATTGGCACAACAACAAGACTAACAATAAGTTTTTTTGGTGCAATAGTAGCATGACCAACAACAAGTGTTGTTGGTACAACAATAAATGTAGGCATATCAGCAAGCCTTGATCACGCAACAAAGCTTGCAACAAACTCACACCAACATACCCAACACTTCAGCCATCACTCAAACACCTCAACCACTTCAAAACACATTCACTCCACCTCCCAATCCTCAAGATGATGTGATGACACAAATAAAGTTTCTCTCATAGTAAGTGCTCGATCTCTAATTAGGGAAAACAACAAAAAAACCATGCAACTTGTGCCCCTATCCTTTTGATAGGAACCTTAGAATGGTAACATTCCCAAAGGGGTTTGAAATCCCTAAATTCAACAAATATCATGGGATAGGAAACCTTGAAGATCACATTAGGGAATTCCAAGTACATTGCATGGAGGTCACATATGACGATACGTATTTGATGCAGCTATTCCCTCGAAGTTTTGTTGGTCCTGCCATGGAGTGGTTTTGTCATCTTCCTCCTCGCATAAAAAATTTCCAAGAGATTATAGACGTATTCATAAAAAAATACACCTTCAATAGTGGTATGGATGTCATTCTAGAGGAACTATCTTCTCTTAAACAAGCTAACGGGGAATCATTCACTTCTTGTAACAATGGTGATCCAAGGCCAACAGGAGCAAATGGGCCATGCTAGAAGAACAAGTTTCCACCATCATTGCAAACCTTGAGAAAACCTTGGAATTCCATATTAATATACAATGTATCACCACTTATGACCAACTGATCCCCAAGGTGCTCAACATTGAACGAGCCCTTATTGCACAAGGGGGAATACCCACCTATCCAGAAAATCAAGACAATCGCCCATCCACCATCAATAATGAGAAACCTCACACATGGGCAAGGAACAAAAACATCACAAATTATGGTGTGGTGGATTCCAAGGTCATAATCAGTGCTCCAAAACAAAACACCCAAACATACCAACAACCATGAAACAACAATTGTAACAATACACAAGCCAACGTAGTATCAAAAAAACCACCCAATAATCAAGTCAACAACTTGAATAATCAAGGGGGACCACCCTCGCGAAACAAAAATCCCCCCAATAAAAAGTACACAACCCTTGGGGAACCAATTGAATTGGTCATGAAGAAAATGATAAATGAAAATTTCTTGAAAATTCCCACTTATGAGAACTATCAGGAACCCCAAGTGAAACCACCATATTACAATGAAAAATACCTTTGTGATTCTCACAAAATAAAGGGGCACACAATGGAAAGCTGCATGAGGTTGAAAAATATAATCCAAGACCTCATTGATGACAAGATCATAAACGTTTAAAAACTTGTTGGGAATCAAGACCTAAAAATATACACAAATCTGATCTCGGATCATACCCAAGGGAATAACTGTGGAAAAACCAAATATGCCAATGTGAACCATGTTGCCGCATCCCTAGATGAAATGGTCACTGTTGTTAACATCAAGGGAGCTAAAGTTGATTGTGGAGTCACCACATGCGACGACAAAGTTACCATTGTTGGACCATCACAACCACCTAGGGAATCCACTTCCAATTAAAATCCATTCCTAATGGCTACAATATCCTAGACCAACTAAAAATAACCCCCATTCAGATCTCCATCATGGATTTTCTGAAGATATCGCTCGCACATAGAAGAATCCTAGAGGAAGCATTAGCTTCATCCATCATCTTTGCAGATCTAGATGTTGACTAGTTTCAAGCTATGGTCAGAAATATCACCACTCCAAGTATCCTAACTTTTTTTTATCAAGACTTCCCCTCCCAACCATCTCACAATCACGCACTCCACTTTGAAGTCCTGGTTCATAAAAATAAATTCAAAAGGGTATTGGTGGATGGGGGTGCAGGTCTAAACATCTATTCCCTCAAACTAATAAAAAATCTAGGATTCTCAGAGGATACCATTGAAAAAGGTAAGGGAATCACAATCAGAGCATATGATGATTAGGAAAGAGTGTCTCAAGGCACTATTCAACTCCCTATTCAAGTAATGCTAACCATTATGGAAACCACATGCCAGGTCCTTGACCTTGATTTTCCTTATAACATTCTCTTGGGGCATCCATGGATCCATGGGATGCAAGCTATCACATCAACCTTAATTGGATCAATGTGTCAAGTTCTCATATCAAAATCAAGAGGTCACAATTCATGGTGATCCTGAACACTTTTCCTACTACAAAATATTGGAAGAAAAATACTATAAAATCCCCCAAGTCCCAAAGAATGATGAAGGCCCTACCACTCTGTATGTGGACCCAGCTACATTAGCCTCCACTTCTAAGACAAAGAAACTCGCCATCCCTGATATATCTAAAATCAAGGTCATTATCCAAGACAATGGGTGTGGGGATTATAGAATGAAGAAAAGTTCTTTCATCATAAGAGAGTATCCTCGATCTCCTAGGTCTCACGGACAACACCAATCAGCTAAAACATCATCCCAAACTTTCATAGCTGACCCTTCTAGATTCAAATGTTGGGGGATCTAAGTTGGGAAATGGTAGATGAAAAAAAATATCAAGCTTGTTGTACCAAGATGAAATGTCTGTGCCTGATCTTCCCATGGATGAAAGTAGCACAGGATTACAAATGATGCTTAGTATGGGCTATAATAGAAACAAGAAACTGGGACAAAATGATAATGTTATTCTAGTACCTCTCATTCTAGAGAAGTGTATGAGAAATATTGGCCTCAGATGTACCCCTTTGAAGGTGACCATACTTGGAAAAGGTGCCTCAGTTAGAAAGGTAAAAAATCCCCCTTAGCTATCAACATCTTCCCTTCAATTACCAATATCCATAGGTCGAGTCATAGAAAACTTTACCTTTGACATAGATGATGTGTGTAGGAGTGATGAGGATCCTATGACTGACTTGCCTATGCTTTTCAAAGATTCCTCCCTACTCATGATTAGCACCTTGTCTTTCTATTCAACCATCAAACCCATGAAATAAACCTAGTTTATCCCCAACTCATTAATTACAAGCAATGAGGACCACCAATTCTGGATGCATTCAAAAACAACGAGGCACTCTCAGAATTCATGGGATTGTAGGATACAATACCATACAGAGATCACAAGGCTAGATTCGACATCATACTAGACACATATTCCTATTATAGGGAAATGATTGAATCCTTTAGTCGTAAAAGTGAAAATCTGAGAATAATCTCTAGGCCTTTGAGTTAAAATCACAATGTGGCACTCTCTAATCCAAAAATAGTAAAAAATAAAGGACTTATCCAATGTTGAAAACCTCTCTCAGGCATTAGAGGATGAAGGATTCAATCTTCCTCTTAGTACAACTCATCAGGAAAAGTTAGTGGTCCTAGCAGAGAAGTGTAACCTAGTCAACCTGGGAACAGAAGAATTTCCACACATAACATTTTATGTAGAGTCACTTCGCACAGAGGAATGTGAACTTCTAGCTGCATTCCTAAAAGAAAGAAAGAAAAAAAATTCATGGACCTATGCCGATATGCCTGGACACTATCCAGAGGTGGTGGTTCATCACCTAGTTGTGTATCCCAAAGCAAATCCAATGAGATAAAAGCTAAGAAAGATGCATCCCCAGATAGCCTTGTTGGTCAAAATGGAATTACAAAAGCTCCTAGATGTCGGGTTTATACATCCAATCGACTATCCATAGTGGGTCTCAAACCTTGTACCTATTTCAAAACCCACTGGGGGCATCCACATCTGCACGAAATTCATAGATCTAAACAAAGCATGTCTCAAGGATGACTTTCCACTTTTCAACATTGACATGATTGTGGATATGACAAAAAGACATGAGATGGTATCGTTGATGGATGGATTCTTAGGCTACAACTAGATCATGATAGCAAAGGATGACCAACACAAAATTACTTTCACTTATCTATGGTATTGGAATATGATGCCATTCGGGTTAAAGAATGCAAGAGAAACCTATAAGAGGGACATGGCATTAATATTTCACAATATGATTCACAAAACTGTGGAAGATTACATGGATGACATACTGACCAAATAAAAAAAAATGCAAGATCACATAATGGAAGATGCATTGGGCTCCATCTTTGATAGGTTAGAGGAATATAAAGTAAAACTCAATCCAAAGAAGTGTGTCTTTGGAGTACAGTCAGGGAAGCTGCTCAGGTATATCATGTCAATGAGAGGGATTGAGATAGATCCTTCCAAGGTCAAGGAAATTCTTTAAATGGAGGCACCAAAGACATTGAAAAACCTAAGGGGCCTACAAGGAAGACTCCAATCCATTCGTTGATTCATAGCACAACTGGAAAACAAGGTTGTCCCCTATTCTCACCTACTCCACAAGGGGGTAGCGTACAAGTGGGACGAGAAGTGTG
Source organism: Sequoia sempervirens (assembly GCA_007258455.2). Classification (NCBI taxonomy): domain Eukaryota; kingdom Viridiplantae; phylum Streptophyta; class Pinopsida; order Cupressales; family Cupressaceae; genus Sequoia; species Sequoia sempervirens. The sequence continues at coordinate 101,584,245 of VDFB02281492.1, read as the reverse complement.
ATCAATCGTTCAACAAAATCAAGGAGTATTTACTCACACCACTTGTCCTAATGCTACCAATTCCAGGAAAACCTTTGATCCTATATATATCAGCAATGAAAGCAACCCTTGGCACTCTCCTAACACAACATGATGAAAATGGGAAAGAGAGAGCTATCTATTACATCAGTCAAACTATGGTGAGCCATGAACTGAATTATACATCCATTGAGAAATCCTATCTGATAGTTGTATTTGCAGCACAAAAATTCACATATTACATGCTAGCCCATCAGATAAAGCTCATCACAAAGATAGACCCCCTTAAGTACTTGTTTTCCAAAGAAACTCTCACAGGATGAATGACAAAGTGGGTTATTATTTTGACAAAGCATGACATTGAGTATGTGGAATGCAAGACCATAAAAGTACAAGCAATTGCAGATCAACTGGTAGAATCACCAATATATGCAAAAAATACACTTGTATCAGAGTTCCTTGATGAATCAATCTTCAACCTTAGTGTGGTGGATCACTGGAAAATGTACTTTGATGGATCCTACATGCAACATGGGTCAAGAGAAGGGATCTTCTTCATCACCCCATAAGGGGATTGCATTCCAAAATCATACAAGTTGTCATTCCCATGCACAAATAACATTGCAAAATATGAGGCTTTAGTCATAGGGCTGAGAAATATAATGCAGTGGCAGATCATGGCATTCAAAGTCTACAAAGACTCACAACTCATAATCAACCAAGTAGACAATGAGTATCAAACAAAGGATAACAAGCTAACTCCATACAAGAAATTGGTGGAAAGTCTCAAGGAGTTCTTAATTGATATCACATTTGAGCAGCTACCAAGAGAAAAAAATAGAGAGACAGATGCAATGGCTACAATCAGATAACTCCTAGAAATACCATGCAACATCCCAAAGCAAGAATTCCTCATAGAGCAGCTTCTCATGCCTACATTCAAGGTACTAGAGTATAAATTTGTGTGTGAAATCATTGGTCCTAGTGATCCCTGGTACCATGATATGTACACTTACCTGAGAATAGGTGTCCTCTCCGCCAACATAACCATGAACCTCAAGAGAGCCTTTGTAAAAAATCATCTCGTTTTGTCATCCTAGGAGATACCCTATACTGTAAAAGCATTGAAGGAACCCTGTTACGTTGCCTAAACACTAAGGAAGATTTGACCGCTTTGATCAAGGTACATAATGGCATTTGTGGCTAAAAAATTATGGAGGACTGGGTACTATTGGCCTACAATGGAAAGAGAAGCTCGTGATTATGTTAGAAGGTGTTTGCAGTGTCAGCAACATGGGGACCCCATCCATGCACCAGCTTAAGAGCTCCACCTGATTGTCACACCCTGTCCCTTTTCACAGTGGGGGCTCGATCTCATTGGATAAATTACCCCCACCTCATCCAGTGGACATAAGTTTATCATCACTGCCACTGAGTACTTTACAAAGTGGGTGGAATCCATTCCCATGACTAATATCACAGGAAACCAGATATCAAAGTTCATCCTAAACTACTTAATTTGTTGTTATGGTGTCCCTCAAGATATTATTTCAGATAACAAGACACCTTTCAAGAATCAATATATTCATGACCTATGCCACAAGTTTAATTTCCAACATCGCTTTTCCACCCCATTCTACCCCCAAGGAAATGACCAAGCTAAGGCTACAAATAAGACCATACTAAAAATCCTCAAAAAAATGATTAATGACGCTGGTCATGACTGGGATTTGTAGGCTAATCCCAACCTATGGGCATATTGAACAAGTATCCACATACCAATAGGTGCCACCCCATTCTCCTTGGTCTATGGATCAGAAGCCATACTTCCCATCAAGATCAAGCTCCTGTCATTAAGAATATCATTGCAGAATATCATCACAGATGAAGAATACCAAGTATCACGACTGGATGAGTTGGAATTGCTAGATGAGCAGTGCATGGATGCCTTAAACCATTTGTAGGTGTATCAAAACTGACTCAAGCAAAATTATAACAAGATCAAGAGTCAAACCTTCCAATTTGGGGAAATTGTGCTCAAAGAGAATTAGAAGAATGTTCCAAATCTAGATGGCAAGCGAAAGTTTGAACCCAATTGGTTGGGACCCTTTGTCATCATGGCAAGCTACAAGTTGGGGGAATTTCAGCTATCAACACCCGAAGGGGAACCTTTGCAGAAGCCCATAAATAAATCCCATCTCAAAAAGTTTTATGCCTAATCTTGCAGGGTATAAAACCAAAAATACAAAAAAAATCAAAAAATGTCCTAAAAAAATGGTCACCTTGATGAAAACCTGAAAAATAGGCATCTTGGTGACAACAAAAAAAATACAAAAATACAAAAATCCAAAAAAAATAGAAAAAGGATTGAAAACAATAAAGAGAAAAATCATCCTATAGTGAAAACCACTTCGGTGGCACATTGGGCAAGCACCTTGTGTAAATAAGCACCTTCCATCCACTAGGATCTTCATGGATTGTTTTGTATCATCCATCCATCATGCTTCCATCATTCATCGCATTCCATATCTCCATCCATCACCCATTTGCATCCTCATCATAGCTTGATCATGTGTTCGTGTCATGATCCCTCCTAGTACTACTCAACCCATTCTAAAGGTCAGTTTGTCCTGCCTATATCGGAGTAGTCTATTGCATCATGCTGGGGCATGTTATCATCAAATCAGATTTGTGTATATTCTTGAAGTTTTCCCTAAAATCAAAAATTCAAAAAACACTAGAAAATAAAAAATCCAAAAATAGGTCAAAAGGTCAGTCAAAAAGTCAAAAATAGAGTCATCTTGTCGAACTACAAGTCTCTAAGCTCTGAACATAGGCAAGGTCGATCTTTGATCATCCCTCGAGACACTTAGGTCAGTCTTTTAGGAGTCTGTCATAATAAACTGACAATCCATTTGTTCATATCTCATGAATAATCAAGTATGTGTCAGTCGAACTACGTGGTCTGTATGTGTATAATGTAGGCAAGGCTAATCTTTGATCAAGCCCCCGAGGCCCCTAAGATAGGTCTTTAGGTTAGTCTCTTGGTCAAAATCTCAAAAAACCCCAAAATAGTGGAAAATTTGAAAATTAAAACATTTGTGAAATCTTGAAAATACCAAAAACAACCTCAAAACATCTCAAAAAAGATCAAAAACATCTAAATATTTTAAAAAAACCCATCCATCCCCATCTCTCTTTCACCCACAATAAAAATCCACTCATAATAATTCATCATTTCCCTCAACCTTTGGTGAAATAGTCAAAAGTAAGTCTAGTAGGTCTTAAGTGAAAACTAAAAACATCAAAGTCTCAAGTCCAGGTTAGTAAGTAAATAAGCTGGTCACCTCTTGGTATTAATAGCCCATCATCCAATCAATCTCAAAATTATCTGATAACATCATGTCCTAGGATGCATCCTTCCTACAATGGACATCAATATTAGGCATCACCATAGTGTAGTCTTGGCTAGTGGTATTGAATAACATTAGCTTATTGTTTACTTGGTCTTTGTCTTTTGACTTATCTTATTGTGCTCATTTCAATGACCTATCAATGATGTCCAAAAAGGGGGATTTAGAGAGAAAGGAATGGGGAAATTATCATTATCTTTTATCTACTGTGCTTGTTGTATTATTCTTGTAATATAACCTCGGTCATACGTGCTTTTTTTGGGTGTAGGGAAGGTGTTTTAGGTGTCTTGTTGACCACATAGGAAATATTTCCTTTCTATGTTTTGGTTTGAGACATTTGGAATATCTAAACTAAATTTTGAATAAGGTTTTGTATACCAAATGTGAATAGGAGTACTCCTATCTGATTGTCGAGTCAAAGTCCATCACACTAGGTACAACACCATCCTAGTTCTTTATACCTTGATGCATCATGCCTATGTGTATTATCAAACATAAAGTAAATCACCCTTTTAAAGTCCCAATTCCTAGTAAGAAAAATCATCATCATCATCTCTAAAGTTGACTTGTTTGATTATATTATTTCTTCTTCCTTCTCTCCATGCTAACATGGTAGCATGACAATTAATCAAAATCATCGCCAAGGAATCCATCTTGCATCCACAAACCATCAGCAATAATGCATATCATAACATGACATATAGGAAACATTGATCACCTCACATGCATTGCATTTCACCATTGCATAATATAGATTGGTTATTGTAATCATCTCACAAACCATACATTTACATCCATTACATAATCATATAAACATCACATATACATCATTTCATCCATTTGCATCATCATATAAGAATTTTCATACCATGTACATCATATCATGTCAAATGTATCATCACATAGGCATCATTAAATCATATCATATGCATCATCAAAAAATCCATTGCCTAATCACATACACAACATCATATCATAAAAGCATCATCACATCATATCAAGTGCATCATCATGTCATCCATAAGTGCATCATCACATCATACATGAGATATTGGAAAAGTAAAAGAATATGTCATTACATCTCATACATTTTATCATCATCATCCATTAGGTGCATAATATAAATCTATTAGTCTAAGCATTTTTAAATCATTTGGATATCATAATATTTCCACCATCTATATATCATCATAAAAAGTGCATAGAAAGATACTAAAAAAAGAAATGTATCCATCCATAAACATCTACATAATCACTGCATCACATCATAGCATCATATAGAAACATACATCACATTGCATCACATAGAATAAAAAAGCATACATGCATCACATAGGATAGAGTCATCGCATCACATTTAGAACATCGCATATAGAAAATAAGATACATCCATCCATCATGCACAAATAATATAGAACACATCATACATCAAATCAAACCATATCATCTCATATATCATCAACATAATAATACACCTATCATGGTACATAAATCAAGATCAAATGTGTGTATCAATCAATATAGTACAATCTCCCATGAGCCAGTAAAAAACAGAGCCAATGGATCTCAAAAAGAATGTTGTCTCTAATACAAAATGTGATACTAGCCCTAATGGTTGCTCCCCTCACCCTATCTACTATGAGAAGTTTTCCACCTGTGCCACTCGGGACACTACCTGATGGTAGTGGAGCCTGCAGTATTGTGCCACTTGTACCACCTCATGGTACATCCTCGCAAGAATGGTCCTACCCTATTTGGCCTCTAGCTGTTGATGTCGACTAGTCTCCTGTGTCAACTGGAGCTCAGTGGCCCACCTCTGCTAGATGGCTTGATCCCGCTTGACCCTTGCCTAATACCTCTCAGCTATCAAGGTGGAAACCTATGCCTATAATTGTTGGATCAAAGCATCTGTCTGGTCTGGTTGGGGTGGAGGTGGTGGTGGTGGTGGTGGTTGTTGCTGGTGATCCCTCAGGGAATCTATCTATTGGTCCTTGTCTCTCTACTCATCCTCGTATCTCTTCCTGTCCCCATCTCTTTGTTGATCTCTAGGCATCGAGTCTCTCTATCCCCTTTGATCTAGAGGTGGTCCACCTCCTCCTCTACCTCTACCACCATCTCCATCATTGTAATCATCTCCATCTTTGTCCATGCCTCCTCTTCCTCCTTGCCCTTGGCCCCACCCTGCAAATCATCCTTTGGGTCTCCTTCGTGGTAATAGTGCATTGAGAACTATCAATCTAATAGGAGGACATAACCAATCTCGGTAGGCTAGTGTCATCCATGGGTCCACTGGCCCCTAATCATATGGACATGGCCTAGCCACCAACTGTCTGAAAGAGTCCACTGCCTCATCTAAAGGGATCATGTGACCCCATGTGCTCTCCCTTGTAGTACATACAAAGATCACCACATACTGGTCATTGGATAGATCCTATGCATCTTTGAATTGTCTAGCAACCCGATCTGACAAATAACACTCTATCATTGTATGCTCTCTTCCTTGAATGAGTCTATCATATATGGGAAAGAAGAGTTGTTGAAAATCATCATACTAGACAGGCATGCTGAGCCAAGGCCTCCAAGTAAAAATAGTCAGCTCATCAATCACCCTCTGCCACTGACGGATGTTGGATGCCCCTATAGGTGTAAATTTCAATCCACCCCTGTATCTCTAGACAATTGGGTCATTGAGCTCCATATCAACCGGTGTGACTCGTGAGCAAAGCACTGCAATATGCTCCTAGGCCCAGATGTGCAGTAGAGTGACTCCTTCCCCAATAGCCTTGCTATCACAATATGCAAACTCATGTAAGTTGTGGTAGAGGGAGGCCAGCATCACTGGCCACCATGCAAAGCACTCTCTTCATTGGAGCATCCACTCCCAGGAAAGACCCCATCCTAGGATGAAGTGTCGCCTACGCCAATTTGGTGCCACAAGTCCCAAGATAATCATGGCTACAATCAGTTTGAAAGTTGGAAATGTGGTCCTGTACCACTCTAACTCGATCTGTCCCTCAGAAAAAATGATCTCATCTAGGCCGATGAAATCATAGCAAGCCTTTGTCCTGACGTTCACATCATAGATGACCCGCTCTCCATGGATCGACAAATGAAGAATATGCCACATCCTCTAGGGTCACTGTCACCTCACCTATAGGAAAGTGAAATGAGGATGTCTCATTGTACCATCTCTCTGCCAGTGTTGTCATCATCCCTAAGTGTGTCTTGATGGTTGAGGCATATGCAAGATACCAGAGCCTAATTGCTCCCAAGTGCTCCTGCAACAACTTATGTAAACTAGGATTTTGAGTCAATCTGCTTAGAATCAAGGACCCGTGCTCTTGTGAATAGACCGACTCCATGTCCTCCTACATCAGTAAAGTCACCACATCAAGTTTCATTAAAAATCAAGATCCTATTTAGATTTTACGCAACCAAAACAACAAATGTGTCGATGTTTGCATATGCATCATTGTTTGAAACTTCTAAACTATGCCGCTAGATACCTAAACATTCTCAGCTAAGTTGTAGCATTATAGTTTGACCGCAAACCATTTTGACCCCTAAGGCTATATTCCAAATTGCACTGTTGCGACATAATTTGCATGTGTGATGGACTTTGAACGCTAAACTCTAAACTCTAAACTAGACCATCACAGTGCTAGACACAGTAGAAGTGCACTTTAAGGCTGTGCGGCACCAAATTGTGCCGCTTAATTTGTTTGACCTTTGGACCCTAATAAATGCACATGAAAGACAAAAAATGAGTCAGGTAAGGGTCACACACCACTAATCTTGTGCCTAGTAGCCATTGGTACACTCACACTTGCTCTGAAATGTGTCATGGAAGCACGTGTTGCACGATCTCAATTAGTGCTCAGAGCTCAAAAGGCAAGAATCTCTAAAGGATGGGTGTGCAAATGAATTGGAAGTGGCCCCTCGAGGCCTATTTAAGCTTGAAAACTAGAGTTATTTTACCCTATTTAAGCATCCAACTAGGGTATTGGACCCCCAATCCCATTTTTGCCAAATTGAGGGTTGTTTTGCATCATTTTTCTTGCATTTTTTCACTTTTTTGGCATCTTGGACCCTTTCTAGAACCGTCGGGTACCTTATCCTCTCTTTTTGTGAGATCACCCAAAAATCCAAATTTTTGTCTAATCTCTCAAGGGGGCAGTATACCAGCATAATTCTATCACTGGGGCAGCAATGGGGCATTGAAAGAAATTGATAAAATTCTGAATTTTGATCATGACAAAGTTATTCTTTGAACCAACACAATGTGTGCATTGCTTCAAAAAGGGGAAAAATGTAAACATGAAAAATGTACCAATTGATCCTATACACCTGATCCTAATTTACTAACACCAATTCATCTTGAATCATCTCCTTTACTAATCAATTTAATTGAATAATCTTTATTCGATTAAATTCATCACATTTCATCCCTTAATTAAATAAATCAATTTTATTTGATTAAGTCATCTTTTCCCTTTTAATTAAATAATTCATTTCATTTAATTAAAGCTCTAAAGTCTTTCTATTAAATTAAATAAATTAATCTTTATTTGATTTAATCTAACATCATCCCTTTTAATTAAATAAATCAAATCTTATTTAATTAAGTCTATTAATCATTTTCCTCTTAGTTTGATTTAAATTAATCCAAAAATCTAAATCAAATGGTCAAATTAGCTAATCTCCCTCTTAATTAATCAAATACTGATTAATGCTAATCTTAATTACTCCAATCCTCTAGATTTTGCAACTTTCTCATGAAAATCATTTTAATTGATTTATTAAATCTCTATTTACTTTCAAAAAGAAATAAAAAGGGAATATTCTCCAAGTTTGAAAAATCCTTCCAAAAGGGTTTGCACATCCAACAAGGCATTTAAGTTTCTTACATGTCCTATTCCTTGAGCCAAGTGGCATTAACTTCATTTTCTTCTCCCTCCAACTTGTCATTTCATCCATTTTGAAATTCCACCCAATTGCATTTAATTGCACAATGACCAAAATGTGCTCCACCTTTGTCCACTCACATGTTGACAAGTTCCTTTATGCTATTGGTTGGCCTTTTATCCCACATTCATCCATCTCATCCTTCATCTTTCTCATCTATAAATAAGAGTCTCTCATTTGGATTTGGGATCCACAACTTCATGAAAAGACATTATCCTTAGATTTTGAATTTTCTCATCCATTATTTATCCATTTTCACATTTTCATAGCTAGGTTAAGTAGGAATTTCACCAAGGACGCATCAAATCTTTATCATATCATCATTCAAGATTACAAGGGATTGGGAAAGGAACATTTTCCACATTAAAATGGCACCAATTCCCCCATGGGATTGAGAGTTTGTTTGCATTAAATAGGATTTGAAAGCTTTTATTTGTCTTCTTCATTTTATTTCTTGTTTTGTGCATTTCAAATGAATTCCATGGGGAATGATGTTTCTAACTTTCATTTGGGAATAATTGTGTGTTTGTTCTTTGTGTTTGTGTAGGTCTAGGATCACCATTCACAGGAACAATTTTCATCCACTCTGAGGTTGGGGTTTTTTCACCAATTTCACCAGCACTATCAATCAACCTAGTGGTCACAACAACTTGACATGTGGTTCTTTTACCAATTCATGACCCTACTTTTATATCTCTAGAGGCTTCTTGCATAAATTTTTCCATTTCTTTCTTGGCACTTCTAGACCTAGTGGATGTCGCAAGAGAGTTTGGTGAAGGGTTGGACACTGCTAATAGCTTAGACTTAACCTCAGCTGAAACATCTTGAGTTTTAAGTCGTTTAACCCTCTTCTTTTTTGGTTTCCTCTCTAGTCTAATACTTGATTCACTAGGCTCTGGGTCACTCATGTTTGCAAAGCAATGGAACTATGGTTTACAATTTCTTACAATCAAAAGAAACCCTTCACAATTATGGGAGGACAAAAAACTACCTTTGAATAGACCACTTTCTTCAAAATTTATCCAGTATTTAATCACCCAATAGCTATGAGAAGTGAAAAAAAAGACAATTCCCCAATTTATTATTAGCTCTCTAAGGTATTCATCTCAATACTTCAGCTAGAAAGAAATATCATTTTTTCTTACCTAGGTGAACACTATACCACACATGTTACTGCTAACTTTTGAAGCTTCCCTCACAATTTCTTTAGCTCCCAGTATCCCTTATGCATATCAATGAGTTCAAGTGCACAATCAACCAAGTATCTAATTTTTTTTATGACCAAGAGAGAGGCATGCCACCATTAATGCTTGAGAGTAAGTTTGCGCGAGCGAACAGACAATTAGCCATTTAGGTTTTAACCCTGATCATTGATCATTCAACTTTAAAACTACATCAATGGTTATCAATTCATCTTGCCACCTTCCTCTTTTCTTTATGCGAAGTCCTCAGCATATTTCCATGTTGCTTCTTCATGTAGTACTTGTCGCTTACCACTAATATACCTCATCCTTGTCCAGCTCCATTAGTGATGCAAGTGTTTTATGCGATGAAATCTCAGCCCTTGGATCTATGGCCCATTCCTTGATCACATTCATTTTCATCGCTCCTCGCTAATCCAAATTCACACCTAGGATCCTATCAGTTATGAGAGTTATAGTGAAGGCATAAGATTTAGACACGTACACCTGCAAGAAAATTAATGGCACAAAAGGCATAATAGATAAGATGTACTCAGACTAGTGAAAGAAACTTTTAAAATAAGGAATTATATTGCTCATCGCTAATCAAGGTTGAAATATTTGGAATGGATTAGTGATGAATAATAGAAAGCATTGGGCCTTCGCTCATCACTAATTCTCCTCATATGGTTTGCAAGCAATTAGCAATGAGATATCATCATAGTTCCATTTACATATCGCATATCGCTAATATAGATCTTAGTACTTAAAAAAAATCTGTGAGAGGTGATACAAAGGAAACCTATCCCATCACTCATCATTGATCTAAAATTATCATTTCATAACATTCCCATGATAGGTGATAAGATCATAAGGCCAAAGGACATCACTTATCACTATTACAACATAGAAGGATGAAATTTCTTTTGTGATAAGCAATCCCTCATTAATACAAAGGACATTGCACATTTCACATTCAATTTAAGAGCCTCAAAACTATTAGCGATGAGTGATCTCAAAGAGATACTACCTCATCGCTCATCGCTGATTTGGAACATACACTTCAAAAGTAATCAACGATGAGCGATAAGACCAACAAAACTTAAGTGAAAACCATTTAGGCACGTACTCATAAGTTTTTTTAATGGAGGGGACCCTCTAGGATGATATGATAGAAAGGGACTCAAAAATTCCTAAGCCATTATAATGCAAAGGATGTAAAGGCCAAACAAAACTCAACTTATCCTTATAAAAATTAAGATTCTTGGACTTAGGATTGGGGAACTGGTTACTAGATGATAATGATAGACACAAGAATTTTTAAGATGACTGGAAATGGGCAATAGGGAGTCAACCGTAAAATATAACATTACAAGTGCTTATGAAAGATGAATTCTAAACCATCATATATCAACCTAATGTCTAAATGTGACAAGGGTTTAGGATGGAACAATTTTTTTTGCAGGTTCCATCATACACATTATCCAAAAATCATAATACTTAACATAGATTCATAGAGGAGCACAAAAAGAATAGGCCATACCCATTACATAGAAAACTGGCAACACTTTATATACTGAACTTCTGTCATATGCAACTTTTGAACCATTTTCCTAGACCATATGATATTCTAAATTCAAACAGTAATTACATCCATAAACAACATACTAGAATTGCTAATAAGGATTTGTACACACAATGAAATGAAAACCAATCTACAATAGGAACAAAGAGAAAAAATGTTGGTAGATATGCATAGTAGAAGTTCTTAACTTTGAATCAATTCTTCTATGAAAAATATTATCCATACCATTATGATATTCACCAAGTAGTGTTGACATTAATGACAACGCACAACTTCTTCATTCTTTCAACTATCTCCCCCTTTTTCATTGATGACAACATGTGCCAAAAATATTACTTCACACATCTCTCCCCCTTTGACATCAAGGGCAAAGGGTGCACACAAAAAACTTTTATACTCCCTCTCAACCATATGTACAAACTAAACTGAAGTAACTGACTCTCCCTTAGAAATTTAACCAAAAATTCCTAATACATCCACATATGTACAAAGAAATATGAAAAAATGCAATAAAAATGAAAATAGTCAACCTGAAGATGTTGACTCAAGCTTCTATAGCATGTCTTGCTAAGTAGGCTTTCCTTCTTCCCAATTTTTTTCTACTGCAACCAACCCATGTAGAGACTCAATCTCCATTAAAGCATCTTCTCCTTCTTCCATAGTACTAGGCTTAAGATTAATCTATGCAATTCTGTTAGCACTGGCTAGGGAATTTGAAATAGGTATGTGTTGTGATTGTACCAAGTCCCTTTGTTGAACGAAAAAGACAACTAAGAGTGGGGTGAATCAGTTGTAGCAAATTAAATCTTTAAAACCCTCAACAGTAATCAGATCAACATGCATTCAATAAATCATTATTTTGTTAATGTGATTAAACAAGAAATGTAAATAATAGAAATTGAAATAACAATACCATACACAAGAGAACACCATATTTACACGGAAAACCTATTAAAGGAAAAACCACGGTGAGGATTAGCTCACAATATAAGTAATTGAAAAACTAGTAGAAGGGCTCACTACAAGTATAGGACACACTATCCAAAAAGGCTCACAACCAGGACTCACTACCACAGAAAGAAATATAAGAAGATAGAAGAGAAATGTTACATAAAGAACACTTTCTCAGTGCAACAAGGAATCCACCACAATGCTCCAAAAATCTTGTGTCCTTTCTTGAATGATTTTGGACACCTTCAACTCACTGCCTTCAGGAATCCAAACACTTGAAATTCACACTACTCTGCTCAAATTCTAATCACACACATCACTCACATTGATCTCACATCTACCTTGATTATCTCTTGATTCTTCCTTGCATCCCACAACAACACCACACTTATTTATATCAACCTCAACCTCAAAAACCTTCTTCAATGTCGGCAACTAATCATTATACATACAAATTTAAAATAGTTCAAAACCTAAACATTCCCGCAGTGGATAAGAATGAAGGAAACCTACATAAATCCTTAATTAGGACCCAAATAGATCCCATAACACCTCAATATGTGTTTACAAGCCTGACATGTAGTGCTAACACAAGATCAGCCAACGCCTATGCTAAATACCATAAACATTAAGTAAATGCTTCATTAAATCAATCTAAAACTCTTAAAAAAAAATCACTTGAACATGATATGGAATAATACAGGAAATACTTGAGATTTGTCAAACACTTCATCCAGGATTACATCATACAAATACTTCATCTTAGAACAACTGGTAAAACTTATTCACACACTAACAAAGAAACTCATTCTATACTACACCAAATCAAGTAAAACCTTGAAATCTAGAATTTACAAGTATTATAAGAACCTTCCCAAATCTGCACAACCTAATGCCAAAAAATGGAGAAACACAGAGAAAATACATTTCTCCTAGTCCACAAAAAATGTCACTAAAAAACTAGTTCACACACTACTGAAAAATATCTCACTCTATACAACAATCTAGAAACCCAAAATTTGAAAATATCAACCTCAGAAAACCATGAACAACATATCAAATTTTCACAAGAATAGGATCAACACAAAAGAAACATGAAGCACAATACTAGAGCACACTCTGAACACTTGCACAACACAGTTTTCTATATTTATCAAATTTTCTCAAAAGCACTTGGAAACCAAGTACTAGAGACATCATCTCAGCTCATTAGTTCATTCCAACTCATCTTAAGTCACTGCAAAAAAAAGATAGCTCCATGTACTCATAACACTTCCTCAATATCTCAAATATACTTGCACAACCTGCAACAACCTCTTTTCCTCTTTTTCTCAATTGTAGTGTAGAAAAACGCATACCTTTGCATTTTCACACTTAGTTTGGACCAGTTTTAGCACCCCTTGCACTAAATTCCCTTTAGGTCACTTATTATGGCCCCCTAAGACCCCTTTTGGAGCATCTTGAGGAATATTTCAACTGTAAACCCAACCAAAATCCACAAACAACCTTTAATCTTGGAAACCCACCTTTTAAAATTGCAAAATAAGCCTGGTGGGACCAAGACACCACCTAGGTCGTCTTAGTCCCAAGGGCTTTATTTTTGGTAATTAAGAGCAGGAAATGAAAATATTTGATTTAATTTGGCAGCCTTTGCGATCTAATAATCGGGTTATTAGATAGGAATTCCTAGAAAACTAAGATTCACACCCATTTTCACCTAAGTTGAAGAAAGTTGAGATAAGTGAAGGAAGTTTTGAAGAAAGTTTGAAGGAGAGTTTCAAGAAGCAAGGAATTGAATTCGTGGAGCAGCCTTCTATTTTATTTTTGTAGGTTTTCAAGTCCATTTTCAAGTCAAGATATAGCATTACCAAATACTAATGATGGATTCCTATGAAGGATCATGAGAGATTCTAGGTTGGGATATGTAACTAGCCATACTTCCAATCCTAAGGACTTGTTTCTTGAGTGATTTCATCTTCCATTGTTGTTCTACTTTCTACCTAAGGAAGGTATGTTTCATTTTTATGGCTTATTAGGTTGATTTGAGATCTCCTTTGTAGGTCACTTTCATTTGCATCTTAGGAATTCTATTCTAACACATTTGAATAGGGTTTCTCCATGTTCTAGCTTGCATAATCTTAGAAACACTTAAGATTAGGGCTCACACACATTTCCATTTTCATATCTATGTATTTTCATCAAGGTTTAATTACCAAACAAAGGGTTTGACCAAGGCAAACCCCCATAAAAACTGAATTAAATTTACTTTGTTTTATAGGTTATTTATAGGTTCAGATCTGAAGATTTGGTAAAGAAGGAAGTGTAGACCTTGAACCTCAGGATCATCTTCAGAAATTGTAGAAATTCAAATCGAGACTAAGACAACAATAAGGGTGTCTTAGTCCTCCCAAGGGTATTTTGCAGAGATTCTTTCAAATTTTGTTCTAAAATCCAAATATTTTGCATTTCCCCCAAAACAACAACAGTGGGACTAAGAAAAAAATAAGGGCATCTTAGTCCTCCCTAGCATATTTTGACAACATTTTTGTATTTCCAGAATCCTCATCACATTTCTAGACTTCCCAAGTATAGACATCCTAACTTTCTGTTACTTAATTTTTTCATTTGCACTCATTATTTGGCTTGCATTATTAGGTTTTTGAGTTGAATGTTAAGTTGTCTTTTCCAAGCTTTTGCTTGGTGGTGAACCCTTCAAATCCTAAAAGAACACCTCCTAGGAATTATTGAGAATTGACTCACCTTTGGGTTGATAGTCAATCTAATTTAGGATCCTAGGGAATTCCTGAATGACAATTGGAGTATTTGAGTGGTGTTATATGACCTAGGCCATAAAGCACCCATTTCCCCCATTGTTCATAAATTTTCTCAATATCCTTGAAATGAAACAAACCTCTTGAACACATAGTTGACATCAATGAAAACACTAGTTAGTAGACTTCCCATTGAAATCAATGACACCACCTTCATACTTGCAACAATCTCCCCCTTTGTCATTGATGGAAACAAAAGATGTGAACAACTATTAGAGACAACATACAAACAATCTCCTCTTTTTTTTTCAGATTATATAGCCTACACAAACATTCATGCACTCACTCCCCCTTATAGGATTCTCTCTCCCTTTGACAATAATGATTACATAACATACACAAGTTTTCCCATTGAAATAAATCAGCAACTCAATGACAACACATGACACTACCTACTCCCCCTGAGAGGTAACCACCAACATCAATCCATAAAAGAGATATATCTATATATCTATTGGACTGATGCATCTCCATATGCATCTAGTTCAAACAGTGAGGGGAAATAACCCCCAACCTCTCCCAAAGATAATCAAAAGTATCCTTACGAAGAGCCTTAGTAAATATGTCAACAATTTAATCCTTTGTAGGAACATACTAAAGCTTCACCTCATTCTCCATAACCTACTCTCTCAAAATTTGATCCCTAATAGATATATTCTTTGTCCTTGAGTGCATCACTAGATTCTTTGAAATTTTAATTGCACTTGTATTATCACAAAAGGTAGAAATAGGCTCATCATATAAAACTCTAATATCCTTATGTGAGACAAGTATTATTAGGGTGGATTGATTACACTTGATCCATGATGGATCGAAGCACAATTTATCCACCAAACCTCAATCTACCAAACAAGATCATTCAAATTGAAAGTTAAACTAAGCATTTATACAAACTGAAAGTTACAAACTATGAAAATAGGTAAATTCCTACTCCAACCCATTTGAAACTTATCCTTTTTTAAAAATTTATGTTGTTTTGATGTGCAACAATGACCCCTCCCCAATCTCATGATTAGTGAGCTTGTTTTAATCAATTCTATGGAAGAAAAGTGACGAAACCATTGTGATAAAATGGATGAAAACCTGTTTTATGCTAAATTAATCATGATGTAAGCTAAGTTAACATGATTTTATGCTAAAAATGAACTAATTATGCAATTTCTAAGCTAATTCTAAGCTAAAATATGAAAACCCTTAATTATATACAAACTAAGATGGATGCTTGGAAGCCATTAATGGATGCTTTAAGCTATTATGCAACTAAAATAAACTAAAACAAGCTAAAATTAAGTAAATCTAGAGTGTGAGTGCAAGTGAATTCAATAGCATGAATTTTCAATTGAAAGTTGGATCCATTTGTCTCCAAATAGTGCTTTATTTATAGGAGAGCAAATGAGAAAATGGAGGGTTGAGATCAAAAAGATCAATCAACATTCAAAGATGAAAGGAAGAAGAGGCATGGATCATGGATTCTCATCAATGAATGAGAATTCATGATGGGATTTAATCGAGGGCTCACATTTTCCTCAAACAAACACACTTTTGACCTGCTCACACAGGTCAAAGGTAACTTTTTCAAAAGGTTAAAGGTTAAAACTTGCATTAGAAGCTAAGTGAAAATCTCCCTTTTTCAAATGATGGAGGAATAAGAATATTCCTTAGAATATTCTTTTTGGGTGAGGATAAAAGGCATTTTTCAAATTAAAAGAAATTCTTAATTATGCAAAAAAGGGATAAGGAATATTCTATTGGAATATTCCCCTTCTTAGAGGAAAATTAATTTAATTGCTAATTTAACAAGGTTTAATCATTCAATTAGTGTGGAGGAATTAAAGGTGACATTCATTAAATTAACTAATTTAATGAATTGGGGAGAGATGGAATGATATTTAATTAAATAACGTAGATTCATTTAATTAAATAAGATGACTTACCATATTAAATTAAATATTTTTATTTATTTAATTTAATGAGATGAAATGTTAGCCCGAAGGGCGAATGAATTAACCTGAATTGATGAATTAGGTTAATGGACGAAAATGATGCCATTAATTAAATTAACTAGCTTAATTTAATTAGTTAAGTGAAAATTGGATGGCTTTAAAGAGGAAATGATGTTAGTTAACCTGTTTCAAGTGTATGATATCATTTAGGACATTTTTTCAGTGTTTATATTTTTCCCCTCTTTAAAGTGGGGTACTTGTTACTTTGGTTCAAAGAATAATGTTTTTCGGATTAAAACTATTGCTTAAATCATTTTTTTTTTCTTTTTTTTTTCAGATACCCCAACAAAAGGATAAAGTTGATTCCCTGCCCCCTTAAGAAATTGGGAAGAAATTTGGAATTTTGGGTTGATTTCTCGATAAAGGTGAAAAGTTGCCCCAAGATTCCAAAAAGGCTCTAAGATGCAAGAATTATGCCAAAAATGGATAAAGCAATATAGAATAAGATCCAAATTGGAAAAAATTGGTGAAAATGATGATAAACCCTAGCTTGAAGGGGAAATTAGGGCAAAAAATCCTAATTTTCTAGCTTAAATAAGCTAAGAAGGGTCAATTTCAATTCATTTGTTCATTCACACTTGAGAGATTTTTGCTATTTTGAACTCTAACCATCCAACAAAATGGCACGATGAGAGCTTCTAAGGCACATCTCTGACTGAGTTTGAGAGCATCAACAACTTCCAAGCACAGGACCACCGGTATGTAACTCCAAAGTTGATTTGAAATTTGACTTTTTAATGCATTTATTGCACTTTAAAGTTTAAACTTTGGTAGAGTCACAATATAGTGACATCCAAATTGCAATCGACGATTCTAAAATGAATTATAGTGATGCATATTTATACGATGATGCTATTCACAATTTAAAATTAGGGTTTCTAATTTTAAATTGTGACATACACTTATATAGTGACACACTTGATGATTTAGAAATTAGGGTTAGGGTTTCCAAAGTTTAGATAGCGACACCCATATGTTTGGCGACATATGTTGTGATTTGAAATTTGAAATGCTGTCGAGTGTCGCATTTTGAAAATTGAATATAGTGATGCTATTGCAGATAGCAATGCTATTGTGATTTTTGAGCTGCAAATTCCAAATTGAGTCAAATTTCCTTGATTTCCTAATGCCATGCACTTCAGGGATGCAAGAGTTCATTCCACTATTGATGTCGCATGATCACATACCCACCATGTTGGAGAGATTGAGAAATTTTTTAGAGTTACGCCAAGAGCACCTGGGAGAGATCGACCTCTAGTATGTTGCATATGCACCCATCATCCAGACACATTTTGCTATGATGAGTGCTCTGTGCGAGAGATGGCACGGTGAGACCTTGTCTTTCCACCTTCTAATAGGTGAGGCGATGGTGACCTTGGAGGATGTATGGTGTATTCTATGTTTACTGATACATGGAAATCATGTGATCTATGATGTTGATGTCAAATTTGATGCTTGTTACGAGGTGATAGGGATGGAGGACATTATTTTGGTTACATCACAGATCGACCTCAATTCATATAAAGGTCACATGTCAACTTTTAAATTGATCATTGCAACCATTATTTTATGTTTGGTGGCTTCTGATAGAAACAACAAAGGGTTCAACATAGGATGGGGCTTGGCATGGAACTAGATGCTTCACAAGAGGACACTTTTTGCATGGGAGCCTATGATGCTAGCCTCACTATATAATGACATGCAAAACTTTTTTTACTATGATGGGAGAGTGTGTAACCAAAAAATGTATAGTTGAAATTTTTATGCTCACTTGATTCTTTCTTATGGACTTTGGCTAGATGTTGCCTAGATTTAATGTTGTATTGTGGCCAACACATTCATATTAGGTCTTGGATCCTTGAGACTCATTAAGACTTCTAGGATGTCTTATAAAAGTGTTGTGAAGTTTTGCAACCCACTTTTACACTTTTTTAGGACCCTTTCATTATAATTCACTTAAATATCCCCTTTTTATCACTTACCAAGTCTTATTTCAAAGTGTTGTAAAGAGTTGTAACAAACTCTCACACTTTTCTAGACTTGTCTCACTAAATTGACCCTTTCTTATGTTTAATTGACCCCTTAATGCATTTTTTGGCCCTACTTAAGTGTATTTTTTAGGATATTCCTATTAAACCTTATTTAATGCACTTTAATTACCAAAACTTGTTAGAAACCAAGATCTGATTGCAAACCAAAAAATCACCTTCCATAGAAGAGAAAAATGAAAAAGCAGAGATTTGCAAATGATGTGCAAATTGATATATTCGAAGTACAAAATATTACAAGAGATAATTTGCTTTATAAAAGAAAAGATGCATAAACCTAATCTTATCTTAAGTAACAAGATAGCTCAAATAAGATAAAGATGAAAACCTATAACTTAGGAATTAAATATGCCTAAGTAAACTTATGCAAAGAGTAATTAATAATTAATTACACCAACACCCCCCCATAAGTGCAACTTAGGGAGAAGAAAATTATTATGCAAAAATGAGTCTCGACAACAAGGCCTGATCAGGTACTCATTTACAAATGCAAAGAGAGAGAAAACCCAATGGGAAAAACCCACCCTCAGTGAGTTGAACTACTGCGAAGAATCACTGGAAGAACTCTGAAGAAGCAACACTAGAACCCCAAATCCAGCAAGCAAGGAAAGATACTTCTGTTTGCAAAATACCATATCGGAATAAAAAATGCAACAGCAAACCCAATGCCAAGGAACACTGGAAACTCACATACTAGATCAACCCTAGAATCTGTGAACAATAGTAGATGAAAGGATGAAAGGACCCATAATGATGACAAATCTGGAAATTGTGTCTCTCGAAGCCAATGCCAAACTGAAACTAAAACAACCCATAGGATGAGTACCATCAAGATTCTAGAACATTACCCATAAAAACATGGCCCTCAAATGAAAAATATCTGAAGCAATGTGGATCAAGAACCATAAAATCCCAATGTGAAGTGTAAACCGAAGCAAACCAAAGATGTGTCCAGCTAAGCAAGAAAGAAGCTAAAAGGAGACAATAGGAAACCAGAAAAAATAATGTGAGTTGTCACCAATACGAAAGATGGATGCAAGAACCCCCCTTAATGGAACTTTATATCATGTTGTTATTACAATACCCAATGATTGCAGAAGGAGAGAATGCAAAACTACAAAAACATAAGCGAAAATGCAAACCTAGTGCAAGAAACAAAAATGAATGCATTCATAAAATAAGGTACACATATATTGTAAATGACCTCAAATATGCATAGAGGCTGAAACCAGCTTTCCAACGCCACGAAAATCATGAAAACCGGATAAGCGAGTCAAAAGATATGCTTCCCGGAGTGAAAATAGAAATATTTGACTTCCGAGGCCAAAAAAGATATCAAAAAATAAAAACCATAAAATCACAGCTACACTATTGCGTAGAGTGTCAAAACATATTTTTGACAATATCTCGTTTGCAAAAAAAGGATTTTGTATGCCCAAGATACGCCTATTTCCTTGAAAGTGCTCCAAAAATGTCCGATTTGGCCCCTAGAAGCCCTTAGGGGCTAAAAAAATTTGGCCCCTGGTCACACGCAGGACCAGGGGCTAGTGCACAGGGAGCTAGGCCGAAGCCCTCAGTCACTGATATGACCGGGGCTGGGGCCGAGCGCTGGTCACCCAAAGGACCTATAGCTTGGAGCTAGGGCCCACGAGGGCTAAGCTCCGGTCGGCGGCGATGGCTAGAGCCTGGGGCTCCTGGTCTTTAATATGACCATCGCGGAGCCCGCGGGGGCTAAAGGTAGCCGAAGTGGCTTGGGCAGAGACCGTCAGTGGTAGGCCGACAACTGAGTAGAGCGGCGGTGGGAGCAGCGTGGCGATGGAGGTGCGGTGGCCGCCGGGTGGCGCTGGCATTTAAACTAGAGGTGCAAAAAACCTGCGCAGTTTTTAATTTTTAAAAAAAAAATTTGAATTTTTCTTGAAAATGATGCCTTGAAATGCGTTCTTGGTGGCCGTACGACCCTCAAGTAAAAATTTTTTTCCTCTCCGGACAATTGTGTCCAAATTGAACAAATTTTATATCAAAATAGGGTTTTTTGGGTGCTGCAAATCCAACAACGAGGTCAGTTTGGGCCCAAAGTGCTCTAAAAATCAGGTGATCCCCAGATCTATCACAAAAATCATTGAGCTTGAGACCCTCATACATCTGGCAAACGATGACCAAAATGAATGAAATAAAAGCCATATTTGACTTTTTCCAACGCTTTGAATCCAACGGAAAACCCCGATCTGATCCAAGACACTACATAAAGATGCTCAAGGAGTGAAACCCTCGAGGGACCTTGAACGAGCTCTGCATTGTAATCCTCCAAAAAAGCTGAGAAGGGGCTGCAAATCAAGGCTCTGATACCATGTTAGAAACTAAGATTTGATTGCAAACCAAAAAAATCACCTTCCATAGAAGAGAAAAACGAAAAAAGCAGAGATTTGCAAAAGATGTGCAAATTGATATATTCGAAGTACAAAATATTACAACAGATAATTTTATTTATAAAAGCAAAGATGTATAAACCTAATCTTATCTTGAGCAACAAGATAGCTCAAATAAGATAAAGATGAAAACCTATAACTTAGGAATTAAATATGCCTAAGTAAACTTATGCAAAGTGTAATTAATAATTAATTACACCAACACCCCCCCATAAGTGCAACTTAGGGAGAATAAAATTATTATGCAAAGATGAGTCCTGACAACAAGGCCTGATTAGGTACTCATTTACAAATGCAAAGAGAGAGAAAACCCAGTGGGAAAAACAAAACCCAGTAAAATTTCCCTAGTGGGACCAAGTCGCCACCTAGGGCGACTTAGTCCCACTAGGAACAAAAATTAAAATAATTTTAATTTCTTGGTGGGATTTTATTCTCTTACCCTTGAGCTTAGCCTATGATATGTTATTTTCGGGAAATAATGGAAAATCAAGTATAAATAAAGGGTTTTTCCTCTCATTTTAACCCCCATTCATTTAAGCATTCATTCACTTAATCAATCAAGCATCTATCAAGCATTCAAGCACTCTAAGCATCATCAAGTCACCAGATGGAGCATTTCATTGCATATCTTCATATTTAAACATCAAGAGTTTGGTGAGTTTGTGACATTGCATCTTGTTTATTCATCATTCTCTTCTTATTTCATTTCATTATCTAGGGTTTGACCAAGGATAACCCCTATACTCTAACCCTTAACCCTTTTTCCCCTCTTTTCATGTGTGTTTGCAGGTCTTATAGGAATATTTTTCAAGGATAAAGGTGTAAAAAATGTTTTTTCAATCCATCAAAGTCATCAAAGTCAACAAAGCCCTAATTTAAGCTTGGAGACCAATTTCAGCCCATTTTCTGTAGAATCTAGACTGGACACCTGTTAAAAAAGGAAGTGTAGATTGGAAGCTACAAAATCCTATCTCGAGATTCCAAAAATTCCCATGTAGACTAAGCCACCATCTATGGTGAATTACTCCCACTGCTAGGCTTGAAAATTTATTTTTACATTTCTAAGTACCCATTTGTAGATTCCTGTTCTGACAAATTTTCCCCGAAACTGGACTAAGTCACCCAACTTGGTGTAAGTGTCCCAGTTAGCATTTACAATCAACTCTATAGGATTCTAGAGTCTCTCTACATCTGACTTCATATTCTAGGTGCACCTCTCTAGTCTTGTTTAATTTTGTTATCATTTACTTGTATTCTAAGGTGTTTTTTGCATACATCACTGTGTTTTCCAGCACTTTACATTTCTTAAGTTTAGCATCAATAAATCATCTTTCTTTTTTAGTTTATTGCATTTAGACATCATATTTAGATACATTGCATCCTTATTTACAATAATATTGAGTGTGGACATTAGCATTTTGGGCCCATTTCTCTCCTTTTAGGTGAAAAACCTAGAAGAGTTAGAGAACCATTGGACACCCAAAATCAGTGTCCATAGAGAGCCATTGGTGAAGGGGTCACTTTGATTCATATTTTTGAATGGGAGCATATCGCCATGCTCCAAACTATGGTGCATATGGAAAACGTGAAGCCAAATGATCCCATGATCTGGCAATACCAAGGTGCCATTACTTTGTAGCACACTAGACAGATTGGGCTCTCATACGAGTGGCGGGTATTGGACGACATGACAGTTTTTAGGTGACGCTCATGGCTATAGATGCCACAATGGTATGATCATGTGTAGCAGATGTACCTTGCAAGATAAGCCCAATACATGCAAGGTTGTGAGCATATAATCATCGAGTGATATCTTCCAGATAAAGTGGCATGTCAGTTTAGAGAGCAGTAGGACAGGTCGAATGATGTGTATAGGGCCATTTTTGCGAGGTCTACTCAAGAGGTTCCCACATGGGGACTGACTATTCTATCTCCACAAGTAGTCGAGAGCTTTAGACAGTTAGCGGCTTAGCCTTGGGCCTATGATCAGGGTTAGGCGGTAGCACAGACTACGCCTACTTACAATGCTTGGTTCACACCTCTATGATGTTTGAAAGATCTAATGGGGCCAACAGTAGAGGACAGGGTGGCCATGATGGCCAAGATGGTCAGGTTCTGGGGGCTACATTGATTGGACAACAACCTCCTCAGGTTCAGCCGCATGTTGTACAACAACAAGCAACGCCACCACCACCACTAGATGCAAGAGGTGCTCAGATACATCAGTTGCAATTGAATGTGTATATTTTGACTAGTGAGTGAGATCAGGCCTACCAACAAGTTTTGGATATTACTACTAAGTGGGACTAGGTATGATAGTAGGTTGCGAGTGTCACAACTAAGAGAGATCGGGCATTATAGCAGGTACAGGGCATGATTGCAGAGAGGGATTAGAAGGTTGCCCGAGGCCAGCAGATAGAGGCTATGATGGTGGCCACACATGGCAGGATTGTTTATGTGAGATTATATAGAGATACAATGATAGAAGCCCCATATTATATGCAGTTGTAAACAAAGATTTTGGCATCTAAATGCTTTATAGTCCTTCTAGGGTTTTTCACCTAAAAGGATAAAGATTGGGGCCAAAATGCAATGTTAACATTCAAAGATTAATGTCATGTGGGTGTAATGTTCCTAGATGAGATGGAATAAATATAGAAAATGAGCAAAAGCTATTGATTATGAATGCAAAACTAAGAAATATGAAGTGCAGGAAAACACAATGTTGTATGAAAACATGAACTAGAAACATAAACAAATAAGAACTGAACTTAATGAAATTTAATGAGGTGCACCTAGAAACTAAAAGAAGATATGGGAAGGTTTTGGAATGCTGCAAAATTCAATGTTGATGCCCACTGGGACTCATTCTCCATAGATGGTGAATTAGTCCTACTTTTGGTAAAATTTTCTAGAACAGGTTTTGGGATGCCGAGAACACAGAACTTCAAAAAACTCTTTTTTCCAGCCTAGCAGTGGAACTCATTCACCATAGATGGTGAAGCAGTCCATCCTCAAAAATCTAGAAAATCAAAAGTCAACTTTGTGGGTCCTGGTCTGCACTTTTTTGTCTGTCAAGTTCATGGATTTGAATCTGCAGAAAATGGGATGAAATATGTCTTCAAGCTTCAAATAAGGTTATGTTCAATTTTATTACTTTTACGACCTTGCAACACCTTTTTGACACCTTTCTTCTTGACAAATTTTCCTACAAGACCTCCAAACACACATGCAAAGAGGGGGAAAAGGGTTAAGGGCTAGAGTATAGGGGTTTTCCTTGGTCAAACCCCAATTTGGTAATCAAAACCTTCATAATGAAATGAAATAAAGAAGGAATGATGAAAAAATAACATGCAATGTCGTAAACTCACCAAACCCTTTGTTGTTGAAGTCTAAAGATATGTCAATGGCTTCTCCAAGATGCTTAATAATTGCTTGATTGAGTGATGAGAATGCTAGAATGCTATGATGAATGCATGAATACTTGAATGGATGAGTGAATGGATGAATGGGGGTTAAAATGAATAGAAAATCAAGTATTTATACACAAGTATGCCCTAATTTCTTGAAAATACATCACAGGCCGACCTTAGGCCTTTAGGAATAAAAACCCACCAATAATTTTAGTTTATTTTGGTTTTTGTGCCAAGAGGGACTCATTCTCCCCTAGTGTAAAATGGGTCCCACTTATGGAATGTGAATGGGTGTAAGGAATTATATTGTATTAAATTATGTTTTTCAGGTTTACATTCAAAAAATACACTTAATTAAGGCCTGTAAGTGCATAAAGGGGCTAAATAAAGGAGAAGAAAGGTGTATTTGTTGATGACAAGCCTAGAAAAGTGTGAAAGTTAGTTAGAAGACTTGTTAAGTTATAGAAATGGGGTATGCAGATGAATTATGATAAGAAGATTCTAGAAAAGTGTGAAAATGTATCACAACAGTTCACAACACCTTTACAAGACATCATAAAGTTTTAATGATTTATATAGATTCAAGACCTAATGTGAATGTGTGGGCCACATTGCAACATTAAATCAAGGAAAAATAAATCCAAATAAGCACAATGAGGGAAAAGACAAGAAAAAGTAGAAGGGTTACTTTTTTTGTGTCCACAATTAGCCCCCACATTAGTGAGAGGATGAACTTGCTTCAAACTCACACTAAAGTAGAGAAAACATGTAATCAAGAGGGGTCCAAATGCACTAATGCTTGGTGAGATGAGACAACATCAATCAAGAGAGATGATCAGGCTCCCAAGATCAAGATCCCATGGCAAACCAATCATAAGCACAAAGGAACACACATGAAAGTGATGGAAAGGAATGAAGGAAAGAAGAGAAAGCTTATATCGTCTATCTAGCTCATTGTGGATTAGATCTAGGTTGTTTGTTTGGAAAGAAAATGCATACTCACTTTGGGACAATGGAACTTATGGTTTTTCTTCGAGTGAGAAGGCCCAAAAGGTGAGAAACATGCACTCACGACTGGTATGTACTCACAAACACACAGGTGGCCATGGGGAAAGTCATGCCTCAGAATGGGTTTCCTACTCAACCATACAAAAGGTATGCCTCCTGATAACTTTAATAAGGAACCAAAAAGGATATTATCATTTTGCGCTTCATGAGACAAGCAAAGCTGTGTATGCTTAGAACTCATGAACAAATGTAATGGCACCATAGGCATGCAAGCTACATTATGCAAGATGTCCATGTAAATGCAAAATGAAATATTCAAAAGAAATGTTCAAAGGAGTCTTGCTTAGTTCATGCGTGTTCTATAACTTATGGAACATTGTATCTAATGTATGCAAGAGAGGACCAATCAAAGAATACAATATTTTCAACTTAGGGGATGCAATGCATCACATCAAGCCACTAAGAGGAATGCAATATACTAAGAGAGATCACGCTTATGAAGGACACTATACCCAATGTCATCCACAAAGTGACAAGTGCATTGTATGAAACAAGAAGGCTGCATTGAGAACCAAAAAGAAGAAAAATGCAAAATGAATAATGCCAATGTATGCCCCCACTTTAAAGGAATTGCTACACGTTGTTCTATGAGTAATTATTTTAAACTAGAAAATGAAAAATGAAAAAAGAAACAAGACATGAGATCCAACTTGGAAATCCCCTATGCTAAGTCATACGTTTCTGAGTAAGGTTGCATCATGCAAATGAAAAAGGAAAAAAATAAAAATGGGTTTCCCCCAAAAAGAAACACACCAAACACATAAGGGATCTATGGATTTGGGTTCAGTATGTTCGTTGCTGCAATGTTTCAATATTTAAGAGCTTGAAACTGGCATCATTCCCCAAATACACATAGAATTGGAAGAATGACACAAAGAGAGTGAAAAGAAAAAGAAAAAGAAAGATTTGTTTTGGGTCAACATGGATGAGACATAGGATGTCTCAATGCTTTGCATCATCCCCAAAAGGAAAACACAAAACAAAAGAAAAAGGGTGAACAAAAATGGAAAAATATTTTGGGTCAACATGAAGGAGACATTGTGGTCTCAATGCTTTGCATCATTCCCAAAAGGAAAACACAAAACAAAAGTGAAAAAGAAAATAAAAAGATCTGTTGGGTCAACATGGAAGAGACATAGGGCATCTCAATGCTTTGCGCTATCCCCAAAAGGAAAACACAAAATAAAAGGGAAAAAGAAAGACCTTTTGGGTCAACATGGAAGAGACATAGGGCATCTCAATGCTTTGCATCATCCCCAAAAGGAAAACACAAAACAAAAGTGAAAAGGAAAAAGAAATGTAAGACATATAGAAGAATGAAGGTACAAATAGAAGAATGTGAAAAGAGAGGAGAACATTAAATGACACGTTATGGTGGAAAACGATACACACATTCAAACTCAAAAGAAAAAAAGGAAAAAGGCTAGCAAGGTGAATGCAAGTCAACCATCTTACAAGTCATCTGCCTCCCAATCATGTTCAGAAGGTGGAAAATTGGCTAGAGGGATAAGAGAAAGGGTCGAACTAGGTGAAGTGCCAGGTTCTACACTTGTTGTAGGAGATTTGTCATTTAAGCTCATTGAAGAGGAAAATAATGTATTCATGTCATTATGCACCTCTTCATCAATTTTAGTGATCTCCTCATCGTCATCTAGATTAATCACAACTGGAGGACGAATGAAAATGTCCAATGATGGGTGTATTATGAGTTGTTGTTTTTGTATTGGATCATTTTTCTATGATTGGGGAGGTGGATCATCATGCATTGCTTCTGTCGTGTGCAGCTTTTGATTTTCTTTGTTTTCTTGAATTTTTAATTGATGAGAAAGGAGACGATTTTTACACCTATGCTCCCTAGCACCCTGGTTTCTTTTGATTCTATTTTGAATTTGTGTTGGTGTAAGAGTGGGTTGATCCACCATACGCTCCTTTTCTTCTTGAAGGGGAGGAATAGAAGGAACCATAGGAGGTTGGTCAATCACTTTCTCTTTTACTTTATAAACTTGTTTTATGGGAGGGGGCATGATGGGGTTGGTTTCATTGTCTCTTGTAGGTTTGGATAATGAAGGTGAAGTATTTATTTTTGGTTGATCTGGAGTTTCTAGAAGCATTGTCTCATCTAGGATGGGAGTGTCGAAAGTGGATGGGGATATGTTGCGAAGAGACAATTCAACAATTTTCTTTGCTTTAACCTTTTGGTAAGAAATGAAAAATAAATCTTTCTGAGGTGTTATGGGTTCCATGGTATTTGGCCAAAATGGTTCTAAGGAGGAGTTTCCTTTAGAATACAAAGGGTTAAAGCCACTATGGTGAATAGTGAATATATCATCATCATGCAAAAACTTTAGAAATTTATGTATTACTGAAGGAACAACTTTCATTGAGCAAAGCCATGGATGGCCTAGCTACAAACAAAACTGATCTGATTGTGGAATGATAGAATGTAGCATCCACTATCTTAGGTCCTATTTGTAATGGAAGGAAGATTGATCCTATCGTAGGGCACACAAAACCATTGTGTGTTTTGATCCATGCTCTCAGTTTTTCATAATCATCTTGATAAAGATCATGTAATACCAAAAATTCCTCAGTGATAACATTCTCACCATAGGCAGGATCTATGAGTATCCCATTATTGAGCCTATCATAAATACGACCGAATATGTAAAGATGACCATTAGAAAGACTTAGAAGATCCTTAAAAAAGAAATTAATATCAAGACATTTCTTAAGTTGGCCCTTATGAGGGATAATGTCTATCACACCTACCATATCATGCATAGGAATAATAGAATTGATATGTGGAATAGGATTAGAATGTTCAATAGCTTTATGAAAATTCATCACATCATTGTTTTGAGTTTCACTAGCTTTGACGAATGACACATTATGTTTTGGCATCAGATTGGTAAAAAATTGCAAATTTTGATTTGGTGGGGCAATAGATGTATTTCCTTTAACATTAATATTGAAAATAGAGAGATGGCTAGAATCAATGAGGTCTTGCATAGTGTCTTTAAGATGATTACACTATTATGTGTCATGTCCATTTTGTCTATGATAATTGAAATAAGTGTTGGGTTGAAAGGTTGTGTTGGTTATTTTTTAGAACTGAACATAATCTTAGTCCTAACCTATGAGCTTTCCACAACCCAATTATCTGCTAGGTTGAGGATTGGCCAACACTTAAGTAATTAGTACTTCACTTCTCTTTGGGCTCTATGAAACCTAGCAAGGGTAATACCATGCATACTAATAATATCTCACATTTAGTCAAGAGTATTTCTTTGTACAAATGCACTATTCCATGAAAATCACCTCCATAAAAGGCTCTAAAAACCTCAGATAAAAGTGTCACTTATTTTCAAGGAGTGTGACATCATACATTAGAGTTGGGACATTGTAATTTAAAGTATTTTGAATCATTCTTCATATTGAATCCTAGGCCCAATTCAATACTAGCTCAACTGACTATAAGATAAACTAATAAAAACAATCATTGTTTTATCTATGGCATAAAATGAGTTACAACTTGTAATCAATCGGTAATACAATTTTGATTGAACCTCAGAAATTAGTGGACCATTAGAGTGTCACTTTGTAACATCTAACTCACTGTGTCTGCAAAATATCACTTCCTTACTAAATCCTATATTCTTTTCTCACAAACTAATGAGCTCATTTCAACGTTTAATCAATTCATTGAACTGAAGCATAAAAAAAATTCATACATTATGTGAAAATAAAAAAAAACAAATGAAATTGTCATTAACAATCTTCATTCATAACTTGGAAGAAAATACATAGGAGAGCAATATTTTGAAACTAAAATTCTTCTTCATTTTTTATTTTCTTTGTAAAACCATATTTAAGATTTGTATACAGTATAACTTTCATCTTAAACTTGCTTCTGATATATCCACTAGAGTATCTATTTACATTCTATTCTACTATTAGAGCATAGAATTTACTATGACCATGTCTAGAATCAAAATTTTGAACTCTCTTCTTTCAGCCATGAAATCCCCTTTATATAAATAGGGGAGCAACAAGCACCCTACTGAATTACAATTTCACTTTCATTTGAGTTCATTTCAAAAAACTAATTCTAACTGAATCCTCAAAGAACTCCTAGATGGTTTCATATGCAATCATTCGAGAATAGGGGAGGAAAAAAGGAAAAAAACATGTGCAGGATATTTGTGGTCACTGTAACAACATTCATTGTTTGAAAACAAAAAGATTCCATTCATATCTTCTTGAAGACTTCCACATTAGAATGAGAAAAAAAAAGATAAACCATGGACATATGAAAAAAAAAATCTCCTATGCAAAGACCATGGTGTCATCAAAAACTAAAAATAGGAGGTGACCCTATTCAGAGTCATCAACATCCAAAAATGCTCGACTGCTCCTTGTTTTCGATGCAATTGGAGGGATTACCAGTATGTCATCATCAAAGCTCCCATATGGGACCAAGGAATGAAGGTATTGGCCATAGTCTGAGTCAATATCAGCTTCAGCATCTGAAGGAGAGTTGTGTTTACCTAGGCAGGCCATGTGGCTCTTCTCTTTTTTCCTAGCCTTCTTCACTGGCAGTGCTAGTTCCTTGCCTTTGTACTCAACCACTTCACCTGGAATGGTCCTATTCCTCAAGCGGTAAGTACTTTGCACAATTTTTTCTTCATATGGCCCCTAGCACTCCTTTTAGCCTTTGAAATTTGAGGAGAAGCCATGGCTTCTTGCTCAGCTATGTCTTCATATCACTCAATTACACTTAGCTGGCTAGACCTCCTAATAGGTGGAATTGTTGCACCAACCTTTCCCATTTTCTTTAAAACAATTTACTCAGGATGCAAACACTAAAACTATACTTAGAAAAACTTACAGTCGTTTCAATCTCCTTTACTACACATGCCTTACTTCTACTATAGTTTGAAAAGATAGTGTGAATAAATAACGATCAACCTGCATTTAAATAGAAAATTCGAGCATGTAGAATTAATGATTCAGAATTCCTTATGTGAGCGAATTGGTAACTGGTCAGTTTGTCTTTGATTCCAATCCATTCATCTTAGAGCAATTAAAACTTTATCTAAGGTGGTCATGAGCATTTTTTTTACCATTATCAACTTGCTCCTTGAAAATAGTGACGCTATCTCAAATGCTACCATGTTTCCTTCTAACCTTGATTAATCATAGTTGATTTGACAATTAGCATGTATTTCCAACCTAATTCATGCTTTTCATTAATATCGGTGAAGTACATAGGACCGGTTTCTTAGAGAGAAACTTTCTTTATATGCTTCATCACTGATCCTCCCCATAATTTAGGGTGCAATTTAGCAATGAAGTTATTCATGTGATGATTTTTAGTCCATCAGATCATATTGCTTTAAAACTTTATCAACAGTTCTCCAGTTCTCTCCTTGGTTTCCTTTCTTATTTATGTGAAATCCCTAGGATCATGCCATGTTGCCTTTTTCATTTATGGTCATCGCTTGTCGCTGATCTAATTCATCTTTTCCCATCTCCATCAACGATGTAAACATCCGGGTGATGATCTCTAGCCTCTGGTTTAGTGGCCTGACCTTTGGTCACATTCATCCCTCCATCGCGCATTGCTAATTCAAACCTTGTGCTTAGGATTCTATCTGAGACAAGAAATGTTGTGATAGCACTAGATTTGGACATGTACAACCTACATAAAACAAATGGCACATAAGACATCACTCGTAGGATCATAACACACTAGAAAAATAAAAAACCCTTTAGAGGACATCCATCACTTATCACTAATTTAGAACGTAAGTTATAAAATAAATCCACGATGAGCAATGAAGTTATTACATAAGGTCTTTGTTCATCACTAATTCTCCTCATATATTTTGCAAGAAATTAGAGATGAGATGATTTACAAAATTTATAAGGTCCATCGCATATCACTGATGTAAGAATTTACATTCAAAACATATCTATGATCAAGCAATCTCACATCATATTGCTCATCGTTAATTCAGAACTCAAGTTCTAGAAAAAATCTATGATGAGCGATGAGAACATAAGACCGAGGCATCGCTCATTGCTAATATAAGTTTGAAGGCTAAAAATCCATTGGCCATGAGCGATGTTGAAGCAAAACATCATTCCATCGCTTGTCGCTAATTCAGGGTGTGAACATATGAATAAATCAGCAATGAGCAATACAACTATGAGGGCCATCAGGACTTAAGTGGGAACTTTTAACAACATTCTCATTAGTTGTTCTAAAAGAGGGGATTTCTCTAGGACGACATGAGAATAGTAGGCTCAAGACTTGTGAATCACGCCATACAAAATATGTTAAAGTCAAGCGATTCAGACCTAGACACGAGAAAGACCAATCACATAATGACACTAATGATCATGAAAACAATTTTTGTGACCAACAATAAGCAATACACAGCTAGAAGCAAAATAGAACGCTGCAAAGCAATTAAAATGAAAAACCATAAACCTCATATAAGAACACTACAGTAGATGTAACAAATATTTTTGGATAAAATTTCTTAGGGTTTTAATATGAGCACTCTAGAATTATGCAAAATTCGAAAGTTCCATCAAGTTGGAGGCAAAGGCTTAGTAGGATCCAATGGTTTAATACAAGGTAAAGTAATCATCTCTTGCTGCAATAGTTGGGACATGTTGTTGTGAAGAGTTTTTGGTAAAGGTGTAAACTATCTTTTTGGATCTCCATAAGTAAAAGGTATCATGTCCTTAACAACTGATACTTGTTTGTTGACAGGTTGAGGTGGTTGTTGAGGAGGGGGGTTGAATTGTAAGAACCCTTTGTTTGGTTTTTGAAATGGTTATAAATTATTTGAAGTGATAGGTTCAGAATATTCAGTTTAGCTAGTAGTGCACTTGGCATCACAACTACTAATTGAATTGTGATATTCACAAAGGGTTGTACATAAGTGCATGAAGTAGGGAAATTTCATCGTGGTCAATTTATCTTGGATGTGACTTTGTAAATTTTCAATGAACATCTTTTGGAAATGTCGATTAGGAACCTTGACATCGATTTGAGCATAAAGTGGCTAATAGTGTGAGATGAAATCAGTTACTTTTTCATCCAAATCTTGTTTACATCTCATTAGATCATCCAATATCTTTTTGGGAGTCATGTGCACTTGAAAATGATTGATAAATGTATCAACTAGTTCATTGAATGAATGAATTGAATTGTTT
The DNA here is from genome assembly GCA_007258455.2 of Sequoia sempervirens. Lineage (NCBI taxonomy): Eukaryota > Viridiplantae > Streptophyta > Pinopsida > Cupressales > Cupressaceae > Sequoia > Sequoia sempervirens. Next base: position 101,551,113 of record VDFB02281492.1, on the reverse strand, counting down.
GGTAAGGATGAAAACCAATCCAAGGCATTGTCCTTTAAAATCCTAGGAAATAGTTTAGCCAATAGTTTATCGTCAAGAAAAAAGTCACTACATAAGGAGGTGTAAGCATTAACATGATTAGTAGGATCATCCTTCCCTCTGTACTTCTCAAATCTAGGTATCTCAATTCCTTATGGCATTGGTGTTCTTAATATCTCCAAAGATAATGGGATGCTACAAACATAATAGGTGGGTGGGGAATCTTGACTTTGACTTATGGTGGTTAATTGTTGTTGCATGGAGGAGATAGTTTGGAAAAGTTACATGATGAGAGGGTCAATGTAAGTGGTATGAGGTGGAAGGGAAAGTGGTGATGGAGTGTATATAGTGGTAGAGAAAGTGAATGGAATGATAATAGATGGTATGGTGGAAGATGAGAGAACAATCGATACCACATAACAATTAGGAATGCTAGTAGGAATAGGAAAGGAAGGAATCACATTGCTAACCTATTGCATTGTGGTGGTGACTTGGGGAGTGGTATAGGTAGGTATGGATGCTATTGTGGAAGGAGGAAGAATGCTAAGTCCTCCTTGACTAACCACAGTGTTTGTTGGTTGAGATGTACTAGAGGTGGAAGGAATATGTTTATGGTATATCTCAACAAATTTTTTCATAACATCTAAGCCTTTGTTAAATTCAAGAAGATGATGGATTTTTTCTATTGTAGGAATCGCAGTGGTTGAAATGTTTTCGACACATTTTTTGTTCCAAATGTGCTAAGTCCTCATGAATGTTAATGATCTTGTCTTGCAGAATGTGATCGTTTTGTATCTCAATTTTCATGTTATGGGAAGGAAAAGCATTGCTAAATGTGGAATCTGCTCCTAATGCACTATTTTCAACACCAGGAGTAGTAGTTCGAGACAACCCAAGGTGCACAACGAGTGTGTTATCATGGGATGCCATGAGTCGTGAACTTCTTCTCACTAAAGTATTATCAATAGGGCATCAAACACTAATACAAGGGCTACTAAAGGCAGGGTGAAATACAAAATAGGCACAATAAAATGCTAATAACATAAATTTTGGAAATTGTAATAGAGATGTTATAATAGAAAACAAAAATGCAGAAAAAATGCCCAAAAAATGCTAGAAAATGTAGTGCAGAATGTGCAACAGGACTAATTCGCCTAGGGTAGTGAATCCAAGGATGATTTTTTTTTAGTTTCTTTATAAATGTGAAATGAAATTTGATGTTTTTCAGATTATCTAATGCAGAACTATGATGCAAATGCAGATGCATAATTTTAGTGTTTTTAAATGATTGGAAATGCAATAATGACAACTATATGATCTTTTCACTAATGCAATTTTTTGAAAACCCTACGATGAAAAACAATGAAAAACCTAATGCAATGATGAATGTTAAACCTAGGATACAAAATTCACTTGAAATTAGAAGTAAAAATGCTCTAAAGTCAGGTTCACCAAAATGTGAAGAAAGATTTTGGCACCTAAATGCTTTGTAGTCCTTCCAGGGTTTTTCACCTAAAAGGATAAAGATTGGGGCCAAAATTCAATGTTAACATTCAAATATTGATGTGATGTGGGTGTAATGTGTCTAGATGAGATGGACTAAATGCAGAAAATGAACAAAAATATTGATTATGAATGCAAAACTAAGAAATATGAAGTGCTAGAAAACACTATGTTGTATGCAAACATGAACTAGAAACATAAACAAATAAGAAGATAACTTAATGAAACTAAATTAGGCGCACCTAGAAAATGAAAGAAGATATGGGAAGGTTCTATAATGCTACAAAATTTAATGCTAATGCCCATTGGGACTCATTCGCCATAGATGGTGAAATAGTCATGTTTCTGGTAAAATCTACCAGAATAGGTTTCAGGATGCCAGGAACAAAGAACTTTAGAAAAATATTTTTTCTAGCTTGGAAGTGGGACTCATTCACCACAGATGGTGAATCAGTCCACCCTCAAAAATATACAAAATCAAAATTCAACTCTATGGGTCCTAGTCTACGCTTTTCTATCTGTCAGGCTGACGGATCTGAATTTATAGAAAACGGGTTGAAAGATGTCTTCAACATTCAAATAAGGTTATGTTTACTTTGATGACTTTGATGACTTTTCAACACATTTTTGACACCTTTCTCCTTAAAAATATTCCTACAAGACCTACAAAAACACATGCAAAGATGGGAAAAAGGGTTAAGGGTTAGAGTATAGGGGTTTTCCTTGGTCAAACTTCAATTTGGTAATCAAACCCTTGATAATGGAATGAAATAAAGAAGGAATGATGAAAAAATAACATGCATTGTCATAAAATCACCAAACCCTTTGTTGTTGAAGTCTGAAGATATGTCAATGATTGCTTGATTGAGTGATGCTAATTCTAGAATGTTATGATGAATGCATGAATACTTGAATGGATGAGTGAATGGATGAATGGGGGTTAAAATGAATAGAAAATCATGTATTTATACACAATTATGCCCTAATTTTCTAAAAATACATCACAGGCCGACCTTAGGTCTTTAGGAATAAAAACTCTCCAATAATTTAAGTTTATTTTTATTTTTATGCTAAGAGGGACTCATTCACTCCTAGTGGAAAATGGGTCCCACTCAAGGCATGTGAATGGGTGTTAGGAATTATATTGTATTAAATGGTGTTTATCAAGTTTACTTTCAAAAATACACTTAATTAAGGCCTATAAGTGAATAAAGGGGCCAAATAAAGCATAAGAAAGGTGTATTTGTTGATGACAAGCCTATAAAAGCATGAAAGTTAATTACAAGACTTTACAACACTTTGAAATAAAAATTGGTAAGTGATCAAAGAAGGGGTATGTAGATGAATTATGATAAGAAGAGTCTAGAAAAGTGTGAGAATGTATCACAACACTTCACAACACCTTTACAAGACTTCATAAAGTAATAATGATTTATAAATATTTCAGACCTAATGTGATTGTGTGGGCCACATTGCAACACTAATTCAAGGAAAAATCAAGCCAAATAAGCATGAGGGACAAAACAAGAAAAAGTAGAAGGGCTAATTTTTTCGTGTCCACAATAGCATTACCACTGAGATGTACCATAGGCACTTAGACAACCTAATTTTTTTCTTCACAATGATGCACAATCAAGAGCCGAGGATCAACTTGAGAGGAAGGCTGGAGAGGGTAGCAACCATCAAGGCTAGATTTTATGTATAGACACTTTTTTTATTTTGTTGCCCCATTCTTTACCATAGATATACATTCATGGGCTTCCTTTTGATAGCCTTGTGGATACTGTACTTATGATTGTTATACATACACTGATCCAGATTTTGTACCATGACATTCATCTTTGATATATAAATGATATGGATACGGATGATTATGTTGTGATGTGTTCACTTTATTTCATGTTTATGAATGCACATAATATTAGATGCTTGTAGTTGATCATGTATGGATGCACTTTATTAATGCCTATGCGATATGCGGTGATCATGATATGATATGGATGCAATGTCATATTATTTTTTATTATATTTTCATGATATGCTATGGAATGAATGATATGCGATCCAAATGATGTGGGTGCATTTATTTTCATGTATTTTCTATGTAATTTTATGATGATGATGTATGCATGCAAATTCTTATGCAATGATTTAAGATACTTAGAATAAAAATTATATATTATTCATCATAACTCAAATGTTAATGCATTACGTATGATGTGATATGCAATGATTATGCTGACAGATGTTTTATGATTATGATATTATTATGGTATGCATGTAAGCTAATGGTTTGTGGATGCAGGATGGATGCATTGATGATGTTTTTTTTTACGGTCATGATACTAGGTTAGCGCGAGGAGAAGATAGAAGAATAAAGAATGAATGACCATTGATTTTGATGATTGCTTCAAAAGATCCAACAAGTCCATGATCCATCGGGACTTTATTAGAGATTATGATGAGACAATGAAAAATGAGGATTAAATGTAGGATGATGAGTTTCTCACACTTCAGGATTGGGATTTTCTATCATTCCCTATTGTTTGATATAACACATCGATACAATGCATCAAGGTATTAATAACTAGGATGGTGTTGTATCTAGTGTAATGGAATTTGACTCAAAAAACAAATAGGATAGTTCTTGTTCACACCTTGATGTATGGAAACCTTGTTAGAATGCAAGCTAGAAGCTTAGAATATATTGGACCAAAACGTACGCAGTAGTCAACAACATACTCCAAATAACCTTCTTACACACAACTAAGTATGTTTCAAGATTATTTTACAAGAGTACCTACAAGCACAAAAAAATGAAAGATAGTGATTGATGCCCCATTCCTTTCTCTCAAAATCATTTTGATAGACATCATCGAGAGATCCTCAGAATGGGTCATTAAGATAAATCATAAGAAAAGACCAAAGACAAGCATTCAGTGTTATCTATATCTCTTGCCTAGTTTAGGTTTAGTTATGGTGATGTATGATACTGATGCCCATCATAGGAAGGATACATCCAAGGACATGTTGATCAAAGGTTGGTTTTATGTTAGGATGTTGATGCTAAGACGAGCTATTGACATACACTTCACTGATGCATTTACCTATGATCTAAACTTTAGATTTTAACACTTAAGTTCTCACTTTATGACTTGCTATGCTTGTTTCTACTTATTTTTCCAAAGGGTGAAGGTGATGATCAATTTATTATTGGTGAAATTTTATTGCAGGTGAAAGTGAGATGGCATGGATGGGTTTTGGATTTTTCTAGAATATATCAATGTTTTTGGTATTTTCTAAATGTTTTGAGGTTGTTTTTGGGTCTTTTTAGGAAGTTTATGTGAATGTTTATATTTTCAAATTATTTGAGGCTATTTAGGGTTTTCTTCAAGATATTTGAGGTTTTTAGGTTTTTTGAATATTTGGATGTTTTTGGATTTTCAATTTTTGAATGTTTTTGTATTTTTTGATATTTGCATGTTTTTGAGTTTTTTGAGATATTTGGATTTTTTTGGATTTTTGAGAATTTTGACCAAGAACCTAATCTAAAAGACCTATCCTAGGGGTCTCGAGGGCTGATCAAAGATAAGCCTTTCCTACATTATACACGCAAAGACCATGTAGTTCGACTGGCACGACCAATTAACAAGATGAAGATATTAACAATGATGGGATATCAGTTTATTGTGATGGACTCCTAAAGGACTAACTTAGGGTGTCTCAGGGGCACATCAATGATGGTCTTGCCTACGTTCAAGATTAGAGACAACATAGTTCGAAAAGGGGGCCCTCTTTTTGGATTTTTGATGTTTTGACCTTTTTAGGGATTTTGATGTTTTCTGGATGTTTTGGATTTTCCTTTACAATTTTTTGAATGTTTTTGGATTTTAGCTGTACAAGATTTTTGTAAATGTTTTTGGATTTTCTGATGAACATTTTATGAATTTTTTTTGGATTTTCAAGATAAGATTTTCGATGACCTCCAGATATACAAGAACTCGATATAATCCGTTAAAAAATTCCCCCAGTGTGACATGTTAGACTACTTCGATAAAGGTAGGACAGACTAACCTTTGGAATATAGCAAGTAGTTCTAAAGGGTTTATGATACCTCATAATATCAAGCTATGATAAGAGTGCAGATGATGGATAAATGGTGATGCAAAGAATAATAGGAAAAAAGAGCCAAATAATAGAGGGAGGTGCATAATTTACACAAGGCACTTTTTTCCCAGGTTTTCACCAAGGTACTTGCCCAAAGCACCACCAAAGTGGTTTTCAATAGAGGACAATTTTTTTCTTTAATTTTTCAATCATTTTCCTCATTTTTTTGGATTTTGATCATTTTTTTATTTTTTCATATTTTTTGATTTTATACCCTTCAAGACTAGGCATAATTTTTTTTGAGATGCAAACTATTAGTTGGATCCGACAAGGGTTCACCTTTAGGGGTTGATAGTTGGTATGATCCAAATTTGCTCGTTGTGATGACAAAGGGACCCAACCAGTTAGGTTCCAACTTTCCTTTGCTATCTTGATCTAGAAGGTTCTTTTGATTTTGCTTTAGGACAAGATCTCCTACTTGGAATGGCTGATATTTGATCCTCTTGTTATAGCTTTGTTTCAATCGGTTTTGATATACTTGCAAGTGATTGAGGGAATAAAGATGATGCTCATCCGATAATTATAGTTCATTCAGTCGAGACACTTTGTATTCTTCCTTAGTAATTAGGTTCTGCAAGGACACTCATACTGATGGGCACTCAACCTCAATAGGTAGGAAAAATTCTGAACTATAGACCAAAGAGAAAGGGGTTGCACCTGTTGGTGTGCAAATACTTGTTTGATAAGCCCAAAGAGTAGGATTTAGTTGCAGATGCCAGTCACGACCAGCTTCATTCACTGTTATCTTCAAGATTTTCAAGATAGTTTTGTTTGTACCTTTAGCTTGGCCATTTCCTTGGGGATAATATAGGGTAGATAATTGATGTTGGATGTTGAATCTTTGGCACAACTCTTTTACATCCTAGTTTTTAAAAGGAGTTTCATTGTCCAAGATGAGAGTTTGCGGAACACCATAATAGTAGATTAGATAATTTAGGATAAATTTAGAAATTTTCTTCCTCGTTTTATATGTCATAGGAATGGCTTCAACCCACTTAGTAAAGTACTCAGTGGCAGTTATGATAAAATTATGGCTGTTGGATGAGGTTGGGGTGATTTTCCCTATGAGGACAAGTCCCCACTATGAAAAATTTCATGGTGTGATCATGGATTGCAATTATTGAGCTAGGGCATGGATCAAATATCCATGTTGTTGACATTGGACACACTTCTACACATACTAATGAGCTTATTATTCCATTGTTGGCCAATAGTCCCCATGCTCAACAGTTTCTTAGCTAACATCATACTCCTAGAATGGGACCCACATATGCCATCATGTACTTCTATTAAAGAAATTAAGGCTTCCTCTCAGTTAAGACATTGTAATAATGTTCCTTCATTGCTTTGATATGAAAGGGTATCTCCTCAGATCATGAATTGGGATGCCTTTTTAACAAAAGTCTTTTTAAGGTTTGAGGTGATATCAGATGAGAGGATTCCTCTACATAGGTAAGTAAATATGTCATGATACCTGATGGAACCCCTCAAAAAAACTCTTGGTTCTAGTCTATAATTGTGCAAAATTTGGTTCAAAGCCTTGTGTCTGATTTAGGGATATGTTCCTTATAAAATTTTTAGGGTCTTATGAATTAAAACCTTCATAATTGACCTATGAATTAAAAAAAACTATTGGTCATTCTATTGTTGCACTGACTTGTTTTCCTAATACCCAATCACTTAAGTTGTCACTTATGCCATTGAGGTCATTTTTTTTACCGACACATTGATCTTAGGTTTGTCGATCACCTTGATCCTTTTTAATATAAAAGTTTCCTATGATTGAAGGCTTGATTTTAATGACTTAAATCCTTAGTTCTCATCCCTTGTGGGTCATGTTCTCATTTTCCTAGTGATGGCCTATTAGAAAAACAAGGATAGACAACTAAGAGGGGGGGTGAATAAGTTGTCACAAAAATTTAAAATTTTCCTACTTATCTTAACTTTAATCTCATATTTGATGAATAAGAAATTAATCACAAGCAATTAACACATCAAAGAGACAAAGAACACCAAGATTTTTTACTTAGAAACCCTATTAGGGGAAAAAACACGGTGGATGTTAGTCCACAAGATTATACTCTTCTAAAAGTATAATGAGAAATAATAAGGGGAATGCACATGCATTCAGGCACACTTCCTAGAGCTCACAGCTCAAGTACAAAAAGGGCTCACTTCCCACTAGAATAGGATTAAAAATCTGGAGGGTATGAACTAAGAAAATAGCTTCTACACAAGCCTGATTACAGTTCCAATTAAGCTCAATACTTCTTCACGCTTCGCACAATCTTCTTCACACTCTACTCTGCAATCGAATAATATTCGTACATACACACATAGGAACACATGAATCACCTTCTTGAAATACACCACCAATGAAACAACCGATCTTATATATTTGCTACATGGGATTTCATCACAACTTAGTCGACCAAGAAAATAAAACATATTTGCAATGTCAACCCAAATTTACAAATAAAATTTTAATGTGAATCCATCAAGGTCGGCCATAGCATAATGGAGAGCGAAATTTAAAACTCCAATAAAAAAAGACATCAATTAATTGCACCTCGACAATCCACAATACACTACCATCAAAATGTCGGACAAGAACATGAAAAATCGAACATATGGAGAAAAATATTAGACCACGAGAACACTGATCAATGTGGACATACCACAAAGATAGAGCATGATCTAGAAGCATCCAAGAACACCAAGAAACAATAGAGAAACATCTGTAACAACTGAGATCAACAAAATCACACAATCTTCATTCAGGAACATTGGCAAAGACCACAGAAACACTGTTAGACCACAACACACTCAAAACTTCACGCGAACCTCTAAAAATTTTGGTAGATGATCTAGATATACTCAACAATAAACCCTTTAATCCACACTAACTAATCTTCAACGTATAGAATAAAACACCTTCATGACCTGCACAGTTCCACTAGGAACCTAGAACACTTCCTTTAACAATTTTCTCAATATCCTCAACATATACAACCTCCAGTACACCAAATTTTAATAGTGTTGACATCAATGACAACCACATATCAACAACACATCCACAACATCCAACAATTTCCCCCTTTGGCATTGATGGCAACACACTAACTTATTTTTTACTTCTCCTCTTGAAAGGATTTTCACATTACACTTCTCCCCCTTTGACATCAATGGAAAAGGTAACAATGACCTTTCCATATACATGCTCTAAACCACATATCTGCACATCTGACTACTCCCCCTAAGTAGTAGTCATGGAAACATCAATCTAGATCATAATATAGCAATGAAGTTCATAGATTGATGCAAGAAAATGCATCTTTTAGTTCTTATCACGAGGGGTGATTACCACTAGCATTCCTCTGAGATACTCAAAAGTATCCTTCGGAAATGGCTTAGTAAATATATCTACAATCTATTCTTTGGTAGGAACATACTCCAATTTGACTTCTTTCTCATTCACTTTCTCCCTCAACAAATGAAACTTGATTGATATATGTTTAGTCTTAGAGTGTAGCACCAGATTCCTTGAGATATTTATTACACTTGAGTTGTCACAATATATGGCAATAGGCTCTTCATATGTCACCCTGATAACTCTCAGCATCTATTTCATCCATATCACTTGAGTACAATTATTGGAAATAGCAATGTAGTCTACTTCAGTAGTAGATAGAGAAATTGAGTTTTTCTTTTTAGTCAACCAGGATACCAGCTTCTTCCCTAGGAAGAAAGCACCACCACTAGTACTTTTCCTATCATCTACATCACCAGCCCAATCCGCATCAGTATATGCACAAAAAGTGAGATCATCATCCTTTGGATACCAAAGTCCAAAGTCAATTTTTCCTTTTAGATATCTGAAGATTCTTTTGGCAGCAGTTACATGTGATTCTTTTGGATCAACCTGAAATCTAGCAACCATACATACAACATTCATAATATTTGGTCTATTCTGAGTCAAGTAGAGCAATCCATTGATCATTGACCTATATCTAGTTTTATTTTCCTTATGTGATTCATCATTCTATGTTAGCTTACATCCGGTCACCATGGGGGTACCCACAAGTTTGGAGTTATCCATCCCAAATTTCTTCAGCAGTTCTTTCACATATTTGGACTGAGATATGAAGATCCCCTTGTCCAACTGTGTAACTTGCAATCCCAGAAAGAACTTAATTTCTCCAATCATACTCATCTCAAATTCACTCTTCATTTTAGGGTACGTACAAGATCATGATGGGCCAAAATTTGGCAATATGTAACTGATATGATGGCCCATGTGGCTGATGACTTTTTTTTTACCCAAAATTGATGAAATGAAAAGGGTTTTTAAAGGAGATTCTCAACTTTCCACCAATATAAATTATGCTTTACTTTGAATTTAATAAATAATTATTATTCATTTTCTATTTGAATTATGACTAAACTAATTGATAGGTTGATTGAAAAACATCTATAGCTTTCAAACGGTATCACATTTTTAGAATGAAACATGTGTCACATTCTATGCTTCCATACTATAGGATTAAAAAAAATGAATTTTATGAAGTTTTGACCAAGTTAAGGTGGCCGGACATATGATTTTTATATTTTTAAAAATTGTAACAAAAAAATTCATAATTAATTAATTACTTGGAAAAAATTAAAAAAATATCAGGACATGATTCCTCTTCTTATATCTAAAATATTATAAAAAATATTATCATTTTATTCTGGTTAGGGTGGTCAGATAGACACCTACTTATTTTTTCCCTAAAATTTAAGTACTACTGCATTGAAATTTCAAATTTTCTCCAAATAGATTTATTTTCTTTTAAAATAAACCTAGTAGTTTAGAAACTATATTCATTTTTCTACAGATTCTATTCTTACATATTTTTGAAATAATATAGATAACTTATTCAAATTTTTACGTCAAGTTGCCTAACTTAGATTTTTCTAAATTTTTTGCCACTTAAGGGCCTATTTTTTCCATGATGATCCTACACATACCCTTCATTAGAAAACTTCATACATAGATTATCATCTCCTCCAAAAATGATCTCATCAACAAAAAATTCTATAATTAACTCCTTATCATTGTCTAATTTGAAGTATAAGTTGCTATTAGTAGTACCTTTAGTGAATCCAAGCTTCAATAGGTATTTTCCCAATCTAGCATTCCAGGCTCTGGGGCTTGCTTAAGTCCATACAGATCTTTCTTCAACCTGAAAACCATATCTCCCTTGTATATTAGCTGAAATCCATCTGGATGTTCAATATACACTTCTTCTAGTTCTCCATTCAGAAATGTAGACTTTACATCCATTTGATAGACTCTATAATTATTGTATGCAGCATAAGCAAGAAATAATCTAACAGCTTCAATCCTAGCGACAGGGAAAAAATTTCTTCAAAACCAACACCTTCCATCTAAGAACATCATTTACATACCAGTCGTGCTTTATTTTGAACCACTTCACCTTCTTCATTCAGCTTGTTTCTAAATACACATTTAGTACCAATCACATTTTTGTCTTTGGGCCTTAAAACCAGTAGCCATGTGTAATTTTTTTCAATCTTTGTTAGCTCTTCCTTCATAGCTTCCAACCAGTGTTCATCTTGATAGGCTTCAGTGACATTTTTAGGTTCGATCTTGGAGATTAGATAGCATTCTTCTACAATTTTTATTCTAGTTTTCACTCCTTTATTCTTATATCCTATGATTTGATTTTTAGAATGATTTAGATTTACATACCTTGGAGTTTTGGGACATTCTTGAGCTTCTAACTCTTCTAATCTTTCTTCTACACTTGCACTTGTCTATGCCTCCTAAATGACTTGATTTACCGGAACAAATTGAGGTTACTTCACCTAAACAACTGGAACATATGGAACATATGGCACAATTTGAAGTTGATTCTGTGTCTGAACATTTTCCCCTTGGCTTGTAATTTCTGGATGATTTGATAGAGTCCTCATCTACTCTAACATTTGCACTTTCAACCATCTTTCTTAGTCTTTTTTTATAGCACCGGTAGGCCTTTCTTTTAGTGGAGTAACCTAGAAAGATTCCTTCATCACTTCTTACATCAAATTTTCCTATATCATCATCTCTCCTAATATAACACTTGCTTCCAAAGATCTTAAAATACTTAACAGTAGGCTTGTGACCAGACCATAACTCATAAGGAGTCTTACCATAATTACCATTAACATTTACCTAGTTCAAAGTATACACAACAGTGCTTACTGCTTCATTCTAGTACATCTAAGATACATTTCCTTCCATCATCATTGTTCTGGAAGCATCCAAAATTGTTCTATTCTTTCTCTCTACAACTCCATTTTATTGAGGGGTTTAGGGAGTAGATAATTATCTTTTAATTCCATAATCTTCACAATAAGAGTTGAATTCCTTGGAAATTAACTCACCACCTCTATTAGATCTCAAGCACTTAATTTTTAGACCTTTCTCATTTTCTACCATAGCCTTTAAACTTTTGAACTTCTCCAATGCTTCACATTTTTCTCTTAAAAAGGAAACCCAAATTGTTCTAGAGTAATCATCGATAACCAACATAAAACACCTTTCTCCATGAATACTTCTGACTCTAGAGGGACCAAAAAGGTCAATATGTAGTAGCTCCAACAAATTATTTGAATGAAATTGTTGCTCCAAAAAGATACTCTAGTTTGTTTACCCATCTGACATTCCTTGCAAATTATATTAGCAGGCTTCACCAACCTAGGCAGATCTCTTACTACTTGATTAGAACTTATCTTGATAATGTTTTCAAAGTTTACATGACACAACCTCCTATGCCACAACTAGTTTTCATCTACTTGAGCAATTAAACAACTTCCACTAGTAGTATTTAAATGAAAAATATTACCTTTTGTTTGTTTTTCTGTTGCAATCATATTCTCAGAACCTCCTCATATCTTGCATCTTCCATCTTTGAACTGAAGATCATATCCCTTGTGAACCATCTTCCTAACACTCAAAAATTTGTGCTTTAGGCCTTCAACATAGAGGACATCATCAATGTTATCCTTACCACCAAGGCAAATAAATCCTTTGCCACGAATCACACCAACATTGGTATCTCCAAATCTTATAACCCCACCATCATACTTCTCTAGACTCACAAATTTTCTTTTATCACCGGTCATATGATGTGAGCATCCATTGTCAATGACCCACTCATATTTTTCTTCAACTTGGGTTGCAAGAGATTTTTCATCTTTAGTAGATTCAGTAGCCATAGGATTATCTTCAATGGTAGCAATGAAAGCCCATTCATCTTATTTTCCATTATCTTTATCAGACTCATCATCAGTCATTGCTTCTTTAGCAAAGTAGCATCTCTTTTGGAATATATAATTTTTAGGCTTAGATCTAGGAACTCTTTCAAGACATATTGATGAAAAATGACCTATTTTACTACATGAAAAATATTTAATAGAAAATACATCTTCATACTTACCTTTTCCTCTCCCTTCTTGCTTGGCAATCAATGATTCTAATTCTTCTACCTCTCTTTCTTTATCTTCAAGCTATTTCATTTCTTCATCATACTTGGATATCTTTCTGGAACTCTCTCCTAGACTATATATTTTCCTATTACTTCTGAATTTAGTAGCCTTGAATGTAGATTCAGTCTTCGGTGTAGATTCACCAAATTCACTTATTTCAAAAGAAGCAAGTTTCCTGATCAATGTGTTTCTTGTCATCTTGTTTATAGATATGAACTCTTCAATAGCATGAACCTTCATTTTATAGGAGGGAGGAAAGGATCTGAGTACTTTAGCTATAATTTCATCCTCATCCACAAAACCACTAGCACATTTAATACCCATCACTATTTCATTTACTCTCTGCATAAAGGAAGTGATATTTTCATCTTCACCCATATTCAAATTCTCATACTTTCCTTTCAAGCTCTGTAGCTTAGCCATCCTCACCTATGCATCTCCTTCATACAAAGTTTCTAGTTTCATCCAAATCTCATGAGTTTCATATAGACCCATCACATTATCCATCTTTTAATCTGTCAGAGAACTCACCAAAGCTTCAATAGCCCTCACATTATTTTCAGCATCTTTGATCTCATCAATAGTTGAGGGACCATTCTCAAGAATAGTATATGGATCTCTTGTTATCTTCCAGAAATCTTCACCAATACACCTTAAGTGACATCAAATATTAACTTTCCACATTGAATAGTTAGTGCCATTAAATCTTGGACTATCCTTCTTGAATGTTGCCATCCCGAATCACCTCAATATTTTAGACTTCTTCAGAGGAACCTACTTTCATACCAATTGTTGGGAAAAGAAGGACATACAATTGAGAGGGCGGGTGAATTAGTTGTCACATAAATTTAAAATTTTCCTACTTATCTTAACTTTAATCTCATATATGATGAATAAGCAATTAATCACAAGCAATTAACACATCAGAGAGACAAAGAACATCAAGATTTTTTACGTGGAAACCCTATTAGGGAAAAAACCATGGTGGATGTTATTCCGCAAGATTATACTTTGCTAAAAGTATAATGTGAAATAATAAGGGGAATGCACATGCATTCAGGCACACTTCCTAGAGCTCGTTGCTCAAGTACAAAAGGGCCTAACTTCCCAATAGAATAGGATTAAAAATCTGGAGGGTATGAACTAAGAAAATAGCTTCTACACAAGCCTGATTACAGTTCCAATTGAGCTCAACACTTCTTCACACTCTGCTCTACAATCGAATGATATTCAGAAATATACACACAGGAGCACACGAAGCACCTTATCAACACACAACACCAATGAAACAATCACTCTTATATATTCCCTACATGGGATTTCATCACAACTTAGTTGGCCAAGAAAATAAAACATATTTACAATGTCGGCCCAAATTTACAAATAAAATTTTAATGCGAATCCATTACGGTCAGCCACAACATAGTGGAGAGCCAAATTTAAAACTCCAACACAAGAAGAATTCAATTAATTACACCTCGATGATCCACAACAAGCTACCATCAACATGTCGGCCAAGAATAAGAAAAAATGAACATATGGAGAAAAATATTCAACCATGAGCACACAGATCAATGTGGATGTACCACAAAGATAGAGCACAATTTAGAAGCATCCAAGAACACCAATAAACAATAGAGAAACACCCACAACAACTGAGATCAACAAAATCACACAATCTTTATTCAGGAGAACTGGCAGAGACCACATAAACACTGTCAGACCACAACATACTCAAAACTTCACGCAGACCTTTGAAACTTTTGGTAGATGATCTAGATATACTCAATAATAAACCCTTTAATCCACACCAACTAATCTTCAATGTATAGAACAAAATACCTTCATGACCTACACAGTTTCATTAGGAACCTAGAACACTTCCTTTTACAATTTTCTCAATATCCTCAACATGTACAACCTCTAGTACACCAAATGCTAATAGTGTTGACATCAATGACAACCACATGTCAACAATACATCCACAACATCCAACATGGCCCCCTTTTTAAGATTAAATTTTGCAGCATGTGCATAATTGGGACTTCATGTTGGCTATCCAATTGTGAGGAATTAATCCTAGGGTATGTGCAGGATTATCATGGAAAAAACAGGCCCTTAAGTGGTGATAAAATTTAGAAAAATCAGAGTTAGGAAACTTGACATAAAATTTTTAATAAGTTATCTATATTATTTCAAAAATATGTAAGAATAGAATTTGTAGAAAATTGAATGTAGTTTCTAACCTACTAGGTTTATTTATAAAAAATAAAATTCTATTCGGTGAAAATTTGAAATTTCAATGCAGTAGCACTTAAATTTTAGGGAAAAAATAAGTAGGTGTCTATCTGACCACTCTAACCACAATAAAATGATAATATTTTTTTATAATATTTTAGATATAAGTAGAGGACTCATGTCTTGATGTGATGCACATATTTTTGTAAATTTTTTTCTAAGTAAATTATTAATTATGAATTTTTTATTACAACTTTTAAAAAATATAAAAACTTGTCTGACCACCTTAACTTGGTCAAAACTTCATAAAATTCATTTTTTTTTAATCCTATAGTATGTGAAGCATAGAATGTGACACATATTTTAGATTCACAAAATGTGATACCATTTGAAAGCTATAGATGTTTTTCAATCAACTTATCAATCAGGACTTTAGTCGTAATTCAAATAGAAAATGAATAATAATAATTTATTAAATTCAAAGTAAAACATAATTTATATTGGTGGAAAGTTGAGAATCTCCTTTAAAAACCCTTTTCGTTTCATCGATTTTTGGTAGAAAAAAAGTTGTCAGCCACATACTCTACACATACCCATCATATCGCCACTTTTTGGCCCATCATGATCCTGCACATACCACCTAGCCATTCCCCGTATGCCTGCACTAGATTGATTCTTCTTATTTTATTCACATGGGTTGGTGAACTTTTACCATGTGTCTTGTACGATGGTGGGGCCAGTCTCCTTGGTGAGAATGCATGGCTCTTTTCAAATAAGATCAATGGCTATAGGATTGAAGACATGGCGACATCTCTACCACTCCCTGTGCGCCCATCTTGATATATTTCATGTTATTTTAAAGACACGGGCTAGTAGACGATAGCCATGTAGTACTGCTAGATGGTGGGACCAATTTCTCCATAGGACCAGTGGACGTAGTCCAAAAGAAGATCAACGATGGACGTCACAACACTTGTTTGCATCAAAATCGTTCCCCTTATGTTTATCTGTCTATAGCAGTAAGGAAAGACAGTCACACAGGCTAGCGGATGAAGTGACACCTATCATTTTTGTGGGACCCATCAGGTCTTGATGATAGTGATTTTCTTTGTAAGAAATGAACCCAACGGTTGATGGCAGGTGACATAGGTAAGCCTTGACCACTCCTTGCCATCCCATGAGTGCTCCTCCTATATGCCATATTTTCCAATGGGCACATGGGAAAATACCATGTGGACTACTTCTAAGAACTTAGAAATTTTATGGTAAATGTAGATATAGCTAGATATATTGGTTGAGACCATTCTAGGATAAAAATGGTGCTAAATTAGAACTGATTTTTGAGCATGCATGTGAAATTGGTAAACATTTTTATGGCTATTAAATATGTCAGAAGCTAGTACACATGGGAAGGTGAAATTGAAGTAAGGAAGGGTATAGGCTAATATTTTAAAGATAAATCATGATCGTTCCACACTATCTTGCTATAATGAATTACAAGTGAATGAATTTGTATGGGAAAGCAAGTAAATGTTACACAATAGGTTTGATTAAGAAATTAAGCATATGGTTAATATGCAATTTAAGTGAATGCTTATCTCACTCAAGTTTCTTGATTAGGGACAAGTATCAAATGCACACGTTTAATTTTTTCATCATTAATAATCTAGATTATCTAACTGTTTTGCTTCAAATTATGATTGACAGTTGAGATTCAAAATTAGGTTAATTGATTGCCAACGCTCTCATACATAAGCTTTCCTGGAGTATTACTATAGGCACACACCAGTTGCTCTATTTAATGAAGATCACTTGCTTGATTATTCTCACCATCTAATTGTAAGAGTTAGGAGTTTGAAAGTAGGCGTGATTTTGAGTTAGTTATTTATGAGTAAGGTGGTATCTTTGCGCCGAAAATATTTGGTAATTGGTTAAGTAAGGAAATGGGAAAATTGAGTGTGAACATCAGCCTGGTCTGCAGTTCAAAGAGGCTCAACCCTCTTGAATCCCAAGAAAATTCTCCTCAAGGTGAACAAGATATGTCAGAAATCCCCGTGACACCAAAGAGGAAGGAAAGAGCTGCAAAAAATTCACTTGGTGTTCTCAAATGTGCCTATCATCTAAGAGGCTAAATTGTCTTAGAGGAATTAGCCAAAGGTAAGGAGAAGAATATTGAGAGGCCAGAAAGGGAAGCTACAAGAAGGAATAGGTATCACTGAGCTTACATGGGACATCATCATTCTCCCATTGAAGTCTTGGATGATTGCTCTAATAGTGGAGACGAGACCGACTTTGGTTACCATTAATATCTCATGGATATGAAGGATTGGGTTGATTTTGATGACAAGGTAGTGATGACTACTCCGCTAACAATAAGGACACTAAGTGGGCACACCTACTTTGCTGATAACAAGGAAAAGTAGTATCTTGTTTCTTTTCCTAGTGAATGCTCAGGTTTTTGGGTTCTTTGTGATAATTTTATTTCTTTGGCTAGTGTGTTATGATATGGGTCTTTGTTTATTTATTCCTTTGGCGCTAATGGTGACGTTTCTCGGGTTGGGATGAATTTGCATGTTTTTGGTGCTGTGAAAATGACACTTTTTGAAAAATTGTGGGGCTACTCTGGTTAATGGCTTTTTGAGTTCTTCTTTTGTTCTCCCTTGACTTACAAATGATTGTTTTGCAACTAATTGGGGAATATTCTCACTTTATGTTGAAATTCATTTTGGAATGAAAGTGAAATGTGAAATGTAAGTGTAATTTATCTCAATGCTTCTTGCTCCCTTATCTTATAAAAGGGAATTCAAGGCTGGTTACACAAGAGGTCGGTAGGTAGTTTATTCTAAAAAGGGTTATGAACAGAAGGAAAATAGATACTAAGTTTTCTAGTAATATGTTATAGGGAAAGGTGAGTCGATATATATATGGTTTTGATGATAATATAGGTAGCAAAATTAGTACTAAATTTTTGTACATTTCTCTCTTGTGTACAAATTATACAAGCTATGAATAATATAATCAATGGTTATCTTATTTGTCTTTGTTGGATTCCAATATATGTGTTTTTTTCTTCTTTCTTATCCATTCAATGAATGTATGTAAATGCTTGAACGTCACAATCAGTTTGATATAAATCTTGTGTGAGGATGCTAGTAAGAAGTCAATTATGGAAATGACTGGTGACAGTATTATAATCAAGTATTTTCAAGGTTGTGGGTTATTTATTTAATATAGGATTGTTTAGTCATATAGGTTTATGGTTTGACTCGGTTTCCTAGAATATAACACTAGTCTAGAAAAGTAACCATGCTCCAATTGTGGTGACCAACTCGACTACTTATCACAAAATATAATCAAATCACTTATGGAATTCTCTTTGGGTGTGTGGAAATGTTAAATGAATTATATATTCTCTTGTTTAAGTTAGTCACTACTCAGAAGATTAGCTAAATCTTTAGGGTATGGTTCCTCTAACATATTTAAGGAGAATCATGTGTTTATTTTGTGTTTGATACTAAATACACACCAATATCTATGAACACGTTATTTAAGATCACCCTCCTAGGTTTCATAGAGCATAAAGTGAAGAAGTGAAGACCTAAAAGCCTTTACTTATGTGTTGGCCAATCCTTGCCTTTAGTAATAATTGTTCTTGGAAATTTTATAGGTATGTGGTAAGAATAAGTTTCGTTCTAAAAAAATAACCAACAGAAATGGTGACTCCACTAGGGACTTATTTGAAGAAATATATGTGGTAGATCATCTTTCCTTGATAGATTCTGGGAGGTTCTGAATTAAAGGTTCTCACTAAGAGTGAGTGGCGACTGCAAAGAACTCTGTAGTAGTGGAAAGTATTGAAGAAAGGGAACTTAAAGTGAAAATCAACCGATGAAAAATACTTCATACTATTGAAGTTTTGTCCTCTACAAAGGAGGTGGTGACTCTATGTAAAGAACCTGACAAAGTGTGATACCTACTAAAATATCCAGGTATTTTCCCCTATTTTGATTTGCAAAAGGAAATAGATTTGTAGGGATGCCATTTTTAAGAGATATAAAATAAATGTTATGTTCCCAATTAAGTGAGTTGAAGCACTAAGAAAGGGAATAGTGAAAATTGTTCTACATACTTCTAAACTGGAATTTGTAATATCTAAAATGAGAAGCATGCATGTTTTGAAAATCTTCCCATTAGAAAGATCTTAGATATAGGATTATTTGAGTTATGCATTGAAATATTTTAAGGTCATGATAAAATTAAGAAATAGGGAGATGATCAACTATAGAGTTGTTGTTTGAAGTTGGTAAAGGGTGTAAGGAGATGTATCATTCATTTATACATCCTTGTGGGGTGCATAATATAAATATGAAGAGTCTGCAACCCCTGTCATGTAATCAAAGAAGTTTCTCTGTGGAAAGATATGGACCATTGAATTTCAATGGTATGAAAGGTTTCCCAAACTCTATTCCTAATGAAGTTAGGGAACATTTTCCAAAGTTCAAAGGGTAAAAATAAAAATCAGTATCTCAACATCTCCAATAATTTTTTGATTTGATGGGAGATTATGAGATAAGCCAGGAAGATGTTTTTATGAAGTTTTTTGGTCAAACTCTAAAGAAAGATTCTAGAGATTATTTTTCATACATACCAGTGTGTTCTATCTCCTCATGGAATGAGTTCATGGTGGAATTCATGAAATAGTTTGGAGAGAGAATTAATCCACAGTTAGTAAGAAAAAAATTTAATAACGTCCAGAGGGAAGAAGAGGAGTTAGTCCCAGCTTTCAATCTCATATTTTCAAAAACATTAAGTGACATTCTTGGAAGCATGATACCAAATGATGTAGTATGTTTGATTGTATATTTTGATGCATTTGACGAAGAAATGAGTTATCTGCTAAGAGATAAAGAGCCTGCAACATTACATCAGGCATATCAAATTTCCATGGATATTGAGAACATTATGAAATATTCAATGATGAAAGGATACATGGCTGCAAGTGTTGGTTGTCATAGCACACCTCATGCAAATGGAATTCATGAATTAGAAAATATAAATGATTTCTAAGGGGGTAATACTTCTACTATTCCTATTTGTCCACCACTACAACACACAAATCATAGTGAACTCCAAGTTAAACATCAACAAAATTTGAGCAAAGTGGATCGAATATCTGTTGTTCAAGAATTATATAACATGAAGAGGAACAAGGGAGAATCACCCTATGATTTGTTCTCAATATTTTTGGATGCCTTGTTAGAAGTCCCCAAAAATTTCAGACCTAAGGATTCAACATGTATTGATTTATTTTGTGAAATATTTGAGCCGGGGTTGAGTACCTTGTCAAAAGAATTGAAACCTCACAGTTTTGATTAGGTACTTGATTTTCCATAAAGAGTGTAGAAGGATCCAAGTGTGACCATGCACAAGATCTGTATACCAATGGTGCAGATGAAGATAAACAAGTAAGTGTTGTTGATTTCTCATCACAAATCAATGATCAAGATAATGAGGATAAGAGTTTAAACATTCACTTTGAAGAATTTGAGCATAGTTTATATAGTGATGAGTTTTCTTGTGATGAAAATCATGATAAAAGTGAACCTAATTATTATTATGAAGGTTATGGATGTTCCTATGAGGATGAGCTAAAGGTTTTTTCTTCACATAAAGGATGTAATGATTTCAATAATTATGAAGTCACTTGTTCACAAGTAAATGAACAAGTTTCACATGGTGATTACTTAGAATGTAGATCTGGTTTGCTATCACTAGAGAATAATGACTCAATGGATGATAATCACTTTGAAGATAAAAACTTGTTTGTTTAGTATCTTGATCCTAAGCACAGTGTTAGAAATAGGGGAGATCTTGATAATGTTAACTATGATGTTGATGAATGTACTCATGACACTGCTTCTTATGACTATTTACATGAAGCAGAGATGGAAATTTCTATAATATATGAAGATGATGATGATGTGCACATTGATGAAAGAAGGGATACATTATTTAATGATCAAGTTATGCATTATGAAAAACACATGGATCTTGAATTGGCATTATTACTAGTTGATAATATTGAAAAGCTTGTTGATTTATTGGACAAAAAAAAATTAGAATGTGTTGATACTACAACACATTTTGGTCTATGTGTAGAGCAGTTAGATGACTCAAACAATGTTGGATCTCACCATGCTAGTAAATATGAAATTGAGCTCTTTGATGATGTTCCTTATTTTCATAGTATGATTATGGACATGTTTTCATCCAAAGAGGAAAGCATTTATGTGATTGAAAAAAAAGATGCCTTTTCAAGTGCTAATGAAAAAATTTCAAATGACAGTGAATATTTGACACATAGGCCAAATTGTCTATCAACTAATAGTGCACATGAAGTTACTAGTGCACATGAAAGTGTTTTTGTTGATCTTGTTAATCCTGAAATTAATTTCATTCAAAGTGATTTAGATATTCACATTGACATTATGGTGAGTAATATTGAACATGTTATGAATAATCAGTGTGAAATTTTTGGCTCAGGGTCAAATTCTAAACTATTTGAATTTTGAAACATTCCATATGAGATTGCATAATTACATGAAGAATGAATTAGACATAGTATGTGAACTGGATGTTTTTTGTGAGAACCCTTATTTGAATAAAAATGAAATGAGTGGAAATGATACAACCTATGCCATTTGGTTTCCATGTGACAATAAATTTAAATTCAAAGGAAACTTTCCACTCATGTTTATAAGAATTCAGTCACTCAAGTTGTTGTGGTGTTATAGAGGAAAGTGTGGACTGATGTCAATTAGTTCTTTTAAAAGATTAGTGTTTGATAGAGGTAAACATGGGTTTTTCTTTTTGTTTGGTGGCCTAGGGCCATCAACTGTGGTTTGAAAAATTCAAAAGGGACTTTGTTGCCCAATGGATAAGGAATTTGGTCTGATCTCCCATGATTGTGGGATCTCACCATACCTACAAGATGCATGTGTCCCCAAGAGGAACCAATAATGGAACCCCTCAAAAAAATTCTTGGTTCCAGTCTATAATTTTGGAAAATTTGGTTTGAACCCTTATGTCTTGTTTAGGGGTATGTTCCTTATAAATTTTTTAGGTTTTTATGAACTAAAACCCTACAAAATTGACCTATGAATTAAAAAAAAACCTTGGTCATTCTATTGTTGCACTGACTTGTTTTCCCAGTACCCGGTCACTTAAGTTGTCACTTATGCCATTGAGGTCATTGGTTTTACCAAACCCTTGATCTTAGGTCTGTTGTTCAGCTTGATCCTTTTCAATATTAAAGTTTCATATGATTGAAGGCTTGATTTTAATGAATTAAATCCTTAGTTCTCATCCCCTATGGGTCATGTTCTCATTTTCCTAGTGATGGTCCCCTTTTTAAGATTAAATTCTGTAGCATGTGTAGAATTGGAACTTCATGTTGATCGTCTAATCATGGGGAATTAATACAAAATATTCCCCATATTCCCGTGCTAGATCGCTTCTTATTTTATTCACATAGGCTGGTGAGCTTCGATCACGTGTCTTGTATGCTATGGGCCTGATCTCCTTGGTGAAAATACATGGGACTTTTCAAAAAATATCAATTTCTATAGGATTGAATACATGGCCACATATCTACCACTCCCCGCATGCCTTTCTTGATTTATTTCATGTTATTTTAAAGACATCGACTAGCGGGCGATGGCCATGTAGTATTTCCAGATGGTGGGACTAGTGTCTCTGCAGTGCTAGTGGATGTAGTCTGAAAGAAGATCAATGGTGGACATCACAACACATGTTCGCATCAAAACCATTCCCATATGCCCATCCATCTACAACAATATGGAAACACAGACACAAGGCCTAGTGGGCAGAGTGACACTTGTCATTTTTGTGCGACTCACCAGGTCTTGAGGATGGTGATTTTCTTTGTAAGAAATGAAACCAATAGTTGATGGCAAGTGACGTAGGCAAGCCTTGACCACTCCCCACCATCCCATGAGTGCTCCTCTTGTATTCCATATTTTCCAACGAGCATATGGGCAAGTGCCACATGGACTACTTCTAAGAACTTAGAAATTTTCTAGTAAAGGTATATGTAGCTAGAGATATTGGCCGAGACCATTCTAGGATAAAAATAGTGCTAAATTAGAACTGATTCTTGAGCACGCATGTGAAATTAGTAAAAAAATTTATGGCTATCAAATCTATCAGAAACTAGTACATGTGGGAAGGTGAAATTGAAGTAAGGAAGCGTACGAGCCAATATTCTAATGATAAATCATGATCATTCCCTGCTATCTTGCTATGATGAAATACAAGTGAATTAATTCCTATGGGAAAGCAGGTAAATGTGACATGACAGGTTTGGTTATTAAATTAAGTGTATGGTTAATATGAAAGTTAAGTGAATACTTATCTCACTCAAGCTTCTTGATTAGGGACAAGTATCGAATGCATCCATTTAATCTTGTCATCATTAATAATCTAGATTATCTAACTATTGATTTGCTTCAAAGTATGATCGATGGTTGATATTCAAAATTAGGTTAATTGATTACCAATTCTCTCATACAAGCTTTCCTAGAGAGTTAATTCAGGTGCACACTAGTTGCTCTATTTAATGAAGATCACTTTCTTGATTATTCTTGCCATCTAACTGTGAGAGTTAGGAGTCTGAAAGTAGGTGTGATTTTGAGTTTGTTATTTCTTAGTAAGGTGGTATCTTTTATTCTTTAAAATTTGGTAAGTGGCTAAGTAAGGAAATGGGAAAAGTGAGTGTGAACATCCTAGTATGTAGGTCAAATAAGGTCAACCCTCTTGAATCCCAAGATAATTCTCCTCAAGGTGAACAGGATATGCCACAAATCCATGTGACACTAAAGAGGAAAGCAAGATCTACAAAAAAAATTAGCACAAGCTGTTCTCAAATGTGCCTATCATCTAAGAGGCTAATCTGTCTTAGAAGAATTAGCCAAAGGTAAGGAGAAGAAGATTACGAGGCTAGAAAGAGAGGTTGTAAGAAGTAATAGGTATCACTAAGCTTACATTGGAGGTCATCATTCTCCCATTGAAGTCTCAAATGATTCCTCTAATAGTGGATGTGATACTGACTCTAGTTACTATCAATATCTCATGGCTATGAAGGATTGGGTTGATTCTAAGGACAAGGTAGTGATGGCTACTCAGCTAACAATAAGGACACCGAGTGGGCACACCTGTACTTTGTTGATAACAAGGAAAGTAGTATCCTATTTATTTTCCCAATGAATGCTCAGGTTTTTGGGTCCTTTATGGTAATTTTCTTTCTTTGGTTGGTGTGTTATGATATGGTTCTTTGTTTATTTATTCCTTTGGCACTAATGGTGGCGTTTCTTGGGTTGGGATAAATTTGCATGTTTTTGGTGTTGCGACAGTGACACTTTTTGAAGAATGGTGGGGCTGCTCTAGTTAATGGTTTTTTGAGTTTTGCTTTTGTTCTCCCTTGACTTACAAATGATTTTTTTGCAAATAATTGGGGAATATTCTCATTTTCTAGTGAAATTCATTTTGGAATGAAAGTGAAATGTGAAATTTAAGTGTAATTCAGCTCAGTGCTTGTTGCTCCCTTATCTTATAAAAGGGATTTCAAGGCTAGTTACACAAGAGGTCGGTAGGTAGTTTATTCTAAAAAGGGTTATGCATAGAAGGAAAATAGATTCTAAGTTTTCCAATAATATGTTCTAGGGAAAGGTCAACTGATGTATATATATATATATATATATATATATGGTTTTGATGACAATACAGATAGAAAAAATAGTACTAAATTTTTGTACATTTCTCTCTTGTGTACAAATTATACAATCTATGAATAATATAATCAATGGTTATCTTATTTGTCTATGTTTGATTCCAATAGATGTGTTATTATTTTCTTACTTATCCATTGAATGAATGTATGTAAATTCTTAAGCGTAACAGTGGATTTGATATAAATTTTGTGTGAGGATGCTAGTAAGAAGTTAATTATGGAAATGACTGGTGAGGGTATTGTAATACAGTATTTTTAAGGCTATGGGTATTTTATTTAATACACGATTGTTATCTAGTCATATAGGTTTATGGTTTGACTCTATTTTCCAAAATATAGCACTATTCTAGCAAAGTATCCATGCTCCAATTGTGGTGACCAACTCAACTATTGATCACAAAATATAATCAAATCACTTATGGAATTCTCTCTGGGTGTGTGGAAATGTTAAATGAATTATATCTTCTTTTGTTTAAGTTAGTCACTACTTAGAATATTAGCCAAATCTTCAAGGTATGGTGCCTCTAAAACATTTAAGGAGAATCATCTATTTATTTTATTTTTGATACTAAATACACACCAGTATCTATGAACACATTGTTTAGGATCACCCTACTAGGTTTCATAGAGCCTAAATTGAAGAAGTGAAGACCTAAAAGCCTTTAATTATGTGTTGGCCAATCCTTTCCCTTACTGATAATTGTTCTTTCCAAGTTCATAGATCTATGGTAAGAATAATTTTGGTTCTAAAAAAATAACCAACAATACCATGGGGATCTAGGACCAACAATGACACACGTGAATTCATATTTGAGGATTTAAAAAGTTGGTATGAGAAGTTGTTCTACCAAGAATTCACATTGGAGGACATTGTTCAACATGTATAACAATGATTTGATCATTACCATGGTGTTTGTTGCTCTATTTTTTAGGAAAGGAATCTACTCAAAAGTTATGTCTATAAAATGGTCCTTGAGATTCTCCACCATCCTTTTGTAAGGAGTGAGCTTGTCGTCTTTAGTTTGATAGTTGTCAATAAATTGGTTGATAACTAGTTGTGCATATCCATAGACTTTCATCTCTTGTATATGCCACTAAACTCATATCCTTAGACCTATGATTATGGATTCATAATCAACAATTTTTTTAGTACACAAGAATAATAGCCTGCATAATTTTGGAATGCAATCAGCTTGGGGGTGATAAAAAGAATGTCTGCTTTGGATCCATGTTGGGTGAACAATCCATCAAATTACATCTTCAATTGAGTTGTGAGATTGATAAGGAACACTGATTCATTAGGGAATTCAGATACCAAGGGGTTCTCAGCATAGATGGGTTCTTTTTCCCATTGGTCTACGATCACTTGTTATTTGTGGTGCAGGAGCACTCTTGGTGCAATTTTAAGCTATATTGTGAAACTTCTATTTTTGGATTTTTTTTGGATTTATTGATGTAAATAAGTCCATTTGAGACCATATTAAGTGGTTTAGAACCATTTTATTCATTTGGTGAAATCTAAGAAAATATTGTAAAAATTGTAAAAGTTGGTCAAAAAAGTTGTCAAGCAACTTGTCAAAAAGTGTCATTAAGGTGTTTTGTCAACAAACTAATAAAAATATGGTTGTAAATAGTTGGTTTTGGTTTTAAATGTATAAGGACACCCTCCAAAACTTGTATTGGGGGTTGGATACATTGTTTTTGAAATTTGGTGAATGAAAACCTCAATTTGTGTGCATTTTCTAATTCTTACATTGTTTTCAGGCATAAGTTGTGCATTGTACGGCCTGGTATGGCCTCATATCAAGGATTATAATATATGGATATAAATATATTTGTTTATAGTTTACAATTATTATTTTCTCATTGAATTTCATTGAGTTGTGTGGGAGTTATGATCATTTTGGTGAGAATGCCCTATTCTAACAATATTGTGTAGAAATTGCAGTCTAAAAAACATGATGGTATAGATTGTATAGTCCATATTTTAACCTAAAACCAAATTTTTTTTTTTCCATATGAATCTAATTTCATTTTCTTCAATTCTCATCAAATTTCATTAAAATTTGAATAAGTTATCACCATTTTTGTGAGGGCGGGTCTGAACCCTACCTAGGGTTTGCGGTTTTGGGAAAAATGCACTAAATTTATTTTCCACTAGTGGATCTTCATAAAAATTGGAGGAAAAGTTTGTAACTATGTTATCTTCAATCTCACTCAAGTGATTGGCTTCATTATTTTTTTTGTGAAATTTATTAATGATAGTTTGTTGAATTAAACTATAGGTTGTCATGGCAATGTTTCTAATGTGATCTAGAATGCACTTAATCATTGTTTGAGATGAATCAATTTATGAAAGCTGTCAATTGAATCAAGTTTATTGCACTTTTTCATTTTTTCTAATAGATCATTTTTTCACTTGTATCAATTTGTGCTAAGTGTTGGTTTCTCTGCATCACTTTGATTGCCTTGCACTCCACATACTCTATGTCAAATTCTGTTAATATCATCACCCATTTAGCCATTCAGCCTATGAGAGTTACTTTGGCTAACAAGTATTTTAATGGATCTTTTTTTGTGATGAGCTTTATTTGATGCGACAACATGTAGTGTTCAAACTTTTGTGAAGCAAAAACTACTACTAGGCATGCTTTCTCAATAGGTGAATAATCCATTTTGTATCCCACCAAGGTTCTGTTGATGTAGTAGATGGTCCTTTCCTTTTCATTTTCATCATGATATGCTAAAAGAGATCTTAGTGTTGTTGGTGTTATTGCTCGATGTACAAGATTAGTGGCTTGTTTAGTATTGGTGGAATGAGCACTGGAGGTGTTAGTGTTAGAGTAAAGGTTTTAATTTAATCATGTTGATTAAATTACCTTTATTCCTCTCTTAAGATTTTGCTTTAGTTTGCATTTTGTGACATTTAATAATTATATTAATTATTAAATGTCTACCTATTAGGGTTTCTTTTAGGGTTGCACAATATCCTTTTATAAGGATTCATCATTGTAATTTATTTCTCTCTCGGATGAATACATTTTTCAGCTTTCAGAGCACCCTTGCTTGTTTGTCTCCATCTCTTCTTTCTGATGTTATTTGCATGCAGAGGTTTTAATTTAATCATGTTGATTAAATTACCTTTATTCCTCTCTTAAGATTTCGCTTTAGTTTGCATTTTGTGACATTTAATAATTATATTAATTATTAAATGTCTACCTATTAGGGTTTCTTTTAGGGTTGCACAATATCCTTTTATAAGGATTCATCATTGTAATTTATTTCTCTCTCGGATGAATACATTTTTCAGCTTTCAGAGCACCCTTGCTTGTTTGTCTCCATCTCTTCTTTCTGTGACAGGTTATTTGCATGCAGGTGATCTTCAGGGTCTGTGAAGTTGGCTTTCTCAACTTCTACATGGTATCAGAGCTCCAGACCTGCTGCTTCCTGTTCGACTTCTGAAGAATTTGGAGTTACAAGGGTTTGACAGAAGAAATTTGGGATTCTTCAGCTAATTTGAGAGGGTCTTGGTGCAGTTTTCAAATTTGGTTTCCTTGCCCAACGATTTTTTTTGTTTTTTTTTTTGTTAAAAAAGAAATCAAAAAAAAAATTTAGCGTTTTTTACAAGCGCATGCATCAGATCTAGCATTTTTTTGAGGATCTGGGTAACTCCATTTTTTGGGTGCATTTTGGGCCCAAACGGACCTCACGGTTGGATTCAGAGCGGCCAAAAACCCATATTTTCATATATGGCTTGACCTATTTGGGCATATTTGATCTGGGAGGCAAAAAAATTGCTTAAGGGCCATACGGCCCCCAGGCACTATTTCCGAGGTCGAAAAATTAAAAAATTAAAAAAACAAAGTTTTAAAAACTATTTTAATGCTTTTTTTGTGAAGTGCCACAAGTCGCCCAGACCAGGGGCCAGTTTTTTAGCCCCCAGGGCTTCTGAAGGACCTTATTGTGCTTTTTCGAGCTCTTTCAGTAAATCGGGTGTAAAATGGGCATACGATCTCCATTTTTTTCAAACAAGATACCGTTGGAAAGCTGATTTGGCGCCGATCTGATGGTGTAGGTCTAATTTTCAGTTTTTTCCATTTTGATGCTGTTTTTCTCAGTCAAAGTTAGAAAAACTTTTTGCACTCCCGGAGCCATATCTTTTGCATACGGACTCCGCAAACAAATAGGTGTTGGAAAGGGGTTTCTGTGTTTTTTCCAGATCTGTCATTTATTTTTCCAAAATCTACACCAGGTACCTTTTATTCAGTATTTTGTGTTTTCACACATCTGTTAGTTACTTGGATGTTTCAGCACTTGGAAATGATTTGTTTGCATGGGATGGCTTTATTTGATCTGATTTATCAGTATTGAGGTCAGTTAGTCTCAGATTTTTAATTTGAAGAGTTATCATGGGTTTTTCTACTCACCCTTCAGTTGTTTTTCTGGAACGGGGTAATTATGAGTCATGGGCAAAGGGTATACTTACACATTGTAGGTGGCTAAATTTGTTGCCTTATTTGTATGATCTCATACCTGAACCAGCAACTTCAGAGGGAAAACTAGCTTGGGATATCATTAGAAATCACATAGTAGGAGTTATTTTGTCTAGTGTTGATTTTGACACTGTGTGGGCTATATCGGGCATTGATTGTCCTCACTCACTTTGGACACATCTTTGGGAGATCTATGGAGACCCCAAGTCTTTTTCCATTCCCAGAGGATCCTGCTTCAGATTGTCTTGTACCCATTGGTTGGAGAGAGAACACACCTTTTGATCATGATACTCTAAAGGAACTTCAGTATTTAGACACCCTTCTATATTCCGATGAATCAGAGGATTGTCTCACAGTTCCTACTCTTCAGACTGAGATTATACATGTATCAACATCATCTCCTGTTGTTCCTAATCAGTTTGATATTGCCTCTTCTTTGGCTCCTATTGATTCAGCTAAGCAAGACATCATACATCTTTCAGACATGGCTACTTGGGATTCTTATCTTGCAGGCATTTCGTCTTTGTTTGTAGAGTCCTATATTGCAGATCTGGAGGATTACTTTGAGGATTTTCAGCTCCTCTTTGTTGACAGCCATATTCCAGCTATTAGCCCACCATCATCTGTGCATTCAGAGGTTGTAGTTTTTGAGTCTTCAGTTCAGTTTGGATTTGACATCTTTTGTTTCAGTTCAGAGAGATTCTTCAGCATCCTTTATGGCACACATCTTGAGACATTTTGGTTCTTCTCTCTTCACAGGGTTTCTTCATCTTCATCCTTTGGATCCATTTCTTCCCAAGGGGAGGAATATTATATGCCGCTTCAGGATCTCTTTCTGGATTCTACCTCAGGCATCCATATGTGCGACAGGAGTTTCTTCATTGTGGGGGGGCCTTCTAGTCTCTTTCTTTTTCTCCTATGGAGACCATTGTACATGTACTTATATGATAGAAGCTGTCTATGGGGGGTCTTATGTTATCCACCTCCTATCCTTCTATTATTAGTGCATTTATTTCTTTCATCTCTTTTTAATATCTCAAATTGCTTTCTTGCACATGTTTGTAACTGCACTTTTGCTCATCTTAGGGGGGGTGTTAGAGTAAAGGTTTTAATTTAATCATGTTGATTAAATTACCTTTATTCCTCTCTTAAGATTTTCGCTTTAGTTTGCATTTTGTGACATTTAATAATTATATTAATTATTAAATGTCTACCTATTAGGGTTTCTTTTAGGTTTGCACAATATCCTTTTATAAGGATTCATCATTGTAATTTATTTCTCTCTCGGATGAATACATTTTTCAGCTTTCAGAGCACCCTTGCTTGTTTGTCTCCATCTCTTCTTTCTGTGACAGGTTATTTGCATGCAGGTGATCTTCAGGGTCTGTGAAGTTGGCTTTCTCAACTTCTACAGTTAGTGGATAATATTTGATCTATTGGAAAGCTTTATCACACTTCTCATCCCACTTATAGATTATCTCTTTATGGAGAAGATTCAAAAAGGGGTGGATTTTATCTTATAGTTGTGATATAAACCTTCTGATGAACTATAGTCTCACTTGTAATCCTCTCATCTGCTTTAGTTTTTGTGGTGGTTCCATGTCTAGGATGGCTTTTACCTTTTCTGGATCAATTTCTATCCCTCTTTGTGAAATGATGAAGCCGAGGAGTTTCCCTAATGGGACCCGAAAAACACACTTTTTTGGATTCATTTGTACCTTGTATTCTTCAAGCCCGTCAAAGATGGGTCCTAAGACTTGTATGTGCTCACTTCTCTTCCTTGATTTTTCCAAAGTATCATCCACATGATCTTCAAATATTTTATGGATCATGTCATGAAAGATGAGGGCCATTTCTCTTTGATAGGTTGCTCCTCCATTATTTAACCCAAATGGAATCACATTCCAACAATAGGTTCCCCATAGACAAGTGAATACAGTTTTATGTTGATCCTCCTTGGTGATTATAATCTAATTATAGCTTGAAAACCATCCATGAGTGATGGAATTTCATGTCCTATTGTTAAGTCTACAATGAGATCGATGTTAGGAAGAGGGAAATCATCCTTTGGACATGCCTTGTTTAGGTCTCTGAAATTAGTGTAGATTCTAATGCCCCTAGTGGGTTTTGAAACTAGTACCAGGTTTGAAACCCACTCAAGATAATCTATAGGTCAGATGAATCCAATTTCAAGAAACTTTTGAAACTCTAGTTTGAGAAAGAGTGTTATCTGAGGATGTATCTTCCTTAATTTTTTCTTAACTATTTTGGCTTCAGGATAAACTACTAAGTGATGCAAAACTACATCTTCAGGATCAAGGCCTGGCATATCTGTGTATGACAATGCAAAGTTAGCTCTTCGCTCTTTGAGAAATGTTGTTAGGTTCTTTTGTTCTTCATCCAACAAGGATTCAACATAGAAGGTGATCTTAGGTGCTTATTTTTTTCCCACATTGACTGGAGTGGCCTTTTCTACTAGTACTACTAAATTTTCTAGATGCATTGCACTAAGGGGGAGATTGAATCCCTCATCCTTGGGAACCTTAGAGAGGTTTTCACCATTGAATGTGTCCTTTATTTTTACCATTTTAGGATCAAAGAGTTCCACTAGGTGGTTTTCACTCAAGGATCTACATTTTAGTTGCATTTCATTAATTTTGTGTCTAAAGGATTCAATCATCTCCCCATAGTATGCCCATGTGTCGAGCTCTATGTTGAAGCCTACTTTGTGATCTTCCCATGATAAGTTGTCACAGAGTCCCATGAATTCTAATATCACTTCATCATTTTCAAATAAATCTAGAATTGGTGGTCCTTGTTTGTATACTAGGTGTATTTCAATTGGTTGGTTGCTTGGGACAAAGGATGTTATGGATATCATAAAGAGGATGTTCTCAAATAAGTCAACAACATCAAGGGGAAATTCATCTAAGGTTGTATCACATGATGTAGGTGACCAAGAGGAAGCCTCAGCTCATTTATCAAAAATACCTTTGCCAATAAGTGTGGCGTTGCTAGTAGTACAACCTAAGCCATGATTCTTTATCCGTTTCTTAGGAATGAAGGGTTCTAGTAAACCATTATCATTTTTTCCTATCTTTTCATTCTTGTTATATCCCCAATTCTGCGTGAGTTGTAGGCATTTTTTATCATCTTCCATGGGAAGAATAGGGACAAGTCGTTCATCTTAATATAGGAGTTTAGATATATCTTCCTCATTGACATCTTCCTAGTTCAAATACCCCCACTTGGTGAAGGTAGTAGTCGCCATATTCATTGTTTTGGGTTCTTTGGTGCTAGAAGTGGGTTTCCCATGTGACTGAGGAGAAATAGGTAACTCTCCTAAGACAAAGGTGTCTTTTATCAGCTTGTAGATCCCACAACCATCATCTTGAATCACTGCTTTGATGTCAGGTATGCTCTGCACAATGGGAATTTTTGTTGCTGAGGTAGAGGCCAAGGATGATGGGTCAACAAATGAGCTTGATGGTGTAGGCCCTTCATCATTTTTGGGTATTTGGGGGATTTTATAGAGCTTTTCTTCAAGAATTTTCCAATAGTAAAAAGGATCAGAGTCTCCATGAATGGTGATTTCTTTACCTTGAGAGGAAACTTCACACATTGATGATAGGTCAAGGAAACAAATTTTAAAGCATGGATCCATGGTTAGCCAAGCAAGATGTTGTAGGGAAGATCAAGATTAATCACCTAGCATGTAGTTCCAACAATAAGAGGTCCCACTTGGATGCGAAGTGTAATGATTCCTTGTGATACCCATTCTTGGTCATCATATGCCCTAATCGTGGTACTCTTTGTCTTATCAATAGTATCTTCTGAATAGCCTAGATTTTTGATCAACTATAGGGTACAAATGTTTAGACCAGCACCTCCATCAACCAAGACTCTTTTAACATTGTTTTTTATGAATTGCAACCTCAAGGTGTAAAGAACGGTTATGAGATGGTTGTGGTGGTAAGTCTTGCATGAAGAAAGTAAGAAGATGATTGGTGATATGCCCTAGCATAGCTTGAAACTGATCGATATCAATATCCTTAGGGACAGATGACTCAAACAAGGCTTTCTCCATTATTTCCCTATGTGTGGGGATAACCTTAAGAGTTCTAAGATTGATATTTGTGCGAGGGTATACTTAAGTTAATCTAGAAGATCGTACTTGCTAGGATTAGATGTGGGAAAAGTAGGTTGTGACCTAGATGGATATGGGACTCCTTGAACGGTAACTTTTTCATGTCATGTGGTGACCCCACATTCCATACTAGCTCCTTTGATAGTGACAACAATAGTGATGCTATCATAGGAGGAAACTACATTGGAATAGGTATGTTGGACATTTGTGTAATCCTTAGCTTTTCCATTGTTATTTTATTTGTTATGATATAGCATAGGGTTCTTGTATAGGTTTCTTGTATATCTTAAGAACCTAATTCCTAGTTGGTACCTCAATAGATATGGTATCTCTTTCTATGAGATCTTGAATGATGTTCTTAAGTTTCATGTAGTTTTTTTTTTATGTCCTTTGATTTTGTGAAATTCATAGAGATCGCATTGTTGTACCAGGATAGTTTCTCTTGTTGTTCTTGGTAATTTTCAAAGTTAGGAAGTGTTATAAGATTTGACTCTAAAAACTTCTTTATGATTGTTTTGATAGGTTCCAATAGTTGTGTGTACTTGCATTTTGGATAGTTATTCCTATTAGTAGTTTTCCTTTGTTGCATGTCGATGTTATTGATGTGATTATTCTAAGGAGTTGTTCTTTGTTGCACAGTTGGTTGGATGTTAGAAACTTGATTTTTATTAGGCCTAGGAGCACTTAGTATGACCTTAGCATATAACACACCATCATTTGTTATGTTTTTTTCTTTTCCTAGACACAAGGTTTCTGATTTGAACTAGTTGAGGGAGGGTTGTCTTTGTAATCTTGAGTATTTCTTTGTGAAATTAGAGCTCTTTTGATGTTAACGGCTCTAAGAACAAGCTCATCATATGATGTGATGCACTACATTTTCAATTGGAAGGATAAATCTAGATCTAGGTTGGCTATTATGATTCCCACTTGTTCATTGAGAAGAGGCCATTTTATTTTACTAGCTCTTTGTCCCCATTATTGTAAGAAATTAGAAAAAAAATTCCCTTTGTTTTATCTGAGAGTATATAGTTCCTCTAGACTAACGCTCATGTCAAGATTGAAGAAGTGATCAATGAATTTATCAATGATTTCTTGAAAAGTTTTGATACTAGGAGGTAAATGAGAAAACCAATCCATAGAAGGACCTGTTAAACTTCAAGGGAAGAGGTTCATTAGATAAGAATCATTGTAAGCCACCTCCATGCACATAACGTTAAATTCTTTGATATGGTCCATAGGACTTCCTCTCCCTTTATATTTATCAAATTTGGGGATTTCAAAACTAGGAGGGAATGGTACCATTGCGATGTTTTGATCAAATGGATATGGACACAAATTTTGTGTATGGGGCTTCTTTTCCTTGCCCATGCGAAGGTCATGCATTTCTTGTGAGAGTGATTTAAATTGTGATCCTAGATCATCTTGAGGATTTGGTGGTGGAACATATGGTGGGATGATAGATGAGTTGTATGGGGTGTATGATGGTGTAATATTTGGTGATGGTGATTTGGGTATCAATGTATATGTTTCTAATACATTTGGATTGATGATGTTCAATTAAGGATTATAATAGGAACCTTTTTGTTGTTGTTGAGCATACTATCAATCTAGTAAGGTTTTTGGTTGAGCTTGTTGTTGTTGTTATTGTGCCACTAGGGATTTCTACTAGGCCTTTTGTTGTTTTTGTGCTACTAAGGCTAGTTGATGGGATTGATATTTTTGTTGTGTTGCTTGTTGTGCTACTAAGGATATTTTTGTTGTTGTTTATGTTATGATAAGGCTACTTGTTGTGCTGCTAAGGAAGCTTGCTATTGGTTGTGTTGTTGTGCTAAGGTTGCTTATTGTGCTGCTAAGGTGGCTTGGTGTTGTTGTTGTTGTTGTGCTAAAGCTACTTGTTGGTAGGCTTGTTGTGCTTGTTGTAAGGCTAAGGCATGTTCTTATAATGTGGGATTAAGTGGTTGTTGATACATCTATGGAGGATTATGGATATTGATGTTTTGAGTGGGTAATGGATTGGTGGTGAAGTGTTGGGGATTCCCTTGGTTCAACATTCCTTTTAAGATGGTAGAATGAGGTGGAGGGATGTATGTTTGAGATCCTATTTGATTCAGTATAGAAAAGGGGACTATGGGAAAATATGAGGATGGTTCCATTAGATTATGCAATGGAAATGACACACTAGGACCTTGAGTCCATTGGTTGAAAATATTTCCCTGTCCCATGTTTTGAGGATTTCCTTGTGTTAGGGATGCATTACCTGTGTTGACAGGATTAGTTAATAATGTATTTCTTTGAGATGGGTTGATAATGGATGGTGTGGATGTATTTTTTGAAACCAATGGTATGGATGATCCCATTGTAGGGTTGGGTAAGGATATCCCTATTTTCTTCAAGGGTTGACTCTGTGGTATGGTATTGGTATGCCCTTGCACCCTGTTTTGAAGTTCCTGATCCACATTGCTTTGTGTGATGGTAAGAACACTTATGGTACTCATGGATGTGTATGAAGATGGATTCCCTCATAATGTCGAAGCCATGGTTGAGTAATGAGGATCAAGAGGTGTGTATATCTATTTGGTATTTTTAGGAATGTGAGGAGCACCAAATCTAGGTGTTCAAGTGGTTGTGTTAGATGGGGGATTGGTTTCAAGTGTTCCCACAAGTGTACTATTTTTAAATGAAAGAGCATGACCAAAGTATTTAGCAAGGATTGTTGCAATACTGAGAATGTAGGTTTTATTTATCCCTAGCAATGGGGTTGTGAAACCTTGTGTTAAATTCTATTCCATAAACGTCGGGGAGATAGGAGCTGCATTTACAAAGGCTTGATGTTCCATAATTTCCTCCCTAGTGAATTCAAATGGGTTTTTTGTGATATATTCTATCTCATATGGTCCTAATGGGGATGAAGGTTGTTGTGATGGTGTAACTTGACTTCTTGGATTGAATTCTAAAGGATTTGGATCACTTGAGGTGAATGTAACTTTGGCTTTCTCCTTGATTCTCTTGTGTTGTGATCTAGTCTTTACCATAAATTTTGTCACCTATCGGAGATTTGTGTTGATATTTGTGATGTTTTAACTCTCTAGTTGACTCAAATCTAGGTAAAAGAGATGCTCTAAGTATTTTGGGATCAATGATGATAGTGGTGGATGAACAAATGGGTGATATGGAGATTGATATTTTGCAAATGTTTTGGAACAAGACTTTTGAATTCCTCTTGATGTTTTGATGTTAGGATAAAGGATGTTCATGAACTTGTAAATCTTTAGGGTGGACTCATGACCTTCAAGATGGAATAGTTCAAAGATGATAACTAACTTGTCTAAGTGTATTGAAAAGAATGCATTTCACATACAAAATAGGCAAGTTAGATGGTTGGTTTGATTTGATATTTAAGTCACAAAGTGTTGGTGTACTCAATTTTAAAAATTTGGATGGAGTGAAAGATGAATTTTGATGAAGGGGTGAGTGAGATGTTTAACCTAATGTTGACTTTAAAGTGATCCTTTGTTTTGACAAGACCAAGGTAGTGAGAATGATGTTAGACCTCTAAAATGTTCAAATCCAAAAGACCCAATGTTGACTTAGATGACAGTATGGATGGGGATGTTTAGACTTGTTTGGTTCCTCCTAGCTCGAGCATAAAATTTTCTTAACAAGCGATGACTATTGTGATAAAGAATTGAGGCCCACTTCCTACTAAACTATGAACTACGATACCTACATTTGCAATGACTAGATGGAGATCTTCCCCTATGGATTTTGATTGCGTGATGGATCATTTAGAGGATTTTAGTATTGTGAAAAAGACCAGGATTTTGACTCCAAAAGAATGCATATAGTTCTGGATTGTTTCTTGAAATGTTTCTATAAAAGTTTGCTACCAACTTGTCTCTATTCTTGTGAAGTTTTAAAAGGTGTTTCCTGAGAGCTTTTGGACTAAGATGCCTAAGTCTAAAATGATGAACTGTATACTTTATTTTAGGGATCCTGACTTTACATGAGATCATGTAGAAACAATTCAAGTTTATGGAAGAAAGGAAGATATTTATTCCCATGCAGGTGGTGGTAATGTGGGCCTTCCAGCCTCAATATCAGATTATTCCTCTTGTTCATCTAAAATGGTTGTTACGTTTCTCCAATGGGTATTTGTTTCTTTTGTTTCAAAAGTGAAGCTTCTCAAATTACTAATGAGATTGATTTATTCTTCGTTAATGAGTTCAAAGTTTGGTTGAATTATAGCACCTAGAAGATCAGGTTGTTCAATGGGATAAACCAGTCTCCAAATAGTCATGTAGGGTTCATTTATCAATTTATCTTGCTTAATGAATTTATTTTACCACAATCACTTTTCTATATTAAGTTTTCAAACTAAATGTTTGTCAAAAACACCATAACTTTCACAATGTCCATTTTGTGATAATCATGAGGTTGAAGCCATAATTACCTATGCTGTCTTTGGAAAACATGGATTTTGATATAATTCAAGATATTTAGAAATATCTAAGGATAGAATCCATAGAACATGCAGCAATATCAAGGCTTTTCCAAGATGTATCCATATTTAGGCCAAAGTGTTTGAAATTTTGAGGAAGATAGTGAATGTTTGTTTTTGCATAATTTTTGAACCAAGCAAAGTGTTAAATTGACTCACAATCATTACAACCCTGGGTTTGAAATGGCTATTTTTTTTGAGTCCCCACTCGGATTTCTCCAAACACTAAACAATGTGAACAGTTAGAGATTTGATGACACTAGCTCCCCTCCATGGCACACAAGTCTTGGGACCACCAAATCTCAAAATCTTTAAAATACAGAGATGAAAAGGTTTTTTCTATTTATACAATTGAATAGTACAAATGTTGGGTGATTTCAAAACGATCGTTCTTACACCAACAAATATTAAGAATTTTTGGCTTCTAAACAAGGGTTCATAATAAGGGCTTCCAGTTTAGGGGGTGCAATGATAAACTTTGTCAAGAGGTCTCCCAACCCTTAGAACAAGGGATTTTTGAATCATAAAGATACTAGGGGAGAGCTATTATGTACCGCCTCACATTGATCACAATTTTCATTGCAACCACTCATTTCTATCACGGTTTGGAAGAGATTGGCTTTAGCTTATTATTGCTTGGGTTGTTCCCTCCTTTCAAAGTGGGGGAGGAAAGCCCTCTAAAGGTAAACAATAGCAAGTAATTACATCCGTATTTTGATCATCTTTATTCATATGAACAAAGAGATAACACACGTTATTCCTTTTTCTCACACTCACTCAATTTTAATCCAAATTGAAAGGTGTAGGTGATTATACAAAGTTTTAAGGAATGTTTCTATTTCTCAAGATCACCAAATGGCATGAGACAATTGCATACACATCCACTAACAACATTGTCAATCACAAAACCTAGAAAACAACTATAAATTTTAACCCCTCAAAACAATGATGAGTTTGTTTTAAGCACCAAATGAAATATGAAGTTTTCTTGTTCAATTTTAAACCCAAAAAACAATGATAAGATAAGGGTTATATTTTAATCATGTTTGAGAATTCTTTTTAAACCCAATGGAAATTTAGTGTGTGTCCTAAAGTAGAAATTAGAAAGCATTAAATCTAGGTTATAATTTCCCCAAAGCATCAAACGCTTGTTACAATCAGAAAATTTTAAGATAAGAAAAGGATTTCTTCACTTTAGCTCCATGTCTTTCAACCTAAAAAACCATGTTACTCTAACAACCAAAACACAGTCAGAAGTGCATTGGTGATCAGATAATTTAAGGAAATTAAAGCACATGAAAAAAAATGATCGTGAAATTTCTTACCCTAGTTGGGTGTCACTGAACACAATACATAGCAATTTGAACTATGGGTGTTGCTCTAGTGAAAATGGGCGTCACTCTATAGCAAAAACAAAGAGCATGATAGTGTCAAGAATTGGTCCGACGTCACTTCATACAATAGTGTCACGATTTGAAATTTGAGGTTGTCATTGATTGAACTTGGGGCATTGTCGTTCGATGCTTTTGATACCTCTATATTAAATAGGCATTGCCAGATTTAAATCAGTGCCAATGCATTTAATCAATGTCGGTGTTTCAAATTGTAGTGGTGTTGCTATATGGTGATGATCTTCTAAGTGCGTTGTCATTTGTGTGTTGAGTGTCGTTGTATCCTGAAAAACAAGCACAAAATAGAATTCGAGCTAAAAACTAGTTAAATTAATGGTTTTCCCTCCTTCTAGCACCAGAATGTGAGATGAGGATTATCAAGGTGGGTCAATTACACTTGATCCATGATGGATTGAAGCACTATTTATCCACTAAACCTCAATCTACCAAACAAGATCATTCAAATTGAAAGTTAAACTAAGCATTTATACAAACTAAAAGTTACAAACTATGAAAATAGTTAAATTCCTACTCTAACCCATTTGAAAATTGTCCTATTTTGGAATTAGTCTCATGTTGATGTGGAACAACAACCCTTTCCCAAACTCATGATTAGCGATCCTGTTTCAATCGATTATATGGAAGAGAAATGATGAAACCATTGTGATAAAATGGATGAAAACCTAGTTTATGCTAAATTAATCATGATGTAAGCTAAGTTAACATAATTTTATGCTAAAAATGAACTATTTATGCAATTTATAAGCTAATCTAAGCTAATTCTAAGCTAAAAGATGAAAACCCTAAATTATATACAAACTAAGATTGAGGCATGGAAGGCACTAATGGATGCTTTAAGCTATTATGGAACTAAAACAAACCAGAACAAGCTAAAATTGAGTAAATTGAGAGTGTGAGTGCAAGTGAATTCAACAACATGAATTTTCAATTGAAATATGGATCCATTTGTCTCCAAATAGTGCTTTATTTATAGGAGAGTAAATGAGAAATTGAGGGTTTAGATCAAAAAGATCAATCAATGGTCAAAGACGAAAGGAAGAAGAGGCATGGATCATGGATTCTCATCAACGGATGAGAATGTATGATGGGATTTAATCAAGGGCTCACATTTTCTTCAAAAAAACACACTTTTAACCTGCGCACACAAGTCAAAGGTGACTTGTTCAAAAGTTTAAAGGTTAAAACTTGCATTAGAAGCTAAATGAAAATATCCCTTTTTCAAATGATTGAGGAATAAGAATATTCCTTGGAATATTCATTTGGGTGAGGATAAATGGCATTTTACAAATTAAAATAAATTCTTAATTGTGCAAAAAGGGAAAAGGAATATTCCATGGGAATATTTTCCTTCTTAGAGGAAAATTACTTTAATTGTTAATTAAACAAGGTTTAATCATTCAATTAGGGGATTTGAAGGAATTAAAGGTGATATTCATTAAATTAAATGATTTAATGAATGGGGGAGAGATGAAATGATATTTAATTAAATAGCAGGGTTATTTAATTAAATAAAATGACTTAGGAGATTAAATTAGATATTTTGATATATTTAATTTAATGAGATAAAATGTTAGCGTGAAGGGGGAATGAATTAACCTAAATTGATGAATTAGGTTAATGGATGAAAATGATGCCATTAATTAAGTTAACTAGGTTAATTTAATTAATTAAGTGAAAAGGGGATGGGTTTAAAGAGGAAATGATGTTAATAAACCTGTTTTGAGTGTATGATATCATTCAAGACATTTTTCATTGACTACACCTTCAATCTCTATCTCATCCATAAAACTTGTGTACAACATGATACTACAACAATATACTCATACTTTACAATAGATAAAGAAATTGAATCGTTCTTCTTACTCAACCATGACACTAATCTACATCTAAGAAAGCATGCACCACCACTTGTACTTTTTTCATCATTAACATTACCAACCCAATTTGCATATGTATAAGAACTTAATGTGAAATCAGTATCCTTAGGATACCACAAGCCATAATCTAGAGTAATTTTTAAATATATGAATATCCTCTTCACTACTACAACATGTGTTTCTTTAGGATCTTCTTGAAACCTAGCCATAAGGAAAATTTCATGCAAGATATCTAGTCTAATAGCAATTAGATATAGCAGTCCATCAATCATAGATCAATATTTGCTCTTATCAGCCTTAGGTGAATCATCATCTTTGCTCAAGTTATAACGAGTCACCATAGGAGTACATACCAGTTTGGAGTCATCCATTCCAAAATTCCTCAACATCTCTTTGACATAATTAGATTGTGAAATGAAAATCCCTTTATCTATTGATTGAGTTGTAGCCCAAGGAAGAAATTCATCTCCCCAAACATTGAAATTTCAAAATATTTTTGCATCTCTTTAGAAATTTTCTTACATGACTTCATTTCCACCAAAGATGATGTCATCCACATATACAACCACTATCAAGATTTTGTCTTCCTTAATTTTGAAGTAAAGATTACAATCTATGGTGCCCTTATTGAATCCTTGTTGTAACAAATATTTGTCCAACCTTGCATACCAAGATCTGGGAGCTTGCTTCAATCCATATAGTGCCTTCTTCAATTTACATACCATATATGGTAGATATGACAACTAAAATCTTTCATATTGTTCCATGTAAGCCTCTTCTTCCAATTCACCATTAGAAAAGAAAACTTCTTATCCATCTGATAAACTTTAAATTCCTTGTGTGTTGTAAATGCCAAAAACATTCTGATACCTTCCATCTTAAACACACAAGAAAATGACTCTTAAAAGTATATTCCTTCCACTTTTGAGTAACCCTTACACACAATTCTTGCTTTATTTATTAGCACTTATGCATTCTCATTCAAATTGTTTCTGAATACCCACTTAGTTCCAATTATGTTCTTATGTTTCGGTCTAAGAACCAATTCCCAAGTTTGATTCTTCTCTATCTGCATAAGTTCTTCCATTTACTTCATCCAATGTTCATCATTACATTCTTCACTTATTGTTTTAGGTTCAAATTTATATATTAAACAAATATTTACTTCAACTTTAGCAACTTTTCTTCTTGCAAATACACCTTTCCTTTTGTCTCCAATAATTTTATCTTCAGAATGATTCTTTTGCACATACTTAGGGGTTTTAGGGGACTTCTTTGGAACTTCTTCCTCTTCATTCTACATTTCTTTTCCATCAGCTTTTTCTTCTTCTTCTTTGCAATTAGGTTCATCTAACACATATCCGGCCACTACAATTGAATTTCATTAGACCTTGCATCAAAATTTCATAAGATTTCTTCATCTCTCTTGATATAACATTTTCTTCCAAATACTCTAAAATACTTTACAATAGGAATCCTTCCATACCATAGCTCATAGGGAGTCTTTGTGTTGTTAGCTTTAGCTTGAAATCTATTAAGTACGTAAACAATAATATGAGTTGCCTCTCTCTGGTATACTTCTAGTAGATTTTCCTCTTTTACCATGGTCCTTGCAACCTCCTGAACATTCTGGTTTCTCCTTTCAACAACTCCATTCTACTAAGGAGTTCTAGGGGCATACAAATTCCTCTTAATTCCATGAACTTCACAAAACTTTTTAAACTCATTGGAGGTGAATTCACCACCTCTTTTAGACCTCAAACATTTTATTTTCATATCCATTTCATTCTAAACCATAGCTTTAAATGCCTTGAATTTATCTAGTGCATCAAATTTTTCTCTAAGAAAAGTAACCCATGTCATTCTAGAATAACCATCAATTAAAAGTATGAAATACCTATCACCTTGAAGAATTATCACCCTTGTAGGACCACGAAGATCTTTAAGTACTAATTCCAGTAGTCTGGTAGTATGTTGTTCCTTTCCCT
The DNA here is from genome assembly GCA_007258455.2 of Sequoia sempervirens. Classification (NCBI taxonomy): domain Eukaryota; kingdom Viridiplantae; phylum Streptophyta; class Pinopsida; order Cupressales; family Cupressaceae; genus Sequoia; species Sequoia sempervirens. The sequence continues at coordinate 101,507,428 of VDFB02281492.1, read as the reverse complement.
TGAAACTACTCCTTTTTTTTCCAAATTGACAACTCTCACAAACATCATTGATAGGCTTTGTGATTCTTGGTAGGTATCTCACTGCATGAATTGAACTAATTCTTGCAAAATTATCAAAACTCATATGACACATCCTCCAATGCCATAACCAATTGTCACTAATCTGATACATAAAGAAATATCCATCAACACCCTTAAGTTGATAAATGTTCCCATATGTTCTCTTACCAACAACAAGCATAGTTTCATACCCTTTTTTTGATCTCACATGTTTCACCCTTAATCACAAGGTTATATCCTTTTCTATACATTTTTCCAACACTCAAAATGTTATGCCTTAAACCCTTAACATAGTAAACATTATCAGTATGATGCTTGTCATCAAAACTGATTGAACCTATTCCACAAATATTAGCTCCTAAATCATCTCCAAATTTAACTAAACCTCCATCATATTTTTCAAGTTTAACAAACTCACTTTTGTCTCTAGTCATGTGATTAGAGAAACCACTATCAACAACCCAATAATTCTTATCTTCTTTAACATGAAAAGCATAAACCAAACTACCTTCAACTTTCTCCTTCTTTTCTGAAATACTTCCCTTCACACAACTTTCAGAGTTAGTAGAACTAGATTCTTATTTTATAACCAAGAACAAGCATTCATTTTCATTAAAGTCTCCATAATTAGATTCATCATCGTAAATACAAACATATTCTCTAACATAGTGAGATTTATTAATCATCTTTCCTTTTTTCTCCTTATTCTTATTATTTATAGCTCTTTTTGGACATCTTGAAGCATAATGACCTATATCACCATAGCTAAAACATTTGAAAGGTAGTTTACCTTTGTACTTACTGATGCCATTTTTCATTCTTCTTACAAAGTTAGCTTCCACATCATCAAGATCTTCCTTATTTGAATCTTCAACCTTTTTTGATACTCTAGCCTTGAAAGTAGTCTCTACCTTTTTACCAATTTTCAAGCCTTTTTTTCTCATTTCAAAAGAAGTATTGTGCCAATCATCTGATCTCTAGAACAAGTATCAAGATTTGCAATTTCCTCAATAGCAGATACCTTTTCACTATAAGAATCAAGAAGATAACTATCAACTTTCTTTACCACTTTAGATTATTTGACTTGTGCATGAAGACCTCTCATTGTGCTCACTGGCTCATCAACTCTCTGCATGTAGATTTTTATTGTTTCATCTTCAAACATATGCAAGGTCTCAAATTGTGCCTTCAAATTTGTAGCTTTTCTTTTTTGACTATTTTATCTCCTTCATAAAGGCTTTCTAGCTTATCCCAAACCTCTTTAGCATTCTTCAAACTCATAACTTTTACTAATTCAAAATTTGAAAGACCATTCACAATAATAAATATTGCCTTAGCATTGATCTCATGCAACTTGATCTCTACAATTATACTTGGACCATTTTGAAGTGGAATATATGTAGTCTTATAAACCTTTTCAACCTCAAGTCCTTGAGTTGTTAGATATCATTCCATGTTTTTCTTCTAGAATGCATAATATGTACCATTGAATCTAGGGAACTCCAAAGGAACCTTGTTCACCACCCTAAATCTACCTCAAGTTGTTAAACTCTTCTCCAAGGAACATTGCTCTAATACCAATTGTTGAATGAACAAGACAACTAAGAGGGGGGATGAATTAGTTGTAGAAAATTAAACCTTCAAAACCCTCAATAGTAATCAGATCCACATTCATTCAATAAACCCTTATTATGTTAATGTGATTAAACATGAAATGTAGATAACACAAACTAAAATAACAACACCATATTTATGTGGAAAACCCAATGAGGGAAAAACCACAGTGAGGATTAGCTCACAATATGATTAATTTCCTAACCAATACAAGGGTTCATTGCTAGTATAGGACACACTATCCAAAAAAGCTCACAGTTAGGGCTCACTTCCATAGAAGGAAATACAAGAAGATAGAAGAGAAATGTTACACAAAGAACACTTTCTCAATGCAACAAGGAATCTACCACAATGCTCCAACAATCTTGCAACCTTGATTGAATGATTTTAAACACCTTTAGCTCACTTCCTTCAAGAATCCAAACACTTAAAATTCACATAGCTCTACTCAAATTTACATCACATACATCACTCACATTGATATCTCGTCTATCTTGCTTCTCTCTTGATTATTCCTTCCATCTCACAACAACACCATACTTATTTATATCAACCTCAACCTCAAAATAATTCTTCAATGTGAGCAACTAGCCCTTATACATACAAATTCAAAATAGGTCGACACATAAACATTCCCATGGTGGATAGGAATGAAGGAAACCTACATAAATCCTTATTTATGAACCAAATAGATCCCAACACAACTCAATACAATTTTACAAGGCTTGTATGTAGTGCTAACACAAGGTTAGCCAACACCCATGCTAAACACCATAAACATTAAGTACACACTTCCTTAAATCAATCAAAAAAATTTGGACAAAAAAATTCACTTGAACACGATTTGGAATAATCCACAAACTACTTGAGATTCATCAAACACTTCATCTAAGCTTGCATCATACAAATAATTCATCTCAAAACAGCTGGTAAACCTTATTCGCGCACTGAAAAATGAAAATCGCTATGTAATACATCAAATCAAGTAAAACCTTGAAATATAGAACATACAAGCATTATAAGATACTTCCCAAATTTGCATGACAAGAAGCCAAACAATAGAGAAATGCGGAGCAAATACATTTATTCCAAGCCATAGAAAACAACACTAAAACATTGGTGAACACACACTAGTGAAAATATCTCACTCTATACAATGATCTAGAAACCCAATTTCTGAATATAGTGACCTCTAACAACCATGAACAACATATTAGATACACACAAGAATAGGATCAACATAGAAGAAATGTGGAGCACAATATCGGAGCACACTTTGAACACTTGCTCAACACAATTTTCTTTGTTTATAAAAATTTTCTCAAAAGCACTTGGAAACCAAGTACGAGAGACATCATCTTAGCTCATTAATTCATTCCAACTCATCTTCAGTCACTGCAACAAAAAGATAGCTCCATGTACTCACAACACTTCCTCAATATCTCAACTATACATGCACAACCTACAACAACATCGTTTCCTCTTTTTCTCAACTTTTGCAATATCCTCGACATGCAACAAACCTCCTTAACACATAGTTGACATCAATGACAACACTAGTAAGTATACTTCCTATTGAAATCAATGAAAACACCTTCATACTTGCAACACCCTTGGGTATGTGTAGGATCATCATGGAAAAAATAGGCCCTTAAGTTGCAAAAAATTCAAAAAAATCAGAGTTAGGCAACTTGACATAAAAATTTGAATAAGTTATCTATATTATTTCAAAAAATGTAAGAATAGAATTTGTAGCAAATTAAATGTATTTTCTAAACTACTAGGTTTTTTTTTTGAAGTCTATTTGGTGAAAATTTGAAATTTCAATGAGTAGTAATTAAATTTTAGGGAAAAAATAAGAAGTAGGTGTGCACCACAATAAAATGACAATATTTTTATAAAATTTTAGATATAAGTAGAGGACTCATGTCCCAATGTGATGCATATTTTTTGTAATTTTTTCTAAGTAAATAATTAATTATGATTTTTTATTACAAATTTTAAAAATATAAAAATCGTATGTCGACCACCTTAACTTGGTCAAAAATTCATGAAATTAATTTTTTCTAATCCTATAGTATGAAAAGCATAGAATGTGATGCATGTTTCGGATTTAAAAATGTGATACCATTTGAAAGCTATAGATGTTTTTCAATCAGCCTATCAATCAGAACTTTAGTCATAATTCAAATGGAAAATGAATAATAATGTTTATTAAATTCAAAGTAAAGCATAATTTATATTGGTGGAAGTTGATAATATCCTTTAAAAACCCTTTTTGTTTCATCAATTTTGGGTTAAAAAATTTGGCAGCCACATACCCTACACATACCCATCATATCGCCACTTTTTGGCCCATCATGATCCTGCACATACCCCCTTAGCTTTCCAAACTTCCTGATAATCCCTTCCTTTTTTGGTTTTGCAACATGAGAAATTTGTCATGCAAATCTATTATAGTAGTCCAAGTGTGATACTTTCTATGTAGTGCCAAATCATAGGCACTTGATGCTTTGGCAATTTGAGACTCAATCGAGTACATTTCAGCTTTTATATTATGTGTGGCTTTCAACCACAATGTGTAGTACAAAATTAGTGTCTTTGCCTCATGCTCACAATCTTGTACCTCTTTCAATAATTCTTCAACCTTGGAATGGGTTGATACATATTTTTCTATAAGCCTTGTTATAGTCTATGTTTCTTTTTGTCCTTTCAAACTAGATTCATACTCCTCAAAAGAATCAATCAATGATCTAAAGTTCTCCATAAATGACAATGATATATAAATGTTAGTACCTAGAGTGATCTCCAGTAATGTCTTCACATCTTCTTCCATCAACTCATTACTCTTTTGATATGTTTCAAGAATCTCTTTTCTTGATGGTGTATTCAATACATCACTTAGCTACATATTATGCTCAAGAGGCATCTTACTTAAATCATCATAGGGAAATTGCAACAATGTGAAGAGACAACTAGTTGGTACCAAGTCTGTTTAGGTAGTAGACCCTTTATAGGAGTTATAAATAATTTACTAGAGGTCTTGAGTAACCCCTTAGATTTTTCAACTTCTCCATTCTTTCTAGTGTTGGTAGCTTCTTTATCCTCTACCTTTTTCTCTTCTTCACTGGATGACTTGTCATTTTTCTTATCTTCATCCTCCTTATCCTTCTCTTTCTCTCCTTTCTCTCCTTCACATTTCTCATTTTGATTTTCTTCATTGTCCTTTTCTGCGTCCTCTTCATGTCTATTAGTTTTGTCCTCGGTGTCATCGATATTATTCTTTTCTTTTTCTTGCTTTCCACCTAGTTTACCATCATTACTAGTGGGAATATTAGTGTCTTCTAGAGGAGAAAAATTCTCGAATTTTATCTTTTATTTCATCAACTAGTGGTAGAGAGGCACCACATTCTCTATGGCATCAACCAATGGTGTTTCTTTAGCTGTATGGTTATCTTTACCTATCTCTACCATAAATTCTTTGAATTGTGGAAAATTTGTATCAAGAGGAATATTTTCCTCTACATCAGTAATCTTTTCTTCTACATTCTCCTTTTGTTGAATTGTAACAGATGTGGAAGTGGCTATCATCCCAAATTTCTCTACAATATCCATGATAGTTCTAAACATTTCCTGCTTCAATTTTTCAGCTTGATCCTTTTCTCTTCTCATAAGAATAGTAATTCATTCTTTTACCCTAATTTTTTTAGTATATACCTCTATCATGGTAGCTTTATCATCTTTAGATAAGGAGGATTCAATTTCCTCCAAGGATTTAGTTTTCATTTTTTCTTCTGCTTCAATATCCTCACTTCTTCTTTCTATTAAAGCATCCCAAATAACTCGAGGAATTTTTTCTTGATGTTACTCATGTCAGCTTCTAAAAAAATAATGTATTGAATGATAGCTTCAATTATTATTTTCCAATCTTATTCATCTACTTCTTCATATAATTTGGTAGTATCTTCTAACAAATCATCAAGTACTAGCATATTTCTAACTAAAACATCTAACTCCATAGGAGTACGAGCTCTTATTGGAGGAGACTTTCTGCTTCTTCTTCTACTCCAAAGGGCCTTCCTTTGTCTTTTTTCCTTTCTTCTTCTCAAGATTTTTGTGAATATGTATGGTAAATGCTTCATTTTATCTTTGAGTGTCTTCTTCTTCTAAAGTTTCAACAATATCAACTTTTTGTTTCTTAGCTCTGATGCTTGCCCCTTGTGAAGCACCTTCACCACTCTCAATAGCACTGCTTCTTTTTCTTCTTGTTAGTTGTTCCTCATGCTCTAATCCTAGCTAAATTTCTTCCTCAATGATTGTGCTCAGGTTCTTTTCTTTGAAATATTTTTGTTCTATTCCTCTTTTTGACTAAGTGGTAGATGTGGTGGCTACTGGAGTAGCCTTTCTTTTCTTCAACTAATATTCTTCTACCACCAAAATGCTAATCTCCATTTTCTTAGTACCATGAGGGGTAGAAGCTCATCCTGAAGGTCATTGAGTATTAGGGAAAGTAGATGAATTAGTTCTACCATATCTTCTAGGTCTAGGGGATTCACCAACTATACCTACTAATTCAGTAGCTCTTCTTCCTAATATCTCTACTTCTTTTACTGTAAGTACATGTCCTATGAAATATTCATTCATAGATTTTGTCACTCTCTTCTTACTTGTAGGTTTTGAAAGTTCCATATGCACTTTCATAGGTTTTTCTTCATAAGTTCCATGTCTCTTGATTAGGATCCTTAGGATTGTTTAGTAATATTTTAATAAGACCATCAACCTCAACTTCACTCATCTCATAGCCGATTAGGGGAATCTAGACCATTTTGGGTTTCACATCTTTAGCAATACAAAAATCAGTGGAAACTAGAAATGTGATATCATTTCGATATTTTTCCACTAGGGACCTAGGAATTCTTTCCCTGTCACGCATTCTCTTCTAGAATACTACAAAGAATGAAATAAGTGCTTCTTCTTGATATTTTGTGTCACAAAGTCTGCGTAGGTGCTTTGAAATTTTATGTGATATAGGTATTTTTTGATCCCATATAATATTGCTTCTTCCAAGAAGCTCCCTTAGGAAATAAAATAGCAAACAAACCACTAGGGAACTGAATTTGAAATGATATTTCTTATCTTTGGTTTGATTCAAATTATCAAACAGTTTTTTGTCGAAGCAACTCACAAGGTCAAAGTCCCTACCCTTTTCCACTATTTCATAGGCAACATGGATAGTTGTAGATGACACCGAATTCTCCCTATTGGTGTACTAAATTTTTTATCCTATGACCATTGCCACATACCTTACTGTAGGGTTTTGAGTAATATCCACCATGAGAGCCCTATGGTCAAATGTGGCTCCATTCAACTCCATCACATTTTTATTCTTTATATATTTCAAAATTGGCATAGGTCCAATAGAAAAAATTCCTATCACTTCCCTTAAAACTTTCATTGATAGCATGAAGGGTTTATTTTTCCATAAGTAGCACTCATGTACTCCGCTCAATGCCATTCTCACAAACTTAGCTTCATCATCATAGGTGAAATTTTGAAATAGATGTCAGATGTCTAAATTCTTTGCCACTAGCTTTTTATATTCAGGCTTGATCTAGTGATCATCTCTATTTAACTCATTTATCCATGGGTCGATGAATTTCATGTGGCTATATTCTTCCATTTTTTCTTGAATAAAATCCCTAGTTTCCTCTTTAGGTAGAACCTTGTGTGGAATTCTTGAAAAAGCTCTGAGTGGGTCATTTTAAAATATCTTCATAGGGTACTTCTTGAATTTTGGTTGAGGCTTATCACTTACATTCACTAAAATAGGTGTAGCCATCCCTACAGAATTCAAATTCTTTGAAAAAAATAATTCCAAGACAACAGTAAATACCTCTACTTAATTGAAACTAGGTTTTGAACGCTTTTCTTCTTGAACTCTTGAATTTGCTTTGATTCACTCCCAAATTCATAAAAGTGAGTAAATTAGACTAATTTTAGAAACTTATAGTACGTGATTTTCACTAACTTACATTCAATGCACCAATCAATAATGCTAATGAAAACTCTTCACTATGCAACAACAAACCCTTAATTACTCCACAATACCCCACAAAAGCATATTTTCTTCTAGAATTTCCTCCACAAGATCTAAACTATCAATTTCCAACTTATGTCTTCATGTCGAGTCATGGCACCTTATATCTACAAGGGGATTTTTTATTTTATGTTATTGCTCCCCCTAAGCCAATGCCTAGGTTCGATTTTTGAGAGAATTATCTACACCAGATGATGGTACAAATTCATTTGTAGTTTTTGATTTTTTCTTGTCCTCAGGATCTTCTTTCTTCCTCCATATCTTCTCCATTTCCTTCTTTACCTTTTTCAAATCAATCTTTGTGACTAGATCATTTCAATTTTCAAGATTATTCTTTCTTATGTTTCTACTGAATCTAGCAATATGTTCAGGTTTATTGCAATTGTGACATACAATATTCCTCTGACGGTTATTCTTTTCATTCATTTTGGATCTTCATTGGTTATCCTTGTTTCCAAATCCATAACATGTATAACAATAGTCATTGAAATATTGAAACATTATACCATGGTTGTAAGTATTCCTCATTTAATTTATGCATTCACTTACTCTATGTCCAAACTTATTGCATGTAAAGCATTTACTAGTAAAGGATGAAACATTCTAATTTATTTTATTTCTAAACTCTATTGCTTTATGACCAAACTTACTACAAAATTAACATATGCCATTGAAGGATGAGTACCTTTGATCATTTGGTTGTCTGATAGGAGGTATTTTTGCATTGTTTATTTAATTCTGGTACTTGCCATTATTCTTCTTATCTTTAGTATTCTCAGATTCATTGATCTCTACTTTTGAACTTTCACCTATCTCAAGTCCCAAACCACTTTTATCTTTAGATACTTTCTGACATGTAATTAACTCATCAAGCATTGTAGGGCTTGTCTTAAAATTATCTTCATGAATTCTTGCTTTTTCCAAGTCTACTCTCAAATTTACCATGTCTTGTTCAATCCTAGTGCACTCATCAGTTTTTTTTTTTATCATATTATTCAAGAATTCCTCAATTATTTTCTTTTCTTCCACTTGTACTATTAATCCAATGATGTCTTCATTTTCTTGTCTCAAATTTTCATCAACTTCTTTATGCCTTTCTCTCAATTTCTTGATCTACTCTCTCAGTTTCTTGATGCATTCATTAGCTTCATTGAGATTTTCCTTTAGATCTTTATTTTCATCTTCAACTCTGTCAATATCTTCAAGAGAAACTTCTTGTTCTCCATCCTTTTCAAGTATGCAACCATTATCAGCCATGTGCTTAATTTCCAAGATCTTCCCAAAGCGGTTAAGCTCCTTCAGGGGAACCAAGCTCTAATAAAAATTGTTGAACTCTCAGAATACTGAGAGGGGGGTGAATCAATATTCCCTAAAACTATTTAATTACTAACCATCCAATTAACATAGAATACTTATCTATTAACAAAAATGAAAGTAGAAACAACCCATAGCACATACAACACATGAACACTATAATTTTTATGTGAAAAACCCAAGATGGGAAAAACCACAATGAGGATTAGCTCACAATATAGTATGACATAAAGGCTCACTACCAAGAGGACTCACTATCCAAGTAAACTCACTATTCACAGTAAAAAGTAAGATAGAAAAGGTGGCTACATAACTATGATTTGAATTGATACAAAAAGCATCTAACATACGTTGAATTCAATTCCATTCAAGCTAAAGATTTTGACCCAGGACACTTCACCTGATATAGAATGCAAATCTCTGCTCATAATTACATTTATATATCTTTTTCTCAATCTTTTGCAAAAACTCACCTTTTTGCTTGCATTTGAATCACTTCTCTATCATATTCTACATTTCACAAACTCAAAAATGATCTTCTATATATATATATATATATCAGTAACATTGCAAACATTAAATAGGTTAGCCTAACTAGATGTTTCCAAAGGAAATGAAAAATGTGCCTTGTTGGAATCCAATTCAAATCAAACTACCTTCACACCAAAACACATGTGATATAGGTCGGAATGGACCTATAATAGCTTCTTCTTACATTCACATCATAACATTAAGCTCCACAACCCTTTACATATTTTGGGTCAGCTAGGCATAAGACCTAAAACAAAATACTTCAACTAATTGCCAATCAAAAGACACATGGATCTCAAAATATCATGCCAATTGGAAATCTCAAATCACAGAAACTTGTAATAAATATCCCAAAACTACAAGATTTAACATAGATTTGCAGAGGAGCATAGACATAATAGGCCATACCCATTACATAGAAAATTGGCAACACTTTGTATACTAAACTTCTATCATATGCAACTTTTGAAACATTTTCCTAGAACAACTAAAATTTTGAATTTAGGTGCTACTAACATCAATAAACAACATATTGGAATCACAAAGAATGATCTGCATGTGTGATGAAATGTGAACCAATCTACGACAACTAGAGAGAGAAAAAATTGTCGGTGGAGATACTAAAATATTCTAAACCAATTTTTTCAATTTTTTTATTACAATAAGCAATGCAACACACATCCGTTAGGGTTAGCACTTAAACCAAAACGATGCGGAATAAAACTCTAACCAAGAATGTACACCAGGATCTCGAGTTGGGCAAGGTGTGAGCATATGGTTAGAGGATCTCAATGCATGCTGAAAGAGTAACTCTAACTAAGAATGTGTCCAAGGTGGACGAACATATGGTCAAAGGGTCCCTACAAATTACAATGCTGAAAGTAAACTCGACACCAAGGATGTGCTTTCCAACCTAGAGTGGGAATGGAGCTACCATATGGCAGAGATACTAAAAACTACAATGCAATTCAAAATGTAAGATAGGTGGCAAGCCAGCCTCTTCCACTTATTCGGTAGGTATTACAATGAAGCACAAGAAGAAGTAAGATTGCTGATAGTACTACTATTCAACTTACAATGAATTAGACAGTGCCTGCCAATAACATAGAATAAGAAGTCTAACAGTGCTGCAATATAGTATAATCTCTCCTCAATGACCACAATGACTTTCAATCTGAATCCCACACAATGACATGACTTTATGCAAACTGATATGTCAGATCATGGATAGAAAATGCAAAACCAGAAACACAAAACCTTACTAAAATTCTCATAAAAAACTCCTAACTTAACCAATGAACCTGAAACTGAATGCAAAGAACTCCAATAAGGATGGTGACCAGAAACCTAACTTGAAACTTCAACTTCCAGCTATATATATTTTTTGCACAACTCCAAAGACTGTCCCAGAAGGTACGGTTGCAAGAGAGGGGCGATTTTTAGCTATAAAAAAAGACTTCATTAAAAATTCTCAAACTTCACAGGAAGGGGCACCCTTAGCTAGAAAATGCATGGGTAAACTACCCAGAACCAAATTAAATTCTCCCAAAGACTTATGAGTCAAAACACCAATCTGCAATACAAACTAGCAACTCCAGATTTTGATTAATTTGCAAGATATTAAACTACAATTGCAAAAACCACTACAACAATACAAAACTCAGTACAAAGCTCACTCATCTACAAATAACTCTCCACTAGTTGCTTTCTTTCAAGCAAGAAGTTGAGCCAAGGCTAGGAGGCATTCATTCCTCGAAGCAATCCAATCACCATTTCAGCAGCATAACTTTACTGTAGACATAAGATCCCAAAAAGAAGAGAAGAGGTCTCCTTATAAAGGAACAACATGGAATCTCCAGAAGCTTCTAGAAGAGGTGCCCTAAATTTAAAATTTGAAATAAACTCATTTCCCTCCAAGAAATGGCGTCCCACCTTCCAAGCAATATTTGACTTTATTTTAAACCAATCCCTTCATCAAAGTTGGCATCCAACTTAAGCATGATAATAGACCTTAGGATAATATTAAATTACCTCAATGAGGCATCCACCCATGAAGACCACCTTTTAGAACAACTTGAAGTGATGTAGCTAGGCCAAGGGGTCAATATTAAAATATAACATTATTTAAATGAATTGAACTTATCTCTCCCAAAAAGCATCCCAAGGCCAAAAATGATCAAACCAACTGCATTGGAAACCACGGGACCACTGCCAGAAATAGAATTTACTAAAAATAGTAAATTCCAAAAGATGCTCGGATTGCACTGCAAGTCATACCACTGCGAAGCTCTCTGAAAACCAAGAAAGAATCGACAAATCAATCTCCAAATTTTGAGCAACAACAACCTCCAAAATGGGAAACCCTAATTTTACCCTCTGAGTAGCCTACAGGTCTCCAGAATAGGCCAACAGTCAACTAAGTTCATCACGCTCGAGAAGGGGACATTACAGTGGTGTTTTGACTCATAAGTCTTTGGGCGAATTTATTTTGGTTCTGGGTAGTTTACCCATGCATTTGCTAGCTAAGGGTGCCCCTTCCTATGAAGTTTGAGAATTTTTAATGAAGTCTTTTTTTTTATAGCTAAAAATCGCCCCTCTCTTGCAGCTGTACCTTCTAGGATAGTCTTGGGAGTTGTGCAAAAAAAATATATAGCTATAAGTTGAAGTTTCATGTTAGGTATTTGTTCGCCATCCTTATTGGAGTCCTTTGCATTCAGTTTCAGGTTCATTGGTTAAGTTAGGAGTTTTTTATGAGCATTTTAGTAGGGCTCTATGTTGCTGGTTGTGCATTTTCAGTCCATGATCTATCATACCAGTTTGCATAAAGTCATGTCATTGTGTGGGATTCAGATTGAAAGTCATTGTGGTCATTGAGGAGACATTATACTATATTGCAGCACTGTTAGACTTCTTATTCTATGTTATTGGTAGATACTCTCTAATTCATTGTAAGTTGAATAGTAGTACTGTCAGCAATCTTACTTCTTCTTCTTATGCTTCATTCTAATACCTACTGAATAAGTGGAAGAGGTTGGCTTGCCGCCTATCTTACATTTTGAATTTCATTGTAGTTTTTAGTATCTCCGCCATATAGTAGCTCCATTCCCACTCTGGGTTGGAAAGCACATCCTTGGCATCGAGTTTACTTTCAGCATTGTAATTTGTAGGGACCCTCTGACCATATGTTCGTCCACCTTGGACACATTCTTGGTTAGAGTTACTCTTTTAGCATGCATTCAGATCCTCTAACCATATTCTCACACCTTTCCCAACTTGGGATCCTGGTGTACATTCTTGGTTAGATTTTTATTCCACATCATTTTGGTTTAAGTGCTAACCCTAACGGATGTGTGTTGCATTGCTTATTCTAATCAATAAACTTGTAATAATTATCCCAAAACTACAAGATTTAACATATATTTGCAGAGGATCACAGACAGAATAGGCCATACCCATTACATAGAAAATTGGCAACACTTTGTATACTAAACTTCTATCATATGGAACTTTTGAACCATTTTCCTAGAACTGAAATTTTGAATTTAGGTGCTACTAACATCAATAAACAACATATTGAAATCACAAAGAATGATCTATATGTGTGATGAAATGCAAACCAATCTACGAAAAGTAGAGAGAGAGAAAACTGTTGGTGGAGATACATAGTAGAAGTGCTTAACTGTGAATCAATTCCTTTGTGCAAAATATTCTCCATACCATTCTGATATTCACCAAGTAGCATTGACATTAATGACAACACAAAACTTCTTCATTCTTTCAACACACTTATTTCCTCTAAAAATCTATTAGTTAATTAATCTTAGATCAATTAATAAATTATCCATTACTAACCTCCACTTAAGCTCTTCTTCAATTTTAAATTTCACCAATTTCCATGTGTCATTCTTCCCAACATGTTTTCCTACATACTTACCCAATAAAAATATTCCTCATTAAATCAACTTGAGACAAATGTCACATTTTAAGTCAACTTTGTATGGGGCCACATCTCTCCTATCAATAAAATATAATTTCAAATTCCACCTCTATAGAGATAATAAAAAGTCAAATATTTTCCTCTTTTTGAGTCTTGTAAGAATTCTCCATAATCTTATCCAATCATTATCATTTCAGACTCCAATCTCCTTTAACCCTCCCACAACACTTGTCTTCTCCCCCTTGCATGAGAGAACCTCTCAACATGAGCCCTTGATCTTGTGGCAAGACCTCAACCATCCATCCATTTGAGCCTATTTCTATAAATAGAAGCATTCACTCTCCATTATCATAAAGGTTCATTTTCTACAACAAGATTATGTTGAATTATCATTAGGGAAATCCACATTTCTAAGGAATTTTAGATCATATCAATAAACTTAGAGTGCAACCTATTTAGCTCAACCATGGAGTTTGGAGGTGTTAAGGTATAGATTTTTATTTTTTTTATACATTATTATTGTGTTATTTCATCTTATACCATTTCCACATACTCATTTTAGTACACTCAATGGGACTCACATCTCGTTTATAATGTTTTGTGTAAGTTTTTTTTATGTTGAGTTGCAAGTTTCATTTCGATACTTGGCTCTATGAATCAGTGCTTTCACAATGATAATCCATGCTTGTATCATTCCTTTTGGCACATGTTTTGTGCCTCATGGTGCTTGAATAGAGACTTTTCATGCCTCCAAAATGACTTTCGGTGCTTACACTAACCCTAGTTTTTGCTAACATTTTTTGGGTATTGTTTTGATCTAGTTGTTTTGTAGATTTAGACTAACTTATTGGTTGCAGGTGATTATGACCCTTGTTTCCTTTAGAATCTTATTCTCTTTAAAATTTCATGCCTAGATTAGGGTCCCTTGATTTGAGGTTTTGATCACTAACCCTAGAGGTGTCTTCTACATGTTTTGAGCTTTCCTACTAATCTATTTTGCAGAGGTATTTAAGCTACTTAAGTAGTAGAGGATATAGTGGTCCTCCCCTAGGGTTTCATATAAATATTTCATAACTTAAAACTCTATAGAATTATTTGGGCAAGTACAAAAACATGGGGACCAAAGAGTGGCCACTCCATTTTTTGGTCCTAAAAAAGAGAAAAAATGAGTGTGTTATAATGAACATGCTCGCATTATGTTTCTCTTTGAAAATTTCTCTTTCTCTTTCTCCTTTTATGTTGAAATTGGGTAAAATTACAAAGTTGTGTCACACTTTATAAAAGAAACGACCAACGTTGATCCAACTTTTAAACTTGAATCACTAAAAAGTGGCATATATGTTTTGAATTTTGAAATGATGTAAACTAGTAAAAAAAATGTACTTTTTAGTATATTTATGTTTCTATTTAAAAAAAAAAAAAAACAAAAAATTATTTTAAACTAGTTTTTAATACATTAACACTATAATTTAGTTGCAGACAAAATGCTGAAAAATGAAGTTGCATGGGATGTCAAACATTTTATAGTAATTTTTTTTTTCTTTCAAATTTTTTGTGTGTATTTATAACTTGAAATTTTAGTGCATGGATATATTTTTTTCCAATTTTGATAAATATATATTTTTAAATAAATATTAAAACGTGTGTGAATCAAAAAACACTATTTTCATCGAACATCAACTTTCATATTAATTATTTATCTAAAATGGAAAAAAATTGTACCATCTTGAAATAGATTCTTTTATCTAGTGCATCATATTTTTATCAATTTTTTAAAATAATTTTTAGTATTTTTCCTTGGCATAGTAATCAACCTAATATTTTATGTTGATAGCCTACATTTAGTAAAAATAAAAAAGAAAATATAAAAAATAATTAAACTATGAAAATAAATATATTTTTGAAAACTAAACTTATGCATCTACAAAAGGGTATTTTTATATTTTTTTTAAAATGATATTTACATTAGTAGGAATTATTGAAATTTCAAGTTTTTCAAATAATTTTATTTTTTTGGTAAATTGGACTCAAAGTGGTGCTCCATATATTTTTAGCCAACAATTTTAGTTGAAAAAGTTGTGGGAGTATCTAACTTAGCTAGAATGAATCTTACTAGATCATATGTTTGACCAAAATTGATTTTTAGTTAGAAATACTTAAACCTAGTTGTGTTGATAAGTTGGCTAAAAGTGTGACACAACTTTGTGCTTTTACCCAACTATATACATGAAAGTATAAGTGACATTAATAAATGGACATTTACTTTCTTACACTTTTAGTTATATTTCATATATATAGTTTCAAAATGTTTGAGAATGGTTTCAGTTTTTAAAGTTATAATGAAAATTCTAAATTTTAGATCTTATAATTTCTTAGATTTAGTCAAACATTAGTAATTGACATGTCAAATTTCAGTAATTAGGAGGTCAACTTTCAGTAATTAGTAGGTCAAATTTCATTAATTAGAAAATTGTATAATCTTTTTCTCTCTCTATCTCACTCATTTTTCATCCCTTATGTTCTAGACCTCTCTCTCTCTCTCTCTCTCTCTCTCTCTCTCTCTCTCTCTCTCTCTCTCTCTCTCTCTCTCTCTCCCTTCTCTCTCTCTCTCTCTCTATCTCTCTCTCTCTCACCTCTCTCTCCTCTCTCTCTCAATATCTCAACCTTCCTCCTTCCCACTCTAATTCTCTCTATATCACCTCTCTCTCTCTACTTCTATCTATCTCACCTCTCTCTCTGTCCCTCCCTCCCTCCTTCCCTCTCTACTTTTCTCTATATCCTCTCTCTCTCAAGGAGGGAGAATATGGGGGGAGGGAGATAGATGTAGAGAGAGAGAGAGAATAAGAAGAGAGGGAAGGAAATAATGAGAAGGAGAGAGGGGGGTGAGAGGGAGGGAGGGAGAGGTAGAGAGGGATAGGTGAGATAGAGAGAAGTAGAGAGAGAGGTAGAGAGAGGGAGAGGATATCTCCCCCTCTATACTTCTCTCCATCTCACTACTCTCTCTCTCTCTCTCACCTATCCCTCTCTACCTCTCCCTCCCTCCCTCCTTCCCTCTCTCTCAATCTCTCCACCTTCCTCCTTCCTACTCTAATTTTCTCTATATCACCTCTCTCTCTCTACTTCTATCTATCTCACATCTCTCTCTTTGTCCCTCCCTCCCTCCTTCCCTCTTTACTTTTCTCTATATCCTCTCTCTCTCTCAAGGAGGGAGAAGAGGGAGGGAGGGATAGAGATGGAGAGAGAGAGAGAGAGAGAGAGAAGAAGAGAGGGAAGGAAATGATGATAAAGAGAGAGGGGATGAGAGGGAGGGAGGGAGAGTTAGAGAGGGATAGGTGAGATAGAGATAAGTAGAGAGAGAGAGGTAGAGGGAGGGAGAGGAGAGATAGAGAAGTAGGAAGGAAGGAGGGATGGAGCTAGATAGAGATGAGATAAAGAGGTGTAGAGAGAGAAGAGGATGTAGGTAGAGAGCATGGTAGAGAGTGATGGAAGTAGAGGTAGATAGAGAGAGTGAGAGGGGAGATAGAGACAAGTAGAGAGAGAAGGAGAAGTAGAGAGAGAGAGAGCAAGAGGTAGGTAAAGAGAGGGAGAGTAGAAGTAGAAATAAGGGGGATGGAAAGGGAGAGGGAGAGAGAGGGGGGAGGATATGGGAGATATATAGAAGTAGAGAGGGAAGGAAAGAGAGAGGGAGAGGTATAAAGGGAGAGAGATGTTAGATAGAGAGAGAGAGAGAGAGAAGTGAGATGTAGATAAGTAGAGAGGGAGGGAGGGATGGAGGGAGAAAAAGGTAGGGAGAGCAAGAAAGGTGAGATAGAATTAGAGAGGGAAGGAGAGAGTGAGAGAGAGATAGAGAGAGAGGACTGAGAGGTAGATATCGAGCTCAAGGGAGAGAGGTAGAGAAAGGAATGGAGATAGGGAGAGAGAGAAATATGATGGGATCCTACTGATTAGTAAAGTTTGACCTATTGATTACTGAAATTTCAATAATCCTAAAAAATTATAAGATCTTCCAAAAACTATAATCTATATTATATAACTCTTAGAGATTCAAAACCATTCTCAAACATCCTAAAAATATATACATGAAATATAACTTAAAGTATAAGAAGGTAAATTTTTATATATAAATTTTCAAATAAAAACATAATGCAAGTGCATTATAATACACTTGCATTAAATGTGAAATCACATAACATGAATGCATTATAATGCACTTGGGTTATGTGCATTCATATAATGTGAACGTACTATGTTTTTCTTTGGAAATTTTCAAGCCTTTGGCTTGGATTTGCCTTGGGATTCCAACCCAATGATTTGGAATGAATTTTCAATGTCTAAAGATGTGGTTTTGTAAATAGGAAAATAATGACAATCTCAAGTGTGCTCCCCATAAAGTTTGCATATTTTTCAATGTCAAGTCAAATAATACCATGATAATGTTAAGATTTCTCTTAGCTATCTAACCATGTAATTTTTTCATAATTTGAGTATGTAAATGTTTTAATCTTTAATTCCTTTTGTTAGTGTATCTATTTTTTGTCAAAAACCAATGTGTGGTATTTTTTACTTCACTTTCTAACCATTTATCAAAATTTTAAATAAATTATATTTTTAGAAAGTAGACTCTATTCTACTATATAGCAGTGAATTTACACCCCTCTTGGAAATTCCTCTTTTACACCCTCCACTTTAGGAAAATCAAACTTGACTAAGAAATTCCACATCATCTATTTGCAATACATCCACTTGGTGCTTGTCACTTTTGTTGGTGGGGGAATTTCTATTGGGGATGTGTGCATGGTGTGTTGCCATCCTTGATAGATTCCTGCCTCTAGAATCTCCAGCGAAGTTACATTCTCCATTGGATTGAAGCATAATGCCTCTGCACCTTCTTGTCGACCCAAGAATGACTCTTTCCCTCCTAAATCCTCTTCAAATTCACATATTTCAACTTCATTCCCTCCTCTTGACAATTCTCATGATCTTCTACACAATCTCACATGTTGGCTTGATTTTGGCTTCACGATTCTTGAGCTCCTACACATCTTCTCTATGTCATCATGTTGCACTTTGGAAACCATTGGAATTGCAACTTGGTTTCTTGAGGGACTATTTTTTCATTTTTGTGGCAACATAGACCTTACCAAGATTGCATCCTCCTCTATGTGCTTGAGGGCACCTCAATTGAGAAGGTAATATTGTAGCATAGTGTTATTGTTATTGTTCAATATCTTTCCATTATTTTATTTATCACATTTCCTATCAATTTATTTGGTTGTCTATGGAGGTGGAAACACCAAAGCGGGGGTTTGACTATGACAATGTCCCTATACAGCCCCAATATTTTTCCTCTCTTGGTTGTGTGTAGGTATACGTTCATGTGGAGCTTGTTGGAAAACTAGACTCTATGTGAGTTAATCTTCACCACCCTTTTTTTTTTCATCTCCTTTATCACCTTTCTAGTTATTTCATTCATTCTATCATTTATCGTTATGTTTAGTACTTTAAAATTCTCTTGCTAGACTGTTAGTAGGTTTTTTTTACTTCATTTTGTACTTTTGCACTTTTTGGTCGTACAAATGCCAACACTACAAAGAGACGCCAACACGTCATGTTGTTGTCGCTGACCCATGCTACTTCCCTTGGATAGAGAGATATCTAAGGTGTAGTTCAAGTTCCAAAAACTGGTTCATTTAGCCTCATCAAACCTCCCAAGTTAGTAGAGTGATAGAAGCACTTGAGAGTGCTCTTCATTTTCTATCCTTTAGCTAAAAGATATTATCTAACTTGAGGTAGACTAGGGAAGCCCTCTACTCAAGACTCTTCGTGACTTGGAGCCTTGGTGTGGTTGGTCCCCCTCTTCTACATTTTAGTGAACTCAATGTGAACAACGTCCATCCATTTCTTTATGTTATCACTTTTTCCCTCGCACTTGGCAGCCATTGTTGACTCAGGTGTTGTAAGGTTTTATGAGCATCACAACCCATTCTATGTTGGTGTAATTAATTATTTAATTACACTTTAGGATAAGTTTACTTAGGCATATTTAATTCATAAGTTATAGGTTCTTATCCTTATCTTATTGAGCTATCTTGTTGCTCAAGATAAGATTAGGTTGTTGCATATTTTCTTTTATAGAGCAAATTATCTCTTGTAATTATTGGTACTTCGAATATATCAATTTACACATCTTTTGCAAATCTCTACTTTTTCATTTTTCCCTTCTATGGAAGGTGATTTTTCTAGTTTGCAATTTGATCTTAGTTTCTAACATGGTATCAGAGCCTCGATTCGCAGCCCCTTCTCAGCTTTTTTGGAGGATTTCATTGCAGAGCTCATTCAGAGTCCCTCGAGGGTTTTATTCCTTGAGCATCTTTATGCAATGTCTTGGATCATATCGGGGTTTTCTGTTGGATTCAGAGCACTGGAAAAAGTCAAAAATGACTTTTATTTTATTCATTTTCATCATCGTTTGCTAGATCTGCGAGGGTTTCCAACTCGGTGATTTTTCTGATAGATCCGGGGGTTGCCTGATTTTCGGAGCACTTTGGGCCCAAACAGACCTTGTTGTTGGATTTCCAGCACCCAAAAACCCCTATTTCCATATAAATTTTGTCCGATTTGGACACAGTCATTCGGAGAGGCAAAAAAATTTTACCCGAGGGTCATATGGCCCCCAGGCACATTTTTCGAAAAAAATTGAAAAATATCAAAAAAATTTGGTAATTGCTGGTGCTACCCATTCTAATTGGTTTCGCCACCTGGCAACCACTGGGTGGCCACCAGGAGGCCGTCAGTGCACCACCGCTGCCGATGGCTCTCCCATGCAGCACCGGCAGGGTTTATTTTAGCCCCCAACGCCTAAACTCTCCGCCCAGGTGCTATGGGCGTCCAGGGCCCAAGCCGCAGCCCCCTACCGGGTTTTCAGCACCCGCCCTGGTGACATTGGTGACCAGGGGCCACGCCCAGCACCCTGGCCACCAGCCCCCTAGTCTGCGCATGCGACCAAGGGCCTTATTTTTTTAGCCCCTGAGGACTTCACATGGCCAAATCAGACATTTTCAGAGCAGTTTCACGAAAACGATCATAACTTTCACATATGGCGTCTTTTTTTTGTAAACGAGATATCGTCGGAAATATGTTTCCGAGATCTATGCAATGGTGCAATTTTTGTTTTCTAGTTTTTCCTTTTTGATTCTTTTTTCTACCTCAGAAGTCAGATGTTGTCATTTTCACTCCAGGAAGCATATCTTTTGACTCGCTTATCCGTTTTTCTCGATTTTCACGGCATTGGAAAGCTGGTTTCAGCCTCTATGCAGATCTGAGGTCATTTATAGAAAACATGTAACTTATTTTATGCATGCATTTGTTTTTGTTTCATGCTCTAGGTTTGCATTTTCACTCATATTTCTGTAGTTTTGCATTCTCTCCTTCTACAATCATTGGGTATTGTAATAATGAACTGATATAAAGTTCCATTAAGGGGGGTTCTTGCATCCATTATATGTATTGGTAACAACTCACATGAGTTTTTCTGGTTTCCTGTTGTTTCCCTTAGCTTCTTTCTTGCTTAGCTAGACACATCATTGCTTTGTTTCAATTCACACTTCAGTTGGGATTTTATGGTTCTTGATCCGCATTGGTTTATATCTTTCTCATTTGAAGGCCATGCTTTAATGGTTAATGTTCCAGAATCTTGATGGTACTCGTCCTATGGGCAGTTTTAGTTTCAGTTTGACATTGGCTTCATGAGACAACTTCCAGATTTGTCATCATTATGGGCTTCATTCATCCTTTCATCTATTATTGCTTACAGATCCCAGGGTTGATCTAGTATGTGAGTTTCCAATGCTCCTTGGCATCAGGTCTGCTGTTGTATTTGTGATTCCGTTTTTGGTTTCAGTTGTAGACCGAATTATCTTTCCTTGCTTGCTGGATTTTGGGTTCCTGTGTTGCTTCTTCAGAGTTCTTCCAGTGATTCTTCATAGCAGTTCATCTCACTGAGGGGGGGTTTTCTCTCTCTTTACATTTGTACATGAGTACCTAATCAGGCCTTGTTGACGAGACTCATATTTGCATAATAATCTGCTTCTCCCTAAGTTGCACTTATGGGGGGGTGTTGGTGTAATTAATTATTAATTACACATTAGCATAAGTTTACTTAGGCATATTTAATTCCTAAGTTATAGGTTCTTATCCTTATCTTATTGAGCTATCTTGTTGCTCAAGATAAGATTAGGTTGTTGAATCTTTTCTTTTATAAAGCAAATTATCTCTTGTAATTATTGGTACTTCGAATATATCAATTTGCACATCTTTTGCAAATCTCTGCTTTTTCATTTTTCTCTTCTATGGAAGGTGATTTTTCTGGTTTGCAATCTGATCTTGGTTTCTAACATTTTACAACCTTTGTTCATGTTGTTAGGAGAAGTGTGTGACACTTACCAATGGAAAAGATGGTCACTTCAAATTTTACTACTAGTTTCACTACAGGATTTATGGATGAAATGGGCTTTATTGAAGAGACCGATCATGTTCCTACTCCTTTGAAATCCCCTACAACTTCATCTATAGATGAGGATGAGACTGTACAGATTCCTGTAGAAAAAATTTGGGCATTAGAAGGTAGGCTGCTAGATTTAGGGAATCATTTGGATAAAGCTCTGAATATGGAAAGAGCTTCTAGGCTTGTTAACAAAGAGAGATACATGTTAGGGAAGGATTGGATGGGTGTAGAACTCTTGTGTGGCCTCATTGATCTAACAAAAACATACATCCCTTTGTTTTACACTAGATTAGGCAATACCTAAGAAGCAATACCTAGTGCCTGTGAGAGATAGATAAGTCTTTTGATGCCCACTATGTCTATATGCATGGCTGAAATAGGCCCCTTAATTAGTGTTTCCTCTGCTCCTTGACAACCCCTCATAGACAAGGTGAGTAGAACACCCCTTGGGTTTAGTTTCACCCCTCCTACTACCTTTGGCAGTGGGGGCTTTGGTGGAATGAGTGGCTATGGTGGTTTCAATAGAGGTGGTGGTGCTAGTGACGGTGGTTCTGGTGGAGGCCATGGTGATGGCTCTGGTGGAAGCCACACTAATGCTTTCAATGGTGGCTCTAGTGGAAGTCACAACAATTGTTCTAAAGTTGGTTATGGTGGTGGTGGCTCTAGTGGATTTTCTATTATGTCTTCATCATATCAAGACCCTATTTTGAATTCTCTCTTACAAAACATAGGTCAAATGAAAAACCAATTGGTGAGTCTTTCCTAGGCTTCTACCCAACCTATCTTCCAACCCTTTTTCTAGCATGGCCCACTGTAAATGATGATTTTGAGCACTCCTTTCCCCCAGGGAATGAAGATTCCTAAATTCAAAAAGTATGGTGGTAAGGGAGACCCATAAACACATGTATCAGCCTTTAATGCTATATGCACAAATTTTTTTCACCACGATGCCCTAATGGCTAAAATTTTCCCTCAATATCTCAAGGACACAACACTCGAGTGGTACTGTTCCTTGCTTGATAATTCTATATTTTCATTTGATCAACTCGTTAATTAGTTTCTCCATCAATTCTAGGTTAATATTGGTTCAAAGATGACCTTCTCAGATCTCATCTAATGTAAGTAGGGAGAACATAACAAGATAACTAACTTTATAGTGCAATACCAAGTGCTCTTTCACAAATCTCATATTCACTTCCCAACTCAGATGTGCAGAAGGTATTAATAGGAAACCTACAACGAGATTGGTAGGAGAATTTCACCCTAATGAATTACCCCTCTTTCTCACACTTGTGTACCATGCTACGAGAGTATTAGCAAATGGTGGTTCAGTTTAGGGGATCTTCCTCGTGCTTCTATTCTGAAGGAAAGTCTATTGTATCCATCTCATGAAAGGGAAAGAATGTTGTGAATGTAGTTACCATGACCAATGATCATGACCTCAAATGAAAAAAAAGTTTACAAATCTATCTAAATATTATTCTTCTATTCTGCAAAAGCTATTGAAAGATAAGATTATAACATTAGAAAATCCTCGGCCTTTGAAGGAGCCTTATCTTGATTGGTACAATGGAAATTCTTTTTGTCAGTACTGTCATGTTAACGGGAATTTTATCGAGCATTGCATGTGTCTACATCATGAGATTCAAGATCACATTGATGATGGCACCATTCATCTCAATGGGAAGAAACAGAGTACAAATAAATTAGTAGCAAAGGCCAATAACAAGTTACAGATTTACATAGACCCATTTCTATCCCATTTTGTGAACTTTATTATTGATCCTTTCGATGCTTCTCCTAAACCCTCGGCATATGTTAATATGGTCTCATTCACTCATAATCATCCTCCACAACCTACAACTGGTTCACTAGATCACTAGTAGAATTTGGCAAATAAATGGCTAGGTGACTAAAAAATTTAGTCACAACAACAAAAAATGTCTAAATTCTACTAGCGTTTTCCAACTCAGTTATAAATGAGTAAATAAATGACTAATTTCTTCCTTGACTAAAAAATTATTTATTCATAGAAATAAAAATGACTAAATAGTTAGTCACCAAATACAAATTAGACAAAATTTTCAAAAAAAATTCGACCAATTATTGGCATGATGTATTGCACACAATGTATTGGCATGATTCATTATTCACATTCATTCACATTCATTGAAAAATTCCTCACTTCATTTGTTAGTTGTAGGTTAGCCAGGAACTAAGGCATTTTGATCATTTATAGTAGCTACTTGCATGGGCAATAAAGATTCAAAAAGAATCTAGAGACTTCTGAAAAGGTGGGTAAGGGAAAGGAATTCGATGTTTGTTGCAATGAATTTAAAGTCGGTGAGGCCCTCTGCAATGAAGTCAGATTTGGGGACACCCTCTGTAACGAATTCAAAGGTAATTTGAAACCCTCATTACATTAAACATAAAATCTATAGCTTTCTAATTGAAAACTTACAATAGTTACAATCTACTTCTCTTAATAATGTTCTTTTACAATCTTTCCACTATTCTACTTCATAATGTGTTTGAGCTAAATATAATAAAATATAGGTCTCAATGCCAAAATAAAATTTCCTAAAAAAAAATTGATATGTTTTCATTGTAAGTGCAAACTGTCCTTGTGCAAAGTAAACATGTGCTAGATTTACCCACATAGCAGGAATTTTTAAAAAGATGTTTCTTGTTGTAGCTTCTTGTACCTATGTAAAAATTTCCTTTGCAATATCAAATTGAACCCTTTCAACTAGCACAATGGCTGCCCCATTTGTAGCATAAACATTTCCTTGTCTCTATGCCAACACTTTACAATAAAATTCTTTAGCCTTCTCAAGATGTGTTTCCTCATTCTTTAAATCCCTCATCTCATTGCGAAAAGCTGCAAAATAATTCCAGCAGTTTCCAAGTGAAATGTCAACATAAGAATTTTTTGCATCTGATTCACTTTGTGCATCTTTAATTGTTTCTTAGGAAATGGATAGTTTTTCTAAGTTCCCTTTGATAATAGTTGTTGGCTTTATCACTTGACTGTATAAGAATGAAATCTCATAGGCCAACAAGATCCATCTTTGATACCATTGTAATATCCCCAATTCTATAAATTTCTTATTTTTTGGTATTTTCCAATTTTATTCCCTACTTTTTAGCATTTTTTATTACACAAATTGAGATATTTCATAGATATAGTATAGTGCAGATAAACAACAATATGGACCCAATTTTTAGATTAGATAAAGTTTGAAAATGAAAAATACAATGCAATAAATCAAATACTTGTATTGATAGAAAATTTGGTCTATGGAATGATAAAACAAGGTTGTTATGAGGCATACAATATGGACTTATGTTCATCCTAGCAGTCCTAAAACCTCAACAATAATATATCATATATTCTTGATACTTGAATCAAATATGAAGTCACCACAATGATCCCTGGATGTGACAATGATTTCAAAGGATTGCATACCATAATCCAAACTAAGATACCATATGGATCCACCATATATCTGAGTGCCCCAACTTGCAACACTACCTTGGAAATAATGATGTTATTTATATATGTGGAATTTGGTGACTAGCTATATGAAACCTTTTTCACAACTGCACCTATGATGGAATGTATCAACAACAACAAATCATCATAAGGAAACCATTATCATGCTCTAATCGCAGTGACCTATATGGTGGATGGTAACCGCAAAATTGGTATATTTCTAGCCAAAAATAATACAACATTACCCCAACAGTCACAGTGCCCCTTCATCAAAAGTGTAATATTAATATCAATTTGGAATTTGAATAGTTTATCTCAATGGTGACTCCTATATGAAATCACTCCAAGGAATTGTTGGTTTTCATCCTCCAATTCTAGTCCTAGATATTTTTTGTCATCAATTTAATCGAACCAAAGTCCAAAACTCCAACAAGGAGTAAAAATCAAAAAAATAAAATGATTGATCATTATGCTCCTCCTCCTTGTTTGGCTTCTATTTAATATATTTTTCCTCCAAAGACACAACTCTTCAAATTTCCTTCATGACCTTTGATTGATATTTGAGAGGAATTATTTATAATAGATTTTAATTATAAGAGACATCCTTTATTTATAATTTTAATTTACTTGAGGCCCTCTTTATTACAATTAAATTTTATGATAACACTTAAGTGGCCCCTTTTATGACATTAAGATCCTCTTGAGTTATTATTATACCCCTATTTTCCAAGAGAAAAATCCCCAAGGCCCATGGGAAATGAACAATGAGCATTTGAGTTTCAGCTTGGTTTCATTTTGAAAAGGGGACATTACATTGTACAAGATTTGTTTAACAACAAAATAATTTAATCCACCTATTTGGGACTATAAAATAAAAATATATGAATTAATCTATTTTC
Organism: Sequoia sempervirens; assembly: GCA_007258455.2. Taxonomy (NCBI): domain Eukaryota; kingdom Viridiplantae; phylum Streptophyta; class Pinopsida; order Cupressales; family Cupressaceae; genus Sequoia; species Sequoia sempervirens. The sequence continues at coordinate 101,480,977 of VDFB02281492.1, read as the reverse complement.
AATTGTAGGTTCTTTTAATCTAGAATCTGATAGAAAGATAAAGCATAATACATTGAAGGACACAAAAAATGTTCTAAAATAAAGACTAAAATAGGTTGCCCTTAAAAAATAAGAAAGAGGGAAAATGAAAAGATAACATATAGATGATTCATTTTAGGTTTTTGATAAGATCTCATTTAACTATGTCAAATGGATTTGGAAGGGAAAAATCATATTTGATTGAATAAAATTTTTAGGTAGCTTATCCATCATCTGCATCATCTTCTCTTGGAATCTATTTCTACAATGGTAAGGTTTGGTTAAAGCTCAACAAGCCTAGACATCATCATCATATGGATTATCTTCTCTTGGACTTTGTTTATGCAATGGTTCATCATCTTCAGAATCACAGAATGCATGTATCCTTCGTGATTTTGTTGAAACTAGAGAATTTTTCTTGCCATCATCAAAGTCTTCTAGACTTGCAGCTGCAAGAAGACCTTGGGAATTTTTTGCATCATGTCTTGTGCCTTATCACTCACATAATTTTCCTCATCTTTCATGGAAACATCAAGTTCCTCCATATAAGAATCATAATCCTTGTGGTCCTTATCCTTCTTCTTTTTCTTCTTTTCCTTCTTTCATTTCTTCTTAGACTAACCATCCTCATCATCAATATCATCCTTGTCCCTATGGTTACTCTTCCATAATTCCTTCACATGTTCAAATTGCTCCTCTTGTTGCATCACCTACTGAAGTTCTTCTTCTTGCTTTCTCCTCTCCATAGAATCCTTTGTTCTTCATCAGCTTTTCATTTTGCTTCATCAACCAGGACAAGTTGGCATGCTACTCCCAAATTTTGATGACTTTGTTTCTCTTCACGTTATGGTGCTTCTCTATGAACTTTGGCAGCATCAAGAAAATTTTTATAGTAGTCAACATGCAACTCTATCTTCTTCTCATCAAAGCCATCTGTATGATGGATTTCCATAGCTAACAATTGGCTAAACACATGGAGTGCATTCATTAATTCTGACACTGCTTGATGAACCTCATCTGCAATACATTTTTTCTTTTAAAGTGTTGAAGTTGAAAACTTTTGAATTGCAACCCCAACATCAAAGTGTAACATGTAATTTGAGGGCACCAAATGTACTTCTCTTAATAATGTTCTTTTATAATCTTGCCACTGTTCTACTTCATAATGTGTTTGAGCTAAATATAATAAAATTTTGGTGTTAGTCCCAAAATAAAATTTCCTTAAACAATTTTGATACATTTTCATTGCAAGTGCAAATTGTCCTTGTGAAAATTAAATATGTGCTAGATTTACCCACACATCAAGCATATTAACAAAGATGTTTCCTGCAGTAGCTTCTTGTACCTATGTAAAAATTTCCTTTGCAATATCAAATTGACCCCTTTTAGCTAGCACAATGGCTACTCCATTTGTAGCATAAAAATTTCCTGGTCTTTGTGCCAACACTTTACAAGATAATTCTCTAGCCTTCTCAAGATGTCTTGCCTCATTCTTTGGATCCCTCCTCTCATTGTGAAAAGTTTCAAACTAATTCCAATTTCCAAGTGAAATGTTAAAAAGAATTCTTCCCATTTGATTCACTTTGTGACTTTAATTGTTTCTTTTGTTTTAATCCAGTCATCTATTTTCAGTTCCGTGTTGCTAAGCATGCATAAAGCATTTAATGATATTTTATCCACCTTAAGTGCATCCCCAATCAATTCTAGGCTTATTTGGATCTCATTTCGAGCCTAAGCCATGACTGCAATATGTAGATATGCATCCACATAATCAAGAAACTATAACAATATTAGCCTATATAAAAGATTTTTCTTTTTCAATATCATGTATTTGTTCAAAGAACCTATCAAGATTAAATAGTGTTGTGACTTTATCCCATGGTAACTCAAGTGAAATACCACCTTCTTCTAGTTGATGGAAGAATTCCATATCCTTAAAGCACACCGAAAAAACTATAGAGTTAGCACTGGGATTTTATTTATGAATTCAACCCAAATACCATTTCCTAATGCCTCCATAAAAGTTTGTTGAGCCAAATCTAGTTCATCATGCTCAAAATGAAGAACCCCAATTTTGTTTAACAATTCAATGGGAACTTCTCTACTCTTCTTCAAAAAATACTTTGTTTTCTTAAGAGAATCTAAGGCTGAAATGAGGTCTATCGATATTAATAACTCACCCATCTTGATAAATGCATGGGCATCACATGGATCTATGCAAGTTTCCTTTCTTAAAATTTCCAAAGCCTTCTCTACCTTCCCTTGCTGAGAATATATGTGGCCTACAACTTTTAAGCTCCCATAGTTCTCAGGGTGGACTCCCAAAACTTTTTCAAAATTTGAGAGAACTCTTAAGATCTCCCATCTTCAATTGAACCTTTCCACAAAATCCTGTGGCCTCTAGATTTCCTTGACTGATGCCATGTAGTAGTGGCTAGTGGTGTCATAATCACCTTTATTATGATAAGATCATGCAATATTATAATATGAATGAGATTTCATGAGAGGGTGGTAAGTTGAAACAAGAGTTGTTTTAGTCAACTTTTCCACAAGAAAATGCTACCCTGTGAAGAAAAATGGTTTGCTAAATGATTCAATGCCATTGCATAGTACAAGTATAATTCAAAGGATCTACACATATTTTCCATTCCTTCATGAACACTACCTTTTTCACTAACTGTGATAATCCTACAATTAAAAAATGCACAAAACTAACCATAGAGATTTTTCTCCATTTCAAAAAGAAAAATTTCCAAAAAAACGAGTTTAAAACCTAAAAAAAATGGAAAAAAATCACATTGATTTTCGTGCCAAAAAAAACCATGAGACCATACCTTGTTGCTTACTATTATGCTTTGATATATTTTTTCCAAGAATCCATAGCTTGTTTTAAATCACTTTTTTTAGGCTTTTAGCCATAGCATCAAGGCAAAATGCATGACAATGTAGTAGCATAGACAAATGTAGTAGACAAGGAAATGGAATTTGGAAAAAATTCCTCAAAGAAATATGGTCTCATGGTGATGGAATGCCATGACAAGAAAATTGTTATGGATTGTCCTGGAATTCCATCACCATGAGACCACATTTATTTGAGGAATTTTTTCAACCAGTTCACTACCTTGTCTATGTTATTTCTTACTATTATGCTTTTATAGATTTTTTCCAGGAATCCATAGCTTGTTCAAAAGAACTTGTTTTATGCTTTTAGCCATAGCAATAAGGAATTAGGTATACTATTGACTTTATACATACTAAGAAAAATATAGCCTATGCTATTATAGAAACAATTTTTGGTGCTTTTGATACTATTTCATCATGTGAAGACTTTTGACAACTAAAGATTCATTGAAATCCTTGGCTTGAAAAATATGCTAATGGAAAATATAGAAAACCTAGTTCTCCTTATGTCTAGAAAAAGGAACAATGTGCACAAATCTTAGAGTTGTTGTCTTAGACTCACTTTCCTACTGGATATGTAAATAGTAGTATTAGAAGCCAAACTGAGCTTAATGACTTAACAGGCCTCAAGACCCATGACTATCATGTCATAATCGAGAATATTTTACCTATTGTGGTAAATATATCAAGTTTGGTAAAGGGGCCAAGATTGGAAGTTATAAGGTTGGGTCTAATATTAAAGAGAAAGAGTTTACATGTATTAGATCCTTCAAACTTTGATATTTTGAGGGAGGAGGTTGTTGAAGTCCTTTGTCTATTAGAACATAATTTCCACAAATAATCTTTAATATTTCTATGCATCTTCTAATACATCTATAATATGAACTAGAGAATTGTGGCCTAGTAAGAATGAGATGGATGTATCCTATAGAATGATATATGAAGGTTTTGAAAAAAATTGTTCATACTAGGGAAAAACTAAAAGGAAACATGTCTGAGGGATATTCAATGCAAGAGTCCATGGGATTTTGCATAGAATGTATGAAGTATTTTAAAAATTTCAATCGACATGTATGGGATGATGACGAAGATGAAACAATTGTAGGTGAAGTATTAGAATGCAATGGATGTCTCTTCAAGATGTCACATCAAGAAAGAAGTGCAATACATGCCTATATTCTTCAAAGAAAAACTTTGTTTGATAAGTGGCATAGGTAAAAAAATAATAATAATAATTTATTTACTCAATTGCATTTACACATTTGTTGATAAGGTCATGGTTTGGCAGTCAAGTCGCTTGGTTGTAGTGATGGCCACCAAGGTTCAAACCCTCGTTGGGCCAAAGTGCTCGTAGGCCTTACGCCTTTGTTGGGCCATTGTGATCATGGGTTTGGTAGTTTCTTGTGGTTTCTTGTACCTAGTTCATAGCTCCAATCAAGAGTGTTTACCCCTAATACTATGGGTGTGTTGCACCTTTACAAAAAAATTGAATTTACGCATTTATATTATTAATCTTACTATTTGTACGTTAATATTCTATGTAGAAAATATGAAGAAGAGAATCAAACTTGGATGCAATATCAACCTCAAAAGCACAGATGTCATGATTTGATTGGAGGTGATTCTTTTCCAAAATTTGAAGAATGGATTGCTAATGAAGTTAATGATGCAAAAGAAGAAGGTCAAGATGTAACAACGAAGGAAAGTGAGCTTTCATAATCTACACATATATGGGTTATTCATTTTAGTGGAATGTGGGCCTATGGTAGTGTTGATGATGATGTCAAACACAACAAAAGTGTAGATAAATTCCTCATAGGTAGACTACAAAGAACCTATCTTCTTGAAAGACTTAACCAGGGAAACCTCAAGGTGTCTATGTTATAGGAAAAGGTTTACTTAGCTCAATCCCAAGTCTCTGGTAGTCAAGTCTTGACCATACTAGGTTCAATCTAGGGTATGATGTGATATTGTTATTAATCTCAAGGGGTAAATGGTTATTCTTAGTTTCATTAAGAACATCTCCAATTTCATTGAGAATCATAAGCATCCGATACAATATTTCCAGTTCAATCATAAAATAATCTCATGAAATCAAAAGATTTGCAATAATATTTCATGGATTTCAAACAACTTTTCTATCACTTAAGTACATTTAGCTTTTAGCATTCAACAATGTCATAGAAAATGAAATATTTTCAATACATTTCCATTCATTCATCTATTTTTTGGAACATTTTCAAAAATTTAAACATCTAATCTAAAATAAAGCATAAAAAAATACTAAAAATTAAATTTCTCCCGGTTATTCTCCATGCATGCCCTAAGATTTGATCAAATGAAAGAATACAAGTTTTGGAATACAAGTTTTTAGTCCAGAATGATTTAGAAAATAGGAAAAAATAAAAAAACTTAAAAGCAGTTTTGGCTCTTCCGACATGCACAAATTTTGAACTTAACTTAAAAAAAGGTATCCCCTAGCTTTTTATAGAAGTAATACATAGGTAGGATAAGAAAAATACATGAGAGGAAATCCAAGGGACAAATCACATCAAGGCACGCGGAATATGGTGATTGGTAAGTGAATTTAAAACAAAGTCAACAAAGTTCAACCTCCATTTGCACGTTGAAGTTCTTCAGGTTTTTTATCTTCTTATTATCAGGGTTCCTTGTTGGAACCAAACAAATCTGCTCAAACAGAATGTAGGAAATTCCCATACATACAGAATGATCAGGTGGAATTTCCATCCCTACATTCAAGTTCAATCTCAATTTGAACATTCCAGGAATGAGTAATCCCTAGAATGAATACACTTCTTTGTTGCATGCTTAAAATCTAGAGTCCTAGTTTCCTAGTATCTGTTATTCCTTTACAACGAACTCTATTCCTGAATGAGCAACCAAAGTGTATCGTTGAACCTGGTAACACCATCGGATCTATCTGCAACTTTATTTTTTCTGACCATCCATACCCAAACTCTGCATCATAATCTGCTTCTCCTGCAATCATGAATTCCATCTATTACATCCCTAAAGAAAAATAGTTATAAAAATCTCATGTAAATAAAACCATCATTAATTCATTATCATATAAATCCATCATAAATATCATGCTTTCAAGAAAATCATAAATTTGTGCATAATCATCCTTTTATATGTCAAGTTACTGCACTATCATACTTCTTAGATAACCTTAAAATTTTAAAACTTTGATTTGAATCATTACCCAAAACCCAATATTCAACTTTACTCATGATTTTCTTAGACTTCAGTTTTACTGGAACTTCCATCTTTACCAGACCTTGACTATCGGACTAGAACACTTTGCTCAACATTTGCATTACCTTTTTCCTTTCTAACATTCCCAGTTCTCAGTACCCGGTACCCAGAACATTTGAATTGTGAAGTATTTGTTTTAAAATATTTCTCTTTGATTCTCACTTCTAGTGATCTTTTCAACTAGCAAACACCTACCATAAGCATTAGTTTTCACTTGGGGTCCCCAAGTCTTATAGTCTTGGGGTGTGTTGTGAGACCACACAACAGGTAGTCATTTCAGAGTGGAAGAAAAAGACAAAGGAAAGAAAAATTGTGATTGTGTTGCTAGTGTTGAATTTCTTCACAAAACTAAGAAAAAAATTTATGTTGGATTTAGCCAAGAAATTTTTCAAGTGGATTTTGGTGAAAATAGTCATATATTATTAAAATGTAAGTGGATCTGACCATCTGCAGTACAATTTTATGAGTATGGATTTGTATGTGCCAATACATGACAATGATCAACATGTCACAGATGAGGATGAGGAAGAAAATCAAGCAAATGCATAAATGAGTGATTAGGATTCTAATCTTGCTGGCCCAATGCAGATGATTATGATGTTTTATCACCTTAACTATCCTGTCACCTTAAGTGGTTAGATTGCACCTAAACTTTGGTTATATGTATGGTGTAATTTATTATTGAATGTAATTCATTCTTCTTAGCTTTCTTACTTTGGTTGAAATTAATTTTGTTTAGTTAGAAATAATTTCTTGTATGTCCTATATGTTTTCTAGATGCTAGACTTTTCTTGTATTTCCTAGATGATAGCTTTAGTTTATAATACAACTTCTAGCCTCCACACGCATTGAATATGCTTGTGTGAAGGAAACAATAATGAACATCTATGATTTAATAATACATATATATATCCTAACATTAGCTGAACTAAGCCTCCTCATTACAAACAAAGAAATGATCTCTAGTTAGGTCTGACTGACACTGAAAAGTAAAACTAAGAGACTACAAAATTAGAAAATTGTTCAATCTTTTCAATAAAATGATATCTAAAATACTACATTCATAATATACCCCTATATTCCCACCTAAAATACATTAAAAATCCAATACCACAATTCGAGACCACAACTTATTATATCATACACAATATTATGAACAAATAATTGATACCAATTCATAATATACCCCTATATTCCCACCTAAAATACATTAAAAATCCAATCATATACAGTATTATCAACAAATAATTGAGACTAGAATTCGAGCACCAAATTAAATCTTCTTCTCTATTGATTGCTTCAAATAGATATTACAATATAACAAAAGTCTCCTCATATATGTTTCTATAAATTCCTATGATGATGATATCAAATTTTGGTCTTGGTTTCTCTTTTATAAGAGAAGCAACAAGCTTCAGATCATTACAAAATATGACATCTTTTCAAAATTCATGCCTCTTTGTATAAAATAAACATTAGTTTTTCTTAAAACATAATTAAGATAAAAAAGAGAAATTAGATAACTAATAAAGTTTGCAGCACTCGTGACGCCATAGTCTATTAATCGTCGTAAGGCACCCATGATCACTAAAGATTTGTTCAAGGTCCTTTCTCCATATTAATGTATCTAAATGTTTGTATCTTCCATTGTGACAACTCCAATGCCTACTATTCGAGGGGAGAAAAATACTTATGCTCCCACTCGTACACTTTATAATCATGTGGCCATTTGTATTAATGAATTTTTAATATATTTCCAAGGTGAATCTTCCATCTGTTGTCTAGTAACACCTTGTCATCCATGATAAACTTAGAATATCCAACATCCAAGGCCATTACTCCATCCATGATTAAGTTGAAGATGTGAAGACTCAACTCACCATGCTTTTGTATGTGAATGATGTAATGTGGAACAATCTAGCCTGATTCACTCTTCCATTCATTGAGGTCCTTCAATTGGTTATCATCCTTCAATATTTTTGGCACAAACCACTACTTTAGAATATGCAATAAATCTATTCTTTTTTTGATCTTTTGGTCCTCTTCTTGTATATATTGGAATTCATCTATAACTATTTTTTCCATCTACTTTGTAGGTTTTAATGTTGCAGGAGCCTCAGTACTCCTTCGTAATATTTTGCATGAGGTTTGCAGTGTGTTCTATATGGGCTTTCAGTTTTTAGAAATGGGATCCAGTATGGGTACATGTGTTTTCATCTAATCAATTGCATATGCCAATGAGCTGTAGAAATCATACACACTTTCCAACTTATCCAAAATTAGCTTTATCATATGTTCAAGGACCTTCTCTGAAACATTATAGATTTTCTTTTTCACTCCTTCCTTACCCTCATTATTGGCTTTCTTTAACTCTTCGATCTCCTGTCTAAGAATTCTCACTTGTTCAGTGGAAGCACTTTCTATATCAACTGGTGGAGTAGGAGGAGGATGGTATAACATTATTTCCTTGTTCTGTGAGGGGTCTGCTCCTTTCAATTGTTCCTTCAACTTCACATTTTCCATGAAAAATTTATTGACTTCATCATTCAAAAAATGTTTTCTCCTTTTCGTACTCTCCTAATCTAGCTTCCATCTCCTTAACTGCAGCTTGGGTGAACATAGATGAATGCATTGTCATGGTTGTAGGTTCTAGAGGAGATGTATCCTTTAATGTTTTCACCACAACTATCCCTTTCATTTCCCGCACTACATCTAGTAACCTTAGCTTTTGTGTACTCTTTTTTTGGGCCTAGAATGCTAAGATTTCAATCCCAGGGCTATACCCTATGCCACTTACCCCTTCATCTGAGTCAAACTCAACAATCAGCATTGGGTCTTCCTGTGTTCTCACTTGATCAAGTAAAAACATTTTCTTTATTTCCATACTAGGGACAATAAGTATATTACTTTTCAAAATCATCTCTTTAGCCTCTTTTGTGCTAACATCAATATTATCAATCCTTAATTCATTAAAATTTTGGGCTACTATCTGGTCATGATGGGATTCTACAACTCCTATCTTATTTATTTCAACCCTCACTTCAAACTGTCTCATTTTCATCTTAATCCAAAAGTCTTTAAATTCAATGGTTTTGATAAATTCATCATCTTCCAAGAACCTGAGAGATGCAATTACCCTCGCATCCTCATGCATTTCTCTTTCTCCTTGTACCTGAGTATTGGCTCTATCTTTAGGCATGTGGTCTTCAGTTTCAGACATAGGGTGGTCCACTTCAACATAATCCTTCAAATGTCTTAACACATTAACTATTTTTGTATCTTCAACCTCCTCACTTATTTCATAGGAAACAAGTGGTCTATCTTTTGTTTCTTTTATTTTTTACAAGGTGGTTGTTCAGGAGGTGATCCTAAAGGAGTATGACATACTAAAATAGTATCTAGAGTTGGTTCTATAATTACAATACAACTCAGCCTTTTGGGAGACAATTTGGTAGGTCTCTCCATCTCCACTATAGAATTATCATATAATTCATGAAACTTATCAATCATCATATCAATCCTCTTAAGAGGATCTGCTTCCTCTATGAAATACTCAAAGAAATTACTATGCTTCTTCTTTCTTTCTTCCTTAAGCCTTTTCATAACTTCCCATTTTCTCCTCCTCTGATATAGCTCTTGAGAAGTGAAACAATTTTTGATTGCACCTTCTTCATAATCAATCTAGCAAGTAACCATAGCTTTGGTAAGGATGATGTGTCTTACAAAATTCATGTGACCCTCAAGGACAAAAGATCTTTCCTTTCTAGACTCTAAAGAGTACCTTGTTTTTAAATAATTTTGGAACTCTTCAAGTGTATCAGATCCCACTGATAGTTCCCCACATGTTGTCAAATTAGGTAGAAATGTATCCTTCCTTTGTTTATGCATGACATCCTTTTCAATCCACAGAATCTACCACATGAACTCTAAAAAGGCTAATTGAATGGGGGGAAACTTTGGTAGTATATGTGGTTCCTATGGGAATCCATAAATCCTAATTATTGTGATATCTAGTAGAAAAAACCAATCACCGAATTTATGAGTATGGCCTTGCTCAGGTTTCAAAGCAAAAGGTCTTAACAGTTGTAGCACAAGTGTGTGTTGTCTTGGTGGTGGGTAGCCAAGAACTCTCATAATTTTGTATACAAATTCATCATAAAATATCACATAATTTGAATTCTTACATCTGTTGTCCCATATATAACACCATCATTGCACTAGTAGCAAATTCCCTTGTTGGTCAATCTTACCCAAACACAACTTTTTTGGTCCATCTATCTTTATTCTGGTATAAATTAGGTGGCAAGTAAAGAATATTTCATGAATGTTATGAGGGCTCTATTTTCCCTAACTTGCAGAAATCCTTCATCCAATGCTTTCTCAAGATATTAGGAAAAATCATATTCAATGTTTGCCTCAAGGTTTTGGATCCTCATAGCCATCATCATTAAACTAACCGGCATTGACTCTTGTGCATCTATCCCAAGTACTTGATAGAGAGAAAAGTAGGTTTTCTTGAAATATAATTAGAAATCTATGATGGAAAATGGTTCAATAGTAGAAGGGAATATAGGAATCACGTTGTTGTTCACACCCCTTTTCATGTAAATGGTGAGTTCATCACTTTTATAGGTTCTCCTCAATCTAGTATATTCTTCTTCACTTCTTTGCAAATCAATTTTAGTCATGGATTATTTGGTTAGGTCAAAAAAATCAATGATGGTTGCTTTAGTCAACACAACTAATGGTGAACCATCTAGAAATCTCACAAACCTAGTATCAAGATGATAACTCTAAGCCAATACTTTCATGAATTCTACATCTATAAAAATATTTGGGAAAATTAATGATCTAGAGGATTTTTGTCAAATTTTGAAGTTCCTCATTTTTCTGTAGAAACATCTTCATCAAAAAGTAGTTGGAATTTTGACTCCAACACAACTCGAATGGAGTCAATCAGAGCTACAGTGATCAAGATACACTCAGTCAAACCTTCAGTCAACTCAAAGACCTAGGTCAGAAAAAAAGGTCAAAAATCAAAGTTTCCAAAAGTGATCAAGACTAGTGTCAATGTGAAGAGCTCATTGCAAGCTTTTTAATGACATTTGTTTCAACAAAATTTGAGTTTGTTTGCCCGAGTTATGAGAAGTCAAAGTCAACCAATCATGTGTGGACACGTGGCAGTCTAGTCAATGCCACATCATTAGTCTAGTCAGCGAACACATCACTCCAAAGTTTCTGACCGGCGAATGAAATTTTGATATGGCATCATCTCACCCCTCCACGTGGCAAGCCATTATTGGCAAAAAGTGGCATATTATTTTTATAAAAAATATATAATAATAAAATATATAAAACAAATAAATAAAAAATAAAAAAATGCCACATTCTTTTAAAAAACGTGGGCTCTCCTATATTAAAGGATCTCCACCTATCTTAAAGCCCATATTAAAGCCACCCTATATTAAAGCCATGAGTTTTGTTTTAAAAGCTTTCTATGTTATTTTTAAAAAGCCTATTTTCAAGGAATCCCTATTTTAAGGGATTTTAAACCCTTTTTTTATTATTATTACTCCTATTAAAAAGGGATAAACTCATATAAGATAGAAATGGGATTATTTTCAAGGGATAAAATTTAAATGATCTCCTTAAAAATATATACATAATCTTGTAAGAGTTATCAAAACAAAATTATAGGGATTATTATTTTCCTTTGTAAGCCCAAAATTATAAGGGCCCTTCGTTATTTATCTTGAAGAGATTTTATTATGTAACGAGGGGATTTCTTTTGGATTTACATGTAAATTTGGGAGATTGTAAACAAGTTGTTTTACACCAAATTGGGTAAAATTGGTGTATAAAAAGGGGTAAATGGGTGAGAGTTTGGAAGTGTGTTTTAGCTAATTATTTTTGTAAGGGGATTTTGGAGGAAAATTGGTGATGCATATTTGTAACCAAGTTATTGAACTTGGGAGATATAATTTTGGGAGGTGATTTTTGTAAGTGGAGAGTTAGGATTTTTCTTTCTTGGAGTAATCTTATTGTAACTTTGTGCTTTTGGAGAAGCTTGTTCCCACACACTTTGGAAGTGCATTTTTCAGATTTCTTTGTAATCCAAGGGGAGGCTATGCCGAAGATTGTAACCGAGTGTATAAAGGAATAATTGGATCGGTCTACTCTTTGGAGAGGGACCCGGAGACGTAGCCATTGTTTTTGGAAAACTCCGTTATCAGATTGTTTGCACTTTCTCTCTTCATCTCTCTCACATTTTGGTTGTCACCTTGATTTTTAAAGCATAATTTCAATAATATACACTTGTTTTTGAGTTTCCATTAAATTGTTTAAGTTAAGCATTCAATTATGCAATTAGTCTAGATCCTAAATCAGATCAATTAACTTGGCCAAATCTAATGCCCATGGATTTGACACCAAAATATTGTCCTCCTTTTTGTCATAAAAGTACCAGAATAGTTCCCACCCAGAGATAGGGATAAGGGAATCTCTACAACCATGAGCCACATCTTTAAAAACTTTCTTAAATCCTCTATCAGTTGATTTATGGAGTATATCTAGGATAGACTATTGTAAGGACCTCTTTTTAACCTTAAATTATTCCTTTTTAGTTTTATTTTCTTTCTTCTTGGGTGGCATGATGTTTAACTATCTTACTTCTCATATACTTTTGAAATGCAAAATTCCAAACAATCTTGTACTCATAAAACTTATTTCATAATGAGTTATGTACACTTACCCAGGTTACAATGGTTGTAGAGCTTAATCTCCTCAAACTCCCAGCTCCTCGCATGATAATTTTTGCAAATGAGTGCAAAGAGAATTTTGAATTCTTGGTTTAATGGATTTTGCTCAGTCATGTCGACATTAATATCAATCTTACACAAAATATTTTTCTCGTAGTTCAAGTTTGAATATGCGCCATTGATTTTACAAGATCAGAGGGTTGATGTGATTCATACATTTAATACTACTATAGCACCATCACTTTCTATAACTACCACAGGATAGAGGGGTATACACTACTATACCACATGCTTCTTTTCATTTCACTACGATGTAGTGGGATCCTTACATCTATACTGCAGGCTTGACTTGTTTAACCTATAGTACTGTGATTTACATTAATGGTCGCATATGGCTTACCGCCATACCGCATGCTTCATCACATCCTTCCATGGTACAGTATTTCATACTGCCCTACCACATTCCTTTATGATCTTCCTCGCAGGATGGCAGGTTATTCCCCACTATACCACACCCTTCATTTTTCCTTCTCGTGGTATGGTGGTTTATGATGTATTTAAATTATCTCATACCGCCCAACCAATTCCTCATCATAATAATTATGTGGTATGGCGGTAAATATCTTTGTGTTGTCTATTACACACAGCCATTCCACCAAGGGTTCAAATTATTGGTGATGGATCTTAGTAACAGACTGTTAAGGGATTTGGAATGTTTTTAGCTAGACATTTTTTTTCTTAAGTATATATGATGAATTTTTGGCTTTGTATAGGTCTTTCAGAGTTAATTAGACCTAAAAAAATTATATGTTTGTTTACACTGGGGAGGCTCAATCAAAAATAAAAAGGAATATAAGGGTCAAGGCTCAGGTCATGGAGCTCAAGGTTAATTGTGATGATGGAACTAGGAAATTTTTTAAGGTTCTAACACACCTCATGATGAACTAGAATATGTTTTCCCTTCATCCTTCTTATGTTAATTTTTTATGAGTTATTTTCTTGTGAATATATCCATAAGAAAAATTTGTCTGATACTTGTAATTGTAAACATCTTCTTGGTTTTTGATGGAATTTTTTTTTTAATCTGTAAACTGAATTCTATTTTAAGTTTCCATTTGTATTTAATAGCGGATTGGAAAGTCATCAATTACCAACTTACAAACTCAATAAATTTTTACTAATTCAAGTTGTTGATTTATACATTATTGTTTATTTGCACTTCAAGGAATATTGAGGGAAAGGACGTGTAAGGTGAAAATTAGATGATAGTGATCATAATACTGAAATTTCACTCATAGATTATAAGCGTGTGCGTAGTGAAAAAGTGACCAAGAATAATGAATATTTATCACGTCTTGGTTTGAAAAATAGGCAAGTTGTAAATCCACTAAGTAGTATATTATTTGTTTAATAGTGTTTAATGAAATTTTATAGGCAAGATCTTTATGTATATATGAGATAATATGATTTTTTTTATAGGAAAGAAAAATAGTGCAAAGAAAATGTGTAGAAAAAACAAAAGGAAAGAAAAGATAAAGTGTCGCCATCTCGTAGAAGCCAACACATTTGTGATTCAAAAAATGCAGTTGGTTAAAATAATATTTGTGATGATGTGCAACCTGATAGAGTACATGGTGATGTGTAGCCTAATATAGCACATGGTGATGTGCAATGTCGTGATGATCTCTTAGCACAAAGGTTAAGAGAGATTATTGAACAACATCATAGCAAAGGAACAATAGGTCTGTAGAAGATTTATTCAACATTAAAAGATGTGTTTGAAGTGAAATCTATGGAGATCAATACTGATCTACCTACTCATGCCACACCTGATGTGACTAAGGAGCATGAAGTTTCGATTAATGAAGGTCATGAAGAGAGACCGCTAGTTTCATCTATTGTGCCTCAGAGTGCACCTGTTGCATCTATAACTTTTGATGGAACTAGTGGATTGGCCAGAAATACTAGTAGTGGTTTAATAGATCAGTCTCCTTTTGTCAAAAGACAAATATTGAGTCAATATTTGTACAAATCTATAGAGAGGAATGCAAAAGAAAGAAAATTAGAAGGAAAGAATCCATTCTTGCTTGAGGTATCAAGAGATGGTCAGCCCATTGGGCCAAATGCTGCAAAGTGGGCCTCCGAGTTGGTGTAAGATGTAAGGGCCCATTTGGATATTTGCAAATCAAATTTTGTAGAGAAAAATCCATGAACTATGGAAAATGTTATACAAAAAATGGAAAAGAATTTTGAGACTACTGGTGGACAAATCTCTAGAAAATATTACAAGAAAAATATGATAATTTTGATGAACAATTTTAGATACAATTTCAAAAAAACAATCATGGAGGGAAAAGAGAGGCTAGAATCCTCTCTATCTCCAAAACAGTGGGAGACATTGAAAGAAAGTATACATTCTGAAGAATATTTGGAAAAGATTAATAGAGACAAGAGAGCAAGAGATAATGTGAGGGTTGGATATATATTTGGCTAAGGCGGGTTGAATGCCAAAATGGACAAATTTGCAGTAAGTGTATGGATTTTTGGTTCAATTTACATTGTGTTTTTTTTTTATTGAACTGATTATATGTTGAAATTCACATTGTATTTTAGGTGGAAAACAGTAGTAGAGAAGTGGGTGCATAAGATATTCTCAATTATATGGCAACACTAGATCCTAGTTAATCTAAGAGTAGGTTGAAGTGGAAATCTAGTTTGTCAATTGATATTTCATAGCCATTTGTTCAATTCCCAGTAGGAGCCACTCTAGATCATGTCAACTCAAATGAACTAGGGTACCAAAAGGTAATGAGTTTCATATTCGGTCTCACTCAGCAAGTTTCACAGTTGGTTGCCTTCAATAACCCTATGGTTTCTGCATGGAATGAGCATAAATACATGGATTTAGATGAGGTAAGAGGCTCCATTGATCCCATTTCTTCTTGTTTGGAAATTTTTTATACAAATGCCTCTTAATATGTAGATTATTGAAATCTAAGAATAGGAGAATCCAACCCATTTTCTTTATTGTTGGAGTGATCGAAAAAATGCTCTTTTGGACAAATTTATAGTTTGCATTCTTTACTTGACTATTGAATGCTTTGTATATTTTTTTGCATGATAGTTAAACCACATGTAGATCAATTTTATCAAAGCAATAGGGAAACAAAAATTCCTTCATGATGTCAATAGAGCAACCGATATTGATAGTGATCATGATGAAGTGGACAAGAATGTGCAACACAATCATCTTAATTGTCCCGAAGTTGAGGTAATATAATAGTTGTCAGCTATATGTCCAAATTTTTTGTCATTTTTCATGCTTAAAATGTTCTTTTGGAAAAAAATTTATAGCTTTTTCATTCTTTAAGTTGTAAGTTAATATGTCCCAATGTTTTGTCATTCTTCTTTTGGACAAAAATTATTTATAGCTTTTGCATTATTTAAGATGTAAGTTAATATGTCCCAATGTTTTGTCATTCTTCATGCTTAAAATTTTCATTTAGAAACAAAATTATGGCTTTTGCATTCTTTACTTGACTTATGTTAATTTTTTCATGATGATTAAACCACATGCAGAGTAATTATATGAAAGAAAAATGAAAAGAAAAAGGCCTTGTCAATAGAACTCAATGCAAAGTTGTACAACTTCATGTCTGCAATGACGTTGGTAGTGATTATGATGATGAACTCGATGAGAATGCACATGATATTCATAGTATTATTTGTGCTAAACTCGAGGTGAATGCTATGAAACCACATGCAAGTTACAAGTACTATTCAAGTTTTATTCAAGTAATGGTTGTTTTATTATGTAAATAAGGGTATTCATTACCTATTTGATAGAAGCTAGTTAGAATAGTAGTGAAGTGTAATTAGCTAGTATACATAGATTATGGAAATAAGGGAGAAGATATAACTTACATATGGAAGCTTCGAGCTTAGTTGTGATAGAGTGCATACATAGATTTTGATAATGCATTAGTGCAATGTGTTTGGGGATGCTACAATCCTCAATTGGGGGGACTTCATTGCCAATCCATGTCTCTTTCTAGATTATTCATACAGTCAATCACAATTGTAGTCTTTCCCTCCATTTTATTGCACTTCACAATGGGTTAGATTTTTTTTCAGAGTAAAAAGTTGCTTCTTTGTTATTCAATAGAATAAAAAAAAGCACATACAAAAGTTGATTTTTTCCAAGATGTAAGAAATTATATACAATTGTCAAAAATAATATATGTGTGTTTTATATCTCAATATAATGTGTATTTTCTATTTTACAGACATATATTGATAAACTCCATAAAGGGGATAAATTTGAGGTGTTGGATCTATTTGATAGTGCTGATGTGGGCATTGGGCGAATTCACTCACTGTCTATTATACATGGAGTCAGATTGAAAGGAATGGGAGATGCAAATGTAAGTATTGTAAAAGTCACAAGTAAAATACCACTTGCTTATGAAGACAAAATAGATGGAGTTGTCTATCTGAAAGAGAAAGAAGGGACCTTCACATGATGGCCACTAAATTAATTGAAAAAAATGACATAGTTGATGTTTATCATGTAGTACTAGTTGTTAGACAGCTTGGCCCACTAGTGATTTATATAATAGTTTGAATGTGTTGTTCAGGGATCTTAGTGTTTTTTGTCTGTTTTGGAGCTGTATAAGCAAGAAAGGCATTTTAACTTAGTTTTCTTAGTCACAACACTGAGAAACATACTTTGTAACACATTTGTAACATATTTTTGTCTTGTATTTGTTGTAAGAACACCTTTTCTCAATAAAACTTCAGTATTGTGCCTTCTTAATAGTTTTTTCATTATGTGCAAATGAATGATTGATTTTTTTTCTATGTTTTTATATGTTTAAACCTCAATTAAAACATTGTCTCATTTCCAACACTTATAGGCAGAAATCAGTGAACAAAAATAATTAAATAAACAACGAATTGACTAAGTATACTACTAATTGATAAAAATTAGTGAATAAATATTGCTAAATATAATGATTATGCAATTAATAAACAATGTATCAATATACTGCTAGTTGACAGAAATCAGTCAACAAAAACAATTAAATAAACTAGAAAATTGAACAAAATGATGATTAAAATTAATGACTAAATACACTACCAATGGACACAAATCAATGAATAAAAATGACTAAATAAGTGACTAGTTAACAACAATCAATGACTAAATTAATGACTAAATATATCAATGAATAAAAAATTACTAAATAAGTGACCATATTACAACAATCAATGACTAGATCAACGACTAAATAAGTGACCAGTTAAATATATTAGTGAATAAAAAATGACTAAATAAGTGACCAGATTACAACAATCAATGACTAAATCAATGACTAAATATATCAATAAATAAAAAATGACTAAATAAGTGACCAGATTACATCAATCAATGACAAAATATACTACCAAATCGATCAATCAAAACAACCAATAAATGACTAAAAATGGTTTAGTCATCAATTTGATCACACTATAAATGACTGGCAATAAACTACTAATGGTCATGTGACCATGTTCATTCATTTATAAGAAGTTTTTAGTAGTTGTTTTAGTCATATATTATTGTTTCTATACTAGCAGATGTGACATTCACCTCGTAGGACTTTCCTCTGAATAACAAGCCCTCTCCCCTATACATTCCTACTCACCTCAATTGAAACATTATGATAGGAGTCCTAGTTTACCCTATGATCTAAGTAAATGTTATTACGAAGGAGACGTTATGGCTAAATTCATTACAAAGGGAGGAATATGAAAAAAAATCTATTATATGTACACAGGACTATCTCTCTCTTGCGCCATATGGCTCTATAACTCTTTCCCTCCCAATTGTACCTAGGGTTGTGGATACAAATTTTGATGTCATTCTAAAATATGATTTGTTTAGGGTGAAGTGTGCATTTTGTGGCTAGCTTCCATGAATGGAATCACCTCTATTATTCACAAATGTTTAAATTTCTCTCACAAAGGTGTTGTGCATGTTGTGCATGAGACTGGATATCAACCATTGGTATCCTATGGGGGTTATTATTTGGATCATTTTTGGCCTGCCCATGTTGGTCTGCTCCCTCCTAGAATGGACCTACTTTATGAAAACTATGTGAAGTACAAAACCTATGGAAAATGATAGCCAAAAGTGACTCACCCAATAGCGTAGTGACACGCTACCTCATCCTCTTAGAAGGGAAAAGAGAAGCCTTCCCATGCTCAGGGCCCTGCCTCTACCTCCCTCCCTGAAGAGGAACTTTGGGTTACTAATAGTTTCCGCATAAGGAGTTTGATGCTACCCACTTGGCAAAATGCCAAGATCCAAGTATTCGACCCTCCTACCTTGCCCATGGGACCTCGAACCAACATGTATGGTAAGGGGAAGGGTCCCCGTGGGGAGTCCTCTATGTCTTAGCCTCCACGGCCTCCTACTACTCCTACCCCTAAGGTAGTGAATGGAAAGGGGCCCGTTACTAAGACATTAGAGCCTACTCCCCCACTATCATTCCATCATCCTCTCAACCTCTCCCTCTTTCTCCAATTCAAGAGTCTCTCCCTCTACCAAAAATGGTCATGATGGACACTATGATGGTTGAACAAGATTCTTCCATTCTATCTCAACTTTTAGCCTCTAGCTCCCAAATTTGTAGGAATCGTCTTATGCATGAGCAGAAGCATCGAAGAAAGGCTCTTATCGCTAAGAAGGCCGCTATACATAGGAAGGAAGGGGATCCGACACCTTCTGCTATGTCCTCCTATCCCATTGCCTCTACTTCAATTCCTTCAACTTTGGTTTTGCTTCTGGCTCCTGTCATGAGTGTAACTGACCCTCACCTAAAGAGGGTGCAGGTGTTTATTGCTCCTTCAATTGAGCCACTTCTTCTAATTTCCCTCCTGAACATCCTATCATTCTCAAAGCCCATAGACATGTTGAATACCTTGATGGTTCCCGTCGTAGTTTTCTCCTCCTCCTACATGCCTTCTACCTTGTCCATGGGGATCTCGCATCCTCCGATGAAGTGGAAGATAGTGGATGGCCCTACTAGTAATGGGGGTCAAAATATGAGTCCACCTTCTTCAAAGGGTGGTTTTGCATTATCTTTTTTCATCCTTGTGATGGAGGAAGTTTTGGAATCCTCAGAGTTTGTCATTGCTCTCAAGTCACTCGGTGATCCTAGCAGTGAATCTCAAGTGTCGCCTAGCTAATGACCTCTTCATTGATGAGGACTAGGGGGCACCTCTTCTTTTTCTATAAAGTAGATCGTGTGTTTGTTTTTTTTCCCCCATGCTTGTGTTATGTGTTCCTGGATGATCCTTGTCACCCTCGTAGGTGCTTGGATACAAGAGTGTTTTTGTGTCGTAAAACTTCCTCTATTTTTTACATCATTATTCCTCTATTTTTTGTATTAATTTTTGACAATTGGGGAGGATGCAAAGTGTTGGGGGAATTTAGGCTTCCCTTCCATGTTGACTGTATTTTTTTATTTTTATTTTTTTCTTCTTGTAGATCCTTTAGATGGTCTAATATAGTAGGGGATTGATGATAGTTCATTTATATATTATTATAATCTATTTATCTATATGTATGAGCAGCACTAACCCTGAAATATAATTATCACCCCTGTGTCCCTTGTTTGTGGTGTTTTTATCTTTCCTTACATTTTTGTTCTCTTATCTCTCATGCTTGTTTTGTAATGTTGTGGTTCTCATGTGTTGTCCCTCACATGCGAGACAACATTACCACAGTTATTTCTTTCTATGTTTCACAGGACACAACATCACTTTTTCTTTCTTTGATTTTTCTTTCCTTAGGATGTCACATGCCTCTACATTCAGCATGCACCATCCTAAGGGGGGGCTATCATGTCACTTCAATTTTAAAAAAACATATTTAGTGGCCAATGAATTTTTTCTCAAAATCCTTTCAAAATATTTTTCAAAAATCACATTCCTCAACAAGGACCCCTAGCAGAATATTTTTCCTTCATCATGGATTCGTAAAGAAATAATTTGAAAAAACATCCTTTGAGGAGGGAGCACCTTCCCTTACAGGTGAATTTTGACCTTCCCCTTGTGAGGGGACCTTCTTCCTTTTGAATTCCTTGATGAAGTGAACATCTTTCAAAAGGATTCCTTGATGTTGAACTAATTTGCAAAAAATACTCTTACACTTTCAAACTGAGTGTCCCTTGAGTGGACCCCTTTTCTTTTGAACGGTTCCCAAGGGACCCCTTTGAAAGCTCTTCAATTCTCTTACTTTTTGCATGATTGTCTATTCATTTTCCTACGTGGCTAATTTTTTCTTTCTAACATGTTTTGTCTATAGATTAACATGTTACTTTGTAGGTGTGCCTATGAATTTTCTTTCCAATTCAACTCTGTAGATTCCCCTACATCAAGCTTCCTTCGGCAGAGAGTACCTGAGGGAACCTTATTTATAGTTCCAAGGACCTGGGAAAGTCTTACATCCTATGGTATTTTTCCATTGTTGGTCTACGGGCCTTCGATGCACTTTCATCAACTCCATAGTTCTAAGGATATATTGATTCCCTTGTTCAATCCTCCTCAAATGAGTGCATGTGGAGTTATTTTCATGCTCTATGCTTTTGGGATTCACTAGATTGTGGTATGTTTCCTTGACTATTTAGATATACATTTCTAAACTTTTTGGATCTAATTTATCAAACACTCATTACGACTCATGCTCGCTAAAGTGGGGGAAAAATGTATAGGAGTGAATTTTCACCTCTCTTGCAAATTCCCCTTTCACACCCTCCACTTTAGGAAAATCAAACTCGACTAAGAAATTCCACATCACCTATCTGCAATGCATCCACTTGGCTCTTGTCTCTTATGTTGGTGGGGGGGAATTTCTATCAGTGGCGCATGTGTGGCACATGAATGTCTATGCAACAGACTATCATCCCTGATAGATTCTTGCCTCTAGAATTCGCAAAGATGTTACATTCTCCATTGGCGATGAAGTGTAACACCTCTACACCTTCCTTTCAACCTGAGAACAACTCTTTACCTCCTAAATCCTCTTCAAATGCATATCTTTCAACTTCATTCCCTCCTCTTTATAATTATCTTGATCTTCTACACAATCTCACATGCTTGCTTGATTTTTGCTTCATGATTCTTGAGCTCCTACACATCTTCTCTACATTGTGCTGCACTTTGGCCACCATTGGAATTTCAACTTGGTGTCTCAAGGGACTGCTTCTTCATTTTTGTGGCACTATAGACCTTACCAAGCTTGCATCCTCCTCTATGTGCTTGAGGGTACCTCGATTGAGAAGGTGATATTTTTTCTTGATTTACATAGCATAGTTTTATTGTTATCATTTGGTATCTTTCCATTATTTTCTTTATCATATTTCCTATCAATCTATCTATCTGTGGAGGTGGAAACACCAAAGTAGGGGTTTGACTGAAACAAACCCCTATATAGCCCCAACAATTTTCCTCTCTTGGTCGTGTGTAGGTATACGTTCATGTGGAGCTTGTTGGTGAACTTGATTCTCTGTGAGTTAATTTTCGCCACCTTTGTTTTCATCATCTCCTTTATCACCTTTCTAGTTATTCCATTCATTATGTCATTTAACATTTTGTTTAGTACTGTAAAATTCTATTGCTAGACCATTAGTATGCTTTTTGTACTTCATTTTCTTCTTTTACACTTTCTAGTTGTACAAATTCCAACACTCCAGAGAAACACCAACACGTTGCACTATCATCCCTTACTCATGCTGCTATCCTCGGATAGAGAGTTGTCTAAGGTATAGTTCAAGTTCCAGAAACTAGATCATTTAGCATCATCAAACCTCCCAGGTTAGTAGAGTGACAAAAGTACTTGAGAGTGCTCTTCATTCTCTATCCTTTACCTAAAAAATCTTATCCAACTTGAGGTAGATTAGGGCCGACCTCTGCTCTTAGCTCTCTATGACCTGGAGCCTTGGTGTGGTTGGTCCCCCCGTTTCTACATCTACACATTCCAAAAAAATGATTTTGATTAGTTTTCAAAAAATTTAGGGGGGGGCATACTCAATTTTCTATTTTTCAAGATGTTTCCTATGGATCAAATCCATTTTTTTCAATTGTTGCAATCATTTATTTTGACTCCTTTTTTACTAATGTTCCCTTTTAATTTTTTGTTAGCTATTGGATTATTTTGCAAGCACCACATGCCACCCCCATTCTCATTCTCTAGAAAAGAGTTCTCAACTTCCCCCAGGAGCAACACTAGCTTTCCACGTGGTGGATCCACAAGCTGACTAGCCAATTAAAAGATAAAAGAGCTTTAAAGGAGTGCTTTCTCCTTAGCCTTCTACACATCACAATGAAACTCTTTTTATAAGCCACTCAAGCCTTGGTGAATCCCAACTTCCGATATTGGCCAAAGGAGTAATAAGCAAGGCCCACAATGTAGATATAACCAAAAGGAAGCAAAGATTCCACGTGGTAGTTCAGTTATCTTTGAGAGAAAAGGAATTTCTTTTTTTATAAAAAGGTGCACCATTTCCCAATTTCCTGAGCAAAACCCACAAGTGGAACTATCTTTGAAGGGAATTTCCTTGTGCCACGTGTCATTATGGTGCTTATCTAAGGAAAAAAAAATTCTTGTTAGATCTTGGAGCTGCTCCATTGGTTGAAGTAGATGGAACTCATTTCTAGTAAGAGCTTTAGGAGTAGTTCAGAGATATACATGTTTTTCCATAGTGCTTCCTCTAAGCATCAAGCAAATCATAAGGCATTAGGGTTGCACCATATCTAGATTTTGAGTATTGTTTGCATGTATGGGCCAAAGCACTTCCCTTGTAGTTAGAATGGAATCATCATGAGGGGAGTGTTGGGCTCTAGGTGTCAATTATTTTATCTTGTAAACCCCACCATTCCAAGGTTGTTGTGCCTATATATTTTGAAGTTCTATCTTTCATAAAGGGCTGGTTCATGACTAGTACCAAAGAGATTATTAATTGTAATAATTTTAATTTTAAATAAAAATAGTAGAAGCTTTTTTGTTGTCCATTCTCAAACCTTAATAGGTGCCCCTCATGGGAAGGATTTAATATTCTATACTATGTATTTTATAGCCTTTATAATTTGTTCTCCACCCAACAATGAAGATGATGTGGCATTGTGTGTCTAAATGTGCGAAATCAATTGTTGTTTGTTATTTCTATTTTATGCTTCTATGGTGCTAGTATTTTGTTTATGTTGCAAGGGTTAGATCATGCTTATGATCTTTTAACATTATATGTAGCACTTCAAAGAGGTTTAGGTTGTATTATGCAATATTAGGAGTGAACTATATTAAGAACTTTGGCACATTACCTTAGTTTTATTTCAATTTCTTTTATATTTCCTTCTTCCCCTTTTCTCCCCGAGTATTTGAAGAACCAACTTCTAAAATCCTAGAGGTTGCTTCATAGATAGTAATTTTGGTCTCACATTTGTAAAGCTTTCAATAGGAGGTTGCTTGTCAAGAATGAAAGTTTTAGGCATCAACAATTATTTTTCTAGCACACCCGATGGGAACTGACCCCACAATCTCTTAACTAGAATTTAGGGTTTATGAGCCAGAGGCCCATCACAAGGTCATTAGCAACACAAAATCCAAGCTTAATACTACCACCTTTGGTGGCCATAACCTGCCAAAGAGTTTCAGGGTCTAGCACAACACACCACCAAAAATGGTTGTCCCAAGAGAACCAAGGAACTTTATAGCTTGGAATAGTGGAAGCCCACTTATCCCTCTAGTAGGCCCAACTACTTGGAATCCTATCCCTATTAATGCCTTGAAGACACTCCCTATGTTCATAGGGGAAGATTTCAAAAGTGTCATGGAACATCTTTTGGATGTTGCCAATGTTTATATCATGCACCATATTATAGAACAAAATGTGCCCTTGAGTTATTGGCCACCTCTTTCAAGGGAAGAGCTCTCCATTGGTATCCATCCTTTTTTCCCAACTCTATCACCACCTAGGACAAGCTGGGAAATAGATTCTTTGAAAGATTCAATGAGAAAGGGGACCAATCATCCCTCCTCCAATTGCTAATCACTGTCAAAACAGCTCTGCAAGAGACCATCATTGATTTTAACACCAAGTTCCATAAAACCTAGTAAAGGATCCCCATAGCGGCTCAACCACCTACAAGTATGGATATCGTCTTCTAGATTGAGGCCTTAAAATTATACATAGCTGTGATGATTTAGTCTCTTGGAGGCCAAACAATATCGGATGCATACAAGTTGGTTGTCATGATGGAGAACAATTTGATAGATGTCAATAATCTCTCCCATGACTTCCTATGCCTACATTCCCAAAATTATCAATACCGCTAAAAGAGGAAGTCCCAAGTATTTAACAAGAATCTCCTCCCACGTATGTATGTTTTATCACTCAAAAAAGCGCATTCACTTCATTGACGCTAGCTATGGAGATGAATGACATGAAAATAATCCCACAAAACTTTTCAAATGAGATCATAAATCTCAAGAGATAGCAAGCTATGCCCCTGAATCCCCCTTTCCAAAATTATCAAGGTAGGAGACTATTGTATCATCATAGCTAGTACTAGGGAGGAAAGAGGTCAAATCATTAGATGTAGCCTATAAATAAAATCATCCTAATTCCTACTCCTCTATAAATGGTCCCACCAAATTCACATAGAGAATTGGTCATTGGCCAAAATAACTTAGTAGAGGACTCAAATTCATGGTGTTTCCCATGCAATGACACACACTACAAAATTTCCCAAGGGGTAATCTACAACAAAGGTTTGTTGAGCAACAAAGACAAGGGAGTGTGCTTGATCCAACTCCTTATGAATACTAGTCCCTATGTGTCATGAACACCATCTTGATGGCTCAGGTACAAGGTATATCCTTAGAGAAAGAGGATGAAATAGCCTCAAAGCTTGTGATTTTATCTTAGATGGAAGGTGAGGATGAAATCTATGCAAATGATGTTCCTGTGTTAAAATCCTTGCAAGTACAATTGGACTACTACACCCGCTCTAAGAAGAAGCCAACTGAGATTCAAGAGAATTTTGAAATGCCTAAAGTAAGTTTTGGAAATAATCTAGGGCCTCCATCATCACCCTCGGTATATCAAAAATAGAGTGAAGTGGTGCATAACAAGTCAAAAGAGCTAGAAGTCCGACCTCAAGGGTCATTGGATGCAGTCGAGTAGCTAAAGAAGGCCCCAACAAATGTTTCTCTCTAGGGCATCCTATCAATTCTTGATTAGAAATATCTACTACAAGAGGCATTGGAAGACCAAGAGAGAGCTATGTGAGGTAATCTTTCCATAGAGCTAGTGCAAACCGAGGAGAGGAAAGCCAATGGGAATATGCAACCCCATGCACCATCCATGCTCATTAACTCCAAAGCAAGGGTAAGTAAAACAAAACCCGCCCAATTTTATTTAACTCGCATTGTGGGGTATAAGTTATTTCATAATTCTATGATTGATTTTGGTGCCAACACCACAATGATGCCCAAGCAGATTGTAGACACACCACAACTTCAATATGAACCTTTGGATAAAGTGATAATATAGTTAGATGGGAAGAAGGTTTAGACCATAGGATTTATCAAGGCTCTTCCCCTAAGTTTATACTCTTTCCCTAGTATCACAATACCCCAAGAAGTGGTGGTAATAGAAACTCCACCAACCTTTGGGTTTTATTTTTCAAGAGATTTCACAACCAAGATAGTCGGTACTTATCTTTAGATTGGTCTCACTTGATCGTAAGGACCAAATATGGCTAAAAATGAAGGTGCTTTCTAAATTGTTACACCCAGAGCACATAGCTAATGATTCGATGATGAATTTTGAGGTGACACACACTTCAAGTTCTCAAAGAAATAAATGTACTAGATAGAATTTCTCGAGGGAGTGGCTAATAACAGGAGCTCAAAAGAGGAGGTCCTCATTAATGAATTTATGAGGAATGACCCATTTGGAAATTTTGATGCCACTATCCTCAAGACTTATGTAATCTATGATGAGGATCAAGCTATCCTTGAAGTCATGAAGAAAATGGAGGATCAAAACTAGGAACCTAAAATTGAGTCTAGTTTTTAGACTCTACATTTCAATGGTATAAAATGCAAGACTAGCTCCAGAGCTAGCATCCGCTTGATTTCTTCATTTAGAAAAGAGACCCTTAAATCCTTATACTTCTAGATTATCTACACAAATAATGAAGTTGATTATGAATTTCCCTAGTTCGTGCCCTCAGCCTTGCCAAGAGCATGAGTGTGAAACATTTAAAGGTGTTCAAATATTCTGAACTAGAAGTGAAAAAAGTAAGAGGAACTACAACTATGAAGAATTTCTACATGAGGTCTTACCACCATCGGATATGGAATTTAATTGAGATATTTGAAGCCTTTAACATTTAGATTATTGCAAGATCAATGAATAAAAAAGTGGATAGGATTTCAATAGTTGGATCTTAGTTTGATTCAACAATCAATTTTCTAACAAATAAGAATGTGGTGTGAGTAATTATTAGACTTGCTATCCTAGACAATAATCAAAACTAGTAGGCATTTGAAAGTGTTGCACAATTTTCCATGTTTCTCTAGTAGTCACGAGAGTTTGCAAAGCTATTACAACCTAATATTGAGGAAGCCTATGGAGATAAAATTATCCAATTAAAGTTTAATAAACTCCTAAAGGGACTGATCAATCTAGGGAATATATTTGATTCTAATGATGCAAGAATTAACAAAAGTAAATTTTTCATGAACAAAAGTGACTACTCTGAGCTTGATGTAGGAGATGGACAAAACATTAAGGTGGGAAAAAAATTTCCCAAAAGGATAAGGATCGATTGATATCCTTTTGCAAAAATTATGAAGGGGTTATGGCCTAGATTTATGATTACCTGAAGGGGTATGATCGTGAAGTGATTCGGTGTAAAAGATTATAAAAATTGAGTCTCTCATGGATCAAGAGCTGAGAAATTAATCAATTCAAGGATTATATACCCAATCAAGCATTTGATTTGGGTATCCAACCTAGTTACTATAAGGAATAAAAATAGGGAAATTAGACTCTACATAGAATTTAGAGATTTGAACAAGGTGACTCTGATAGACCATTATCCCCTTCCTCTCATTGAAGAAATCCTCCAAATGGTTGTAGTCATGGAAATATTTTCTTTTCTCAATGGATTCTTATGATATAACCAAGTATGAGTTAAGGAGGAGGATCAACATAAACCACATTCACAGAAAAGTGGGGAACCTTCATGTGTGCAAAAATTCCCTTTGGCCTCGCTAATGTAGGAGTGTAATAATCCATCCTAAATTATTACTTAATTAATAATATTGCAAATGACATATAAATATATTCAAATTAAAAATACATAACTAAGTAGCTATAGTCAATCATAGAAACACAGGTCTAATTAAAATGAGTCAAAGATTCATATATTCAATTCAAATGTCAACATTACAATATCCAAGTTTGACTTGGCTCATAAGGCCACAAAGTCAATACATTGTACAAATTTTACATCAAGGTTACATCATAGACTAAGATAGTCTTGTAAACATCCAAGGTTCCTCTTAACGCTCACCTCCACTCGTGGATGAGAAAATGGTTAAAGCACTTTACCGCCCAACTACGAACCTTACGCTTCCCCGAAATTCTTCCAACTTGAAGAATACCCAACCCTACATGGAAATTTTAGCAATAGAACAATCTACAAGGTGGAATTTGGTGCATTCCCATACATCAACATGAAATATCTATCTACAAGTTAGAAAAGAAAAGACAACATCTATGCTAGGATTGGCAGAGAGTGTTATCATAGAGTTCATACATACATAATGAACTCTATTGCTTGGAAAAGCATAAGAACAATGTTGCAACAATGTAAAGAAAACCTATACTCTTTGAACTCCATTTTGGCACCCATCACAAAAGGTAACTTTCTACTACACAAATATTCCATAACAACTATCTACCCTCTTCTAACATCTATCCTAAGGTTCTCTAGTCTACTAGGGTGTCAGTGTTCTATTCAAGTAAAAGAATATTCTTCTCACATATAACTATAGAAAATTAAATCAGAATACTTCTTTCCTCATTAAGTAGAAATCAGATACATGATTCAAATGGAACTATTCAATACATTATTTAGTGATACCATTCACATGACTCATGATTACATTCAACATAAATCATTATCCATTTAACAATGAATTAAGAAACAAAAGATTGTTTGCACAAGTATGTGTATGTACATAGATGAAGGTCTATGTGCATACACATATATGTGCCTACTTAAGTTATTGATTTGTGATACATTCTAAAATAAAACCATTAAATCATATTGCTATCATTTAATAATGTTCCATTTTGACATTTCATTTGTCAAAAACTCAAGAAATAAATGAATCTAGAACAAGTCTGTAATAACATATTCTCACATACTGTTGTTCCATTTGTTTCATACAAGTTGTGATATCCAAATGATGTGTTTACATGTGAATACTCATTGTTTATAACAAAACGGTGTTGTTTACAACTAAATAGTTATAGGACGATGGTGTTTACATATGAAACATTTACAGTTTATAATAGAACATTGTTGTTTCAGCTAAACAATTACAAAACAATGTTGTTTCAACTAAATAGTTATATAAAAAGGTTGTTCTCAATTAAAATGGTCATAGTTTATAATAAAACAATGTTGTTTCAACTAAACAATTATAGAACAAAGTTGTTTTCAAGTAAAACATTCACTATTTATAACATAACCATGTCGTTTATAGTAGAAAATTCACTGTTTACAGTAATAGCATGTTTTTTACAGCTAAAAAGTTATAGTTTATAACCAGACAATATCGTTTATAGTAGAAAATTCACTATTTACAATAATATAATGGTGTTTCCAACTAAATAGTTATAGTTTATAACAAAAAAATGTCGTTTACTTCAGATCATTCACTACTTTCAATAGTACAATTTTGTTTACAACTGAACAATTGTATATAAAATTTCATGTAAGAAAAAAGACCAAATGAAGTTGTTATTAACTTTTGGAAGGTATTTAAAAGAACTTGATGGCATGCTAACCATTTATCAACAATGATAAAATGATCGGAACCATGGGATCAATCTATACTAGGCTCTAGTTGAAAACCCTGATTCATTGTTAACATATTATACTCTTGTCATTCTAAAAATGACCCATAGTCATTAACAGTTACTTTGAACAAGGTGGTCGACGTTGTAGCCATAATGCATACCCTCAGTGACGGGTGTAATCACCCCAAGGACGACATGGGTGCCATTCATATGAACAATGGTTTTACATTACAACAAATGCAAACAAATCTAGGGAACAAATTCATTGTTCAACCTTTATCTTGAATGGACTAGGCAACATAACAGGGTATTTACAATCTGTACAAAATAACAGAGACCCATATTACATTACTGGGTGACATAAGCCCATTGTCACCTTTGGTGATGAGGCAAACAATAGTAGTAGAAATACACTTTGATGCAAGATCAAAGGTGATGGTGTCGCACCATATGGGCGACCATCAGATGGATAATATTAAGAAAAATAAAATATATGTAATATCATAATCTTTATGTGATAGTTTCAGCCTACCCTTAAAAGGGTGGCATCGATTTAAAAAGCACAATGCTCCATTCACAGGCCTATTGGAATCTCCTAATAGCCCTATGATGATCTATTAAAATAGCATACATGCAACCTAAGCACAAGAACGGTGGCATTAAAATCTTACAAGGTAATATAGAGTCAACTTTCCAAGCTGTGGACACTACATGCACAAGAAAATCTAAGTATCGAAAATAAAAAAACATAGCCATACTTGTGATCAGAAAATACAAATCTATTTCATATAATTTGCATAAGAAATTCGATGATCAATTTTTATTCAAATCAATAGAATTGATAATGTAACGATTTAGTCTATGCATGGATAATAGATGAAAACTATAAAATGAAATGAAAAGGAAATATTTTAATGAAAAGCCACCAAATAGCTCTGAAAATAAGGATTCTCCTTTGGCTTTTTCCACTTTTCTTTGTTTGACAACCCGTTCACTGTCTATTGGTGTTGATATTATCCTTCAAGAATAAGATATTTCCTTCATTTCATTGACCTTCACTAAGGGGTTGTTTTGAATGATCATGACCATTAATGATTTTGTTGCCCCATTCTCTAAATTCAAATATTTCCTTATTGTCAATGCCAGACCATGACCTTCGTGGGATTTTCTCATTATATCATTTAAATTTTATCAATTTGATAATGGTGATTATTGGTTTCAAGTTGAAATTTTAAGAGTATATATATATATATACACACACACACACTTTTATATTTGTATTCATGTTCATTCAAGAATATGTATGTTCTCAACACATATATACTTATATATGTATATACATATATATATGCATGTGTATAGATATACATATATATTTGTATTTGCATATAATTTTTTTCATGTACATATTCATCATTTAAATAATAATGGACTTTCATTTTCATTTCAACAATGATTTTAAATGCATAATTGAAATTCATACATTCATTCACATGCAAAATCTCACTTTTATTTTCCTCTAAATTCTTAAAACACAACCTCAAGATTGACATTTAAATATAAATTCCACGTAATTTACGTTTCACAAGTACATCTTTTCAATCATTAAGTCATTTCAGTTAGCTTAATATAATTTCCTATATGATTTTTTTTAAATGAAAATATCATGCCATTTTGTGGTGTGTGCACACATATTCCATCTAGCTTATCGTTCGATCTGACTAAACAATCCTACTTCAACCATTTTCTTGTCCCTCAACCTATCACCCTACAACTACACACACTTGCACTTGCAAAATTCATCAATAGCATTCAATTCATGATAATATATAAGATAATTCAAAAATATCACATAGTTGGAATCTCTTAAAATGGAAAAATGGGGTATTAATTGTTATCGTATGGTTTATACATAGACCACACCCACTTTCAAGCTATTTCATTCAAGGGTAACCCTAGATATCTCAATGCAAAGGAGAAAGAGATCTTGCAATAGGGTTGTCCTAAGGGCTGAATGTAAACTAATAAGGGGTTCACCACCAAGTTCAGACTTGGAAAGATAAATGAAATGCAAGATGCAACACTAAACCCTAATTTAATGCAATGACCTAGAAAATGACCTACAAATGTAAATAAAACAACATAGAAAGCTATAGAAAGGACTGTGTGCACCTGAAAATATGGAGATGACTGCAAGGATCTCTAAAATGCTAGAAATTATAACTTTAATGTTGAGTGGGACTCATTCACAAAGCTGGGTGAATCAGTCAAAAATTTGGGTTTCTATGCGGGAATAGGAATCTGCCAAATGGGTATCTAAATGTGCAAAATCTAAATTTTGACTGAAACTAGGACTCATTCGCTAGAAGTGGTCAATCAATCTAGTTAGGGTTTTCTAAAGCTTCAAATTTTAATCCTGCTCTTTTCTATCTACTCTATCCTTCCTGATTGATTTTTGGATCTAAAACCTTGATTTGCAACTTGTAGGTGTTCTCCAATGTTCTCCAAGGCTTGACGACAACTTTGACAACTTTATGAACTTGGAAACTTTTCTCCAATCTTTCTCCTTAGGAAATTTATAACCTAGACCTACAAATCACACACAAAGGAGAGGGAAAAATGTTGTTGGGTTAGTGGATAGGGGTTTTCCTTGGTCAAACCCTGTTTTGGTAATCAAAACTTGAAAGAGAATTAAATATAAATAGAGAATGATGAATGAACAAAATATGATGTTGCAACTCACCAAACCCTATCAATAAGTTGTTGCAAACATGTATGCAATGGCTCCAATGTGTGTAGATCTAGACTCTTTCTTGAGGGTGATAAATCTTGAATGAAATGCTAGCTTGAACCATGAAACCCTACATCAAAATTATTAGCTCCACAAAAAACATGAAGCATGAAGTCATTGACATGATGATAGATGCTTAAATGCTACTCTAAAATTCTTGATAATCTACCCTTGAATGCTCTTGTAAACACCTAAATGTACTTGTGAACTCAAACCTGTTATAAGAATGAATACTTGAATGCTTGGGGGGATCTCTTGAATACTTAGGTGAAAATGAGTGAAAGAACCTTGTATTTATACTCAATTATGCAAGAATTCCAGAAATTACAACACTACAAGCTGACATCAAATCTAGGAGGATAAAATCCCACCAAGAATTTTAATTAATTTTGATTTTGGGCCACATGGGACTCATTTTCCCAAAGTGGAAAATGATTCCCACCAGGCATAATTTTTGGGACCACTTTAAAAAATGCTTAGAACAATGTGAAATCAAGTCCAAAAACCAAAAATCTAGGTGGGGCTCATTCACCCAAGGTGGTGAATAAGTCCCAGATCACTAAATCTAGGCCACACAAGCTGAAAACACCTGAATTATGATTGGGTAATTATTTTTGTCAGGATTATCCTCAAAAATATGCATTAAATGAGGCTTGTGGATGCAAAATAAGACCAATTAAAGCATAAGAAAGACCAATTAATAATGACAACCCTATAAAATTATGAAAGTGTGTTACAACACTTTACAACACTTTAAATAAGGAAAGATTAAGGTTAAAAAGAGGTTTATTAGGTGCAGTAATTAATAAAACCTTAGAAAAGTGTGAAAGTGTGTTACAACACTTCACAACACTTTAGCAAGGTACCATTTAAATTCATTCGTTCACAAGGTTCCAAGACCTAATTTGAATGTATCAAACACATTATAACACTAAATCAACACACCATTAAGCCTAGTCTACAAGGAGGGCCCAAACAAGCAAGGGAAAAGTAGAAGGGATACTTTTTTCATTGCCACATTTAGCCCCCACTTTAGTGAGAGGATGAACTTCCTTCAAACTCACACTAAAGTATCTAAACACACATCAAGAGGGGGCCAATTGTACCAATGTTGGTAAGATGGGGTGACAACAATAAAGAGGGGTGATCAAGCCCCCAAGATCAAGATCCCATGGAAAACCAACATAGACACAAAAGAACACACATGATAATCATGTAATAGCTACAACAAAGCACAAGCATTCACTATCAAAGACATAAAGAAAATGGTACAAAATGAAAAAGAAAAATGGAAGATCAAGCTTCGACCATTTCTCCAACACAATGTGGATCAGATCTATGATGTTTGTCTGAAAAATACATACTCACTTTGAGGAAATGGAAATTTAGGTTGTCCATTGGGTGAGAAGTCCAAGAAGTTGAGAAACATACACTCATGGATGGTATGCACTCACACACACACGTGAGTGCCTAAGGGAAAGTCATGCCCTCATTTAGCTTCCCGTCAAAATATACCAAAGTTATACCTCCTGATAACTTTGCTAAGGCACCATGCAAAAATGATTTTTGAGCTTCATGAGACAAGCAAAGCTTCGTATGCTTGGACCTCATGAACAAAAAATATGGCTCTATAGGCATGCAAGTTGTATTATGTAAGGTGGCCATATAACTAAAAAATGAAAATGCAACAATGAGGAATGTTCAAGGGAGTCTTACTTAGTTCATGTGAGGCCTTACCTTAGGGAACATTGTATCTAATGTCTCCAAGAGGGGACCAATCAAAGAATAGAAGATTCACAACTTAGGTGATGCATTGTGTCACATCAAGCCACTAAGAGGACTGTAATATGCTAAGATAAATCACACTCTTGAAAGACATCACACCCAATGTCATCCACAAAGTAGAAAATGCATTATATAAAGTCAGAATACTACACCATGAACCATAAAAAAAGAAAAATACAAAAGAATAATGCCAATGTATGCCCCCACATTAAAGAATTTGTTAAACACCATGTTGTGAGAAATTACTTTAAAGTAGCAAATGATAAATGAAAAATGAAAAAAATAAAATCACATTCATGAGAGCTAACGTGGGAAGCCCTATGACAAGTCATATGTTTCTGGAAGTAAAGCTACATCATGCAAAAGAAAATAAAAAGAGAGGGGTTGCCCCCCAAAATGAAAATCCAAACACATAATGGATCTATGGATTTGGGGCCAGTATGTTCTTGCTACAATGTTTTTTAGAGAGCTCGGAACTATCATCATTACCCAAATACATATAGAACTAGAAGAGTGACACAAAGAGAGTGAAAACAAAGAAAAACATTTTGGGTCAACATGGAAGAAACGTGAATGTCTCAATGCCTTGCATTGTCCCCAAAAGGAAAACAAAATATAAAGAAAAAGAAAAGGAAAATACTTTTAGGTCAACATGGAAGAGACATGAATTTCTTGACGCCTTGCATCATACCCAAAAGGAAAACACAAGACAAATGAAAAATATAAAAGAAAAAAAGATGTACGACATAGAGAATAATGAAGGTACAAATAGAGGAATGTCACAGAGAGAGAGGGACATCAAATAGAACATTACGATGGATCATATTACGGACATGCAATCAAAAAATGGAAAACAAATAATGCAAAAGACTAGTAAGGCACATGCGAGTCAACCTAAAGCAATTCATCTGCATCCCAATCATGTTCATTATATACTGAAGTCAGAAAACTAGCCAAAGGTATAATAGAAAGTTCCAAACTAGGGACATCACCTTGTTCAACACTCTTCTTAGGAGAATTGTCATTTAAGCTCATAAAAAAGGAAAACAATGTGTTCAATTCATTATGCACCTCTTTGTCAATTTTAGCAACCTTGTCATCATCATTTAAATTAATCACAATAGGAGGTCGAATGATAATGTCTAAAGAAGGGTTCAACTCTTTTTGTGGTTGTTGTAGTGGATTGTTTTGTTTTGGGATGAGGGTAGAGCCATCGTGCATTGCTTCAATCAAGTTTAGATTTTTATTTTCTTTGTTTATTTCTTCATGTAGCCTACGAGCAAGGGCATAATGTCTACACCTATGCTCTCTAGCACCTCTATTTCTTTTACTTCTATTATTAAATTTCATTTGTGTAGGAGTGGGCTGATCAACCATAGGATTATTTTCTTCCCTAGGGGGAGGAATGAAAGGAACCGTAAGAGGTTGTTCAACCACTTTCTCTTTGACTTTCTAAACTTGTTTTATTCTAGGAGGTGTGATAGGGTTGTTTTCATTATCTCTTTGTTGTTTGTAGGAAGTAGGTGAAGGTTTTGTCTTAGGTTGGTCTTAGTTGTTTGGAATTTCTTTAGGCTCAATCATGGTTTCATCTAGGATGATAGGTTCAGACAGAGGCATGTTTCGGAGGGATAATTCTACTATTTTCTTTTCCTTGAACTTTTAATAGGAAAAGAAAAAGAAGTCTTCTCGTGGTTTTATAGGTTCCATAGGATCAAGCCAAAAGAAATTTAAGGAAAAGTTATCTTTGGATGAAAATGGGTTACTGTGATGGATGGTGAAAACTTCATTATCAAAGGGAAACTTTAAGCATTTATGCACAATCAAAGGGAAAGGTTTCATTGAGTGAAGCCATGGATAGCCTAGCTTCACAAAAAAAAATTCTGACTGCGGGATGATGGAGAATGATATATCTAATGTTTTTTGTCCTATTTGTAGGGGAACAATGATCAATCCCATCATAGGGAAAGTTAAAAAATTATGCATCTTTATCCACGCTTTCGGTTTATCATATATATCTTGATAGAGATCATGCAAAAATAAGAATTCCTCGGTGATCACATTCTCTCCACAAGTAGGATCTATTAGTATCCCAATAGTGGGCTTGTCATAGATTCATCTAGCTATGTAAAGAGGACCATCGAGTGTATGTTTAAGTATATCCTTAGAGGAGAAAGCAATTTCAAGAGGAGTTTTAGTTCGGCCCTTACGAGGAATGACATCTATCACTCCTACCATGACATCCATAGGGTCATTATCTATAGAATCATGTTGAATAGAATAAGTGTTATCATCATCTATATCGACATTCATCAAATCATTATTTGTAGTTTCATTGGCTTTAACAAATAAAATGTTATGATTAGGCATAGGGTTGGTAAAGATTTACAAATTTTGGTTAGGAGGGACAATGGACTTATTTTCTTGATCACTAACACCTCCAACAAAAAGACAACCAGAATCAATGAGGTCTTGTAAAAGATGTTTAAGATGCTTACAATGTTCTATTTCATGTCCATTTTATCAGTGATAATGGCAGTAAGGGTTTGGCCTATAGCTTGTAGGTAATTGTTTACTAGGATCAGGTATTTTAATAGGAGGCAGGGTAATCATCTTCTATTCTATGATTTGGGACATTGTGTTATGAAGGGTATCGATTAAGGAGGTGAATTGTCTTTTCGGGTCTCCATAGCTAAAGGGTATCACGAATTTAACAATAGTTACTTGGTTATTAAAATTTTGAGTTATTTTTTGAGGGAGATTGAATTGAAGAAACCCTTTGTTCTATTTTCTAAAATGTTTGGAATTGTTTTGGTTTGTGGCTCAAAATTCTCAACTCAGGTAGAAGTGGATTTTGTATCTCAACTACTAACCAAATTTTGATAATCACAGAGGGTAGTAAACAAGTGCATAAAGGATGGAAATTTTATCATGGTAAGCTTGTCTTGTATCTTGCTTTGCAAATTTTGTATGAACATCCTTTGAAGTTGAGGATTGGGAATCTTGACATCAATTTGGGAATAAAGTGATTGGTAGTGTGAGATAAATTCAATTATATTTTCTTCTTCTTTTTGCTTGCATCTCATCAAATTATCCAAGGTCATCTTAGGGGTCATATGCACTTTGAAATGGCTAACAAATGCCTCAACAAGTTCATTAAATGAATTAATTGAGTTGTTCAATAAAGAAGAGAACCATTCCAAGGCGGTATCCTTTAAGGAACTAGGGAAAATCAAGGACAAAGTCAATACATAAGGTGATATAAGCATTAACATGGTTAGAAGGATCTCCCTTTCCTCCATATTTCTCAAATCTAGGCACCTCTACACAAGAATCTATTGAAAGTGTGATCCTCAGCTTCTTGGAAGAGCTAGTGATAAGGTTCAACCCTCCTAAGATAATAATATTAGATAATGCAAGGGATTTTCTTGGTTCTAAGATTTCAGAATTCACACTCAGGAATGATATTTTTCTTAAAGCCTCATCCAACTATTACCTACAAAGGAATGGGTTGGTTGACTCAACCAACAAGAACCTCATAATTTTAATCAAGAGAATGGGAATTGATCATTAAAGGGAGTTGCATAAACATCTTAAAACAACTTTGTGGGCTGATCGAATCACTCCTAAGTAGATTCTAAAGACATCCCCATATGAATTGGTGTATATGAAAGAATTGGTCATGATCATTTTGATGAAAATCCCCACTCTATAGTTGTTAAAAGCTTTTAAAATAGAGGAAAATGGAGTAATGGAGGTCAGGTTTACAAAATTGCTTAGTATTCAAGATGTAAGAGAACAATCCAGCAACATTGTGGTCAGCCGTCAATAAGAAGTTAAGATGTGGTTTGATAAAAAGACATTTGACCTTAGTTTCAAACTGAGATATTTGGTTTTGACATATGAGGAGAGGGGTGTAAGGCCAAGCCAATACACAAAATTTGATGTCCTATGGACAAGACATTTTTCCATTATTGGCAACAGGCAGGGTAATGCATTCGAGTTGGTAGACAAAGAAGGTAATTCCTTAGAGATTATGGTTAACTAAATCCACTTGAAGCACTTTAACTAATTTATCAGCCTTCCCTTATACATAGTTAGTTAGTTTCCCTTTTCGTTGTTATTTCCCTTTGCTAATAAGTTTTGTTGGCACAAGTTATTTCCATCCCTTGGTTGTTGTCAAGTGTCTATGCCTGAGCTATCCTTTTTAAAAATCCTCTATATTTTATGAGTAGCTCCTCAAGCATGTTTATTATCCTTTCCATTTATGGGAACCAAATTCAAAAAGTTGCATGATGATTACATTAGGAGTGCTAGTTGATAAATACCCACTTCTTGATCAAACAAAAAAATTAAACACTCTAGATTTTTTGAGAGCACTCAGCTAAGCAGAGAGTTTTCTATGATTTTTTATGTACAAAATTGCAAGTAGAATTCAATGATTCGGTGCTCTCTAAAAGCTAGTGAAGCTTAATTTGAGAAGAATTACAAGATGGAGCCTTATGGGTCCTCATTTGGTAGTGGTCATTTTAGAAGACGTAGATCTTGAGGCTCAATTCTTCATGAAGAACTTCCTCCTCAATTCTAGGGGAGAAAATCATATGCTTTAGCTATTATGTAGCCTAATCCAACACTACCCAACTTGATAAGTGTCACAAAAGGGCATTACAAGGACCCCTCTCTAGTCCTGGACTTCATGGATGAGATATTTGATCCGAAGTTGGTGAAAAACACAAAAAATCTAAGGGAGGGCATTCATTCCTAGATTCTCAAAAAAGTTCACAACAACGACTATGAGTCGTTCGACTTCAAATTATGGAGCTCTACTCTGGCACAATATATGGTGCCTCTCATGTACCAATGCCCAGATATTATTTCTCTTTGTGTAGAAAAGTATGATGCCAATAATGATGTTATTATCAGCCATCACCTGAATGTGGAGATTAATGTAGGAGTCGTGAGGGAGATGCTTCAACTCCCTAATGACCCTAGTGAAAATATCTGTTATGTTGAGAGCTTGTAGATTGTGTGGGATACTGGTGTCCAAAAATTAAGGTTCCTAAACTCAACACTTCATAGAAATTACATAGAAGTGCCACCTTTCCTCATTACTCTCTCAATATTTTTGGCACAAGACATGAAATTTTCCCTCTCTATGTTGGCATTCATCTTCGAGCTAGAGTCAAACACCAATGTCCATGATTTCTAGCTAGCTGCAATCTTCCACCTAAAGACAATGATCAAGGAGAAGGCCTAAAAAATGAACCTTGAAGATGTCATTCATGCTCAATTGGTAATTTTTTTAGTTAGGAATACTTTCAGGTAGTCTTCTTTCATTCTCCACATGATCCTCTACCAAAGCACCAAATTATTTTCACCATACTTCACTATCAACTCAACCAAGATGGGCTCATACCCATATATGGTGATCCTTGTCTCTACGTGGACCCAAATCTTGTCAATCATGTAGGACTATGAAAATTTTAGGGAGTGCTTTCTATCTCCAATCCTGATCAACCTCAGTCAAGAGGAAATCACCTTCTACATGATAGACCACCACAGAGAGTATCTCGCTGGCTACAAAATCCCATGTGATTAGTTCTTTGGGGCTCACTTCACCTTCATCTAAGTCCATGGGTTCAAGGAGGAGCCATTCTGGCTCTCACACATGCTTACAAATAGGACCTTAGCCCTAGAGATGGCCTACCAACTTGATGTGGTGGACTCAATTTTTTTATTGAGAAGGAAGAAGAAGGCCCTGTTAGCTCTCAAAAATGCAGGCAAGATGCCTCAAGAGGCTGCCAATCTCTTGATATGCTTCAGGGTAACAGACAAGGTCAAACAAATTCAACCTTCTACTCTTTAGGTGCTGCTAAACCTGGGTGGGTGTACCTCTCTGAATTATGCAGACTTAACTTGTGATTATCCTCTTACAACAATTTGTTCACAATGGCAATCAAAGGTGATCAAATGAAATCAAACTTGAAAGCAGTGACAAAATTCTAATCTAAGTCCTAAAATGAATGCTTAACTAACAAATGTAAATAAATTGAATGAATCCAAATGATGTAGTGCAGAGACCAGTGCCTTATTGGGTATGCAGAGTCAAATGAAATCAAGATGAGCAACAATCTCTAGAGAAAACTCAAAGTATCTGGCATACATTCTATTTACAACTTGTATAAACATGCAAGAATATGATTACTAAGCTCTACTTGAACAATCCAAATGAATCTCTCTAATCACTGTGATTAACTAAAAGGATTTAGTCTTTACTTGAAATAACCAATCAATCAACCACACAAGTAAAACAAATGTGCACTGATAAATTGAATACAAACTTGTTATACCAATTTAAAAAATAAAAAAGAATCCATCTTGGAGACAACTTAGCAATACTTTCATTAGATTCAACAAATAATTGGCACTAGAGAAATGCAGCAACATCAATTGATTTTCATAAATACCTCCATTCTAAAATCATGCAACAATAGTCTCTAATCTGATAATTTTATTCTACTATATCCACTTGCTATGTATCAAAATCTAATCACCGGTGGTCATTCTACAATTACAAGATGCCAATTTATACACCAGTATTAGAAAAATATATCATACTAAGATCCCATGTCGGCCCTCCACAAAATTCGGGCCCAAAATCATGTTGGCCTCAGTGTTTGAAATTTATTAATCATCAGTGAATAGTTGGCGAGACAACACAACAGCTATGCTGAAGGCAATTCAATCATTGTCATCCCCAATGTAATTCGCCTTCGTCGTGACTTATCCGAGTCGGGGAGATGTCCCATGGATCACATTATGTTTCCCCGAGAGCTCCTTACATTTCGCGTGTTTCTATGACCTTATGATATCGGGGAGAAATTTCACAGAGCATATTGTTATCAACAAAAATATTCATAGTGTATTATTCATTCGCTGAGACATAGGGAAACCTCTCACCAAGATTCACTTTTGTTTTACTCACTATCATTGTAACCTTTTGATATCGGGAAGACCTCTCATAGATTAGACTCTACGTTTCATCGGCGAGACCGAAGGTCACTCACCGAGATATCACTTCGAAAGCCATGACTCCTCCCGAAATGTATCTATTCATCATGTGTATCAACAAGATATATTAATATTGGGGAGACCTCTTGGAGATTAAATTATGTTATACCGAAGCATCCCGAATCCACGCCCAATCGCCGAGACACAACCAACCTCTCACCGAAAGCCATTTGAAGAAAACCTTTTATGCTCCATCGGTGAGACAAATATACTTTGCTTTGACCCTTCATCGAAGACCATATGTTTGGCTGAAGCAAAGACCCATATGAAGTGTCGGTGAGACCGAAGGTCACTTGCCGAGACCTCTTGATAGCTCCAACTTATACTGATATGTATTTTCCCGCCATCGGTCGGTAAGACCAAAGATATTCGCCAAGACATAATGTCGATACTGCCCAGCTCCTACCGATAAGTGCATCCTTGGTC
Source organism: Sequoia sempervirens (assembly GCA_007258455.2). NCBI lineage: Eukaryota > Viridiplantae > Streptophyta > Pinopsida > Cupressales > Cupressaceae > Sequoia > Sequoia sempervirens. The sequence goes on along the minus strand of VDFB02281492.1, from coordinate 101,438,801 downwards.
GCCAAAACAACATGAATGTCATCCCGATAGCCACCCACAGGTAAATGTCGGTCACTACAACAATGAAAAAAGTCCTTCCGACCACCTACAGCAAAAATAGGTTAACGCACAAGCAACATGGGTCGGGGAGACCAAGATAAACCTATGCTGATATGGACCATAACATGTAAAATTCATAACTCGATGGATTTTATGGGGTCACACGGCCAAAATGTGGGTAAAGCATCATGAAATGAGGAAAATGTGCCAAAGGCAGACTTCACATGGAGACTTAGGGGGATAAAAGATATGGAAAAATCATCATATTTTTATAGTTCTAGTAGTGGCTCCGTCTGGGGATGAATGATAATAAGATCATTGCAAGGATCCAAAATCTTTGGGTGAGCAGACCAGACACAGAGTGATGAACCAGTGAGTAGCGATGGAATGAATGGCAATGGAAATGAAAGCAAAATGGAGACGAATGCAAAATGGAAGTGAAATGGAGATGGACCAAATCCTAAACTACTATGCATGGAAAATAATTTTAAAGACGATAAGCAAGATTTGTCCATGCACTGGCAACCCTTAATCCTTTGTGTTGCTCAAGAGAAGAAATGCTTCAAGAATTGCCCATGAACAAGCAATTCCTGATCTTCACCAACCATATTCTGTAGATAATATGAGTCTTCACCCTTCTTTCCAACAACAACAAAAGGCCCCAGCCACAAGCCTTCAAATTTACCATTATTTCCTTTCTCCTGACATCTTTCATTCCACATCAGTACCAAATCATTTTCTTCAAATTTTCTATCCTTTGCCTTCTTGTCAAATAGATACTTTATCTATGTCTGTAACTTTATGTTTTTGTTTTGAGCAACTCTCCTTATTTCATCAAGTTCAACCAGTTGCTCCATTCTTTCCTCCATAGGTTTAGGAACATCCAAATCTTCTTGAAGGACAAACCTATAGACTGGTAATAAATTCTACAAAGGCATCTTGGCTTGTGCTCCATACACCAATTCAAATGGGGATTTGCAATTTCCTTTTTAATAGTAATCCTATCAGCCCACACAACCAGTTTTAATTTTGAATCCCAAGCCTTCTTATTCTATCCTAACATCCTCCTTATAATTTTCAAAAGACTTTTATTACTGGACTCTGCTTGACCATTAGCTCGTGGATGGTAAGGAGATGCATAAGAAATAGTAATGCCATACTTATCACAAAAGCCTTTGAATTCATCTGATCTGAAACACATTCCATTGTCTGTAACTAACCTCAGTGGTGTACCAAATCTGGTGATAATGTTGTCCATCAGGAAATTAGTCACCACCTTACTTGTAGCTTGCTTGGTTGGGATTGCTTCTACCCATTTGGTAAAATAATCAATGGCAACTAGTATCCACTTATGTCCACCACTTGATTTTTCTTGTATCTCTCCAATGAAATCAATTCCCCATTGATGAAAAGGGGCATCAGCCTGCAAGGGTCAGAGTGGCAAATCTCCTTGATACTTCAGTTTTCCAGAGAACTTCTGGCAAGCTTCACATTTTCTCACATGTGTAAAAGAATCATTAAAAACCTTTGGCCAATAATAACCTACTCTGAGAATTTTATGTGCAGTCATTTTTGCTGAGTAATGTCCACACACTCCTTCATGCATTTCACTTAGGGTATGCTTGGATTGAAACTCATCTAGACATAATAATAGTATACCATCTCTATTCTTCCAAAATAGATCTCCACCTATGAAAACATACTTTGATGTTTGCAACTTCAACATTCTCTTCTAGCTATCACTCAATCCCTCTAGACACTTCATGTACTTAAGGCAATGCATAATATCAGTATACCAAGGGGTGTGCTCAATACTTGCAATTGCAATCCCTTATTCTACATTACAAACTTGACTTGCTTCAATATATGATTCTTCCATCATCCTAGCCAAGCCTTGGCCTCTTACTAGCTTAGTAATCTGTATTTCCATGTAAAACTCTTGAATCTTGTTGATCCATCTGCATCTTTTCCCTGTAACTTCAGATTATGTGAGAATGTCTTTGATAGATGCATGAGGGACATAAGCAATTACCTTTGCTCCAACAACATATGGTTTGAATGCCTTTGTAGCCTTCACTAATGCAAATGCTTGCTTCTCCATTATATCATACTTCAATTCAGACCCTTGTAATGATTTACTAAAGAAAGACACAGGTTGTTCATGACCATCCTCATTCTTTTGTAACATAGCAGCAGCAATAGTGTGAATTGAAGTAAATGAAAATATCTGAAAAGGCTTTGCAAAATCTGGAGATTTAAGAACAGGAGCCTCCTTGATGGCCCTTTTGATAGATATGAAAGCTTCCAAAGCTTCTGCAGTCCATTCCATTTTTTGTCCTTTCTTCAACATTTTTGATATGAGCTTAATGATCTCAGCAAAATTAGAGACAAATCTTATAACAAAATTAATTTTTCCAAAGAATGATTGTATAACCTTGACAGTTTTAGGAATAGGAATTTTATCAATAGCTTCAACCCTCTCAGGATCTATTCTAATTCCCTCTTTTGAAACAATATGTCCTAAGAGCTTACCCTATGTAACTGCAAAATGACACTTCTTTGGATTTAAACTAATACCATATTCAAGAGCTTTGATAAATACCTTCTCCAGATGTTGCATATGATCTTCAGCCTTCTTTGAATAGGCAGTCAAATCATCTTGGTACACCACCATGATAACATTGATCAAATCAACAAGTGCTACATCCATAGCTCTTTGGAAAGTCACTCCAGCATTGGTGAGACCAAATGGCATTCTTATGTATACATATGTTCCCTAAGGAGTTGTGAATGTTGTCTTATACTGCTCAGATTCTTTGACTTTGACCTAGTTGTATACTGAAAACCCATCCATCATGGACAGCAATTCACAACCTATTACCTTATGCAGTATAGCCTCCATATTGGGTAGAGGATAATTATCCATGAGAGATGCCATGTTCAGATTCTTGAAGTCCACACATAATCTGATATCACCATTCTTCTTTCTTATAGGAACCAAATTTGAAACCCACGTTGAGTTCCTGATTGGTTTGATAATTCCTCCATCTCTGAGCTTTGTCAATTATTCTTGCATCTTAGGTTCCAGTGTTGGATTTATAGGCCTTTGCTTCTGTCTGAAAGGCTTGGCATCTGGCTTCAATGGTATTTCATGCTGAAATAAATCCTCCATGTATGCTTTTAGATCTTCATAAGACCAAGCAAACACATGTTTATACTTCTCAACAATTCTATCAGCATTCTTCTAATTGTTGGGCTTATCTTCTTCCCTATGTACACCTTTCTTGGTGCCATCTCAGTCCCCAAGTTGACTTCTTCAATATCATCCCTTCTGACTGGCATTTTCTTTATGAGAGATCGATCATTCCCATCATATAGCCTCTCCAACACCACTAAACCCTTGGGCAGTTTTTTTTTTTGAGCTGTAATATCTCCTTGCCAAAGATTGTTTGTTTCCCATCCACATCTTCAACAAAAGCATTGAAATCAATTTCCTAGGCTTCATACTGATCTATACAGTGAAGAAATTTCAAAAGATCAATATCATCATTGAAGACCTACCAACTATAAATATTATCAAGAACAGTAGGCCTTGTCTTGAACTCAATCTGTGAAACACTAGCCAATGTGATATCATCTCTTTTCAGCACCACATTTGCTAAAAAATCAGCCAGTATGTTCTTTGATCTGTCAATCCACTCAATTGAAAATGCATCAAACAATTCAATTGTGTCCCATACAACATTTCTATATTGCTTCAACCTTTTGTGCTTTGATGCATATTTTGACTTGATTTGTGAAACAACCAACTCAGAATCGCCCAAAACAGCCAGCATCTTGATTTTATGTTTTACAGCTATGTCTAAGCCTATCAATAAAGCTTCATATTCTTCCACATTGTTTTTACATTCAAATGCTAACAGAAATGAATATTTAAAAGTAATACCTTCAGGTGAAACAAATACAATCCCAGCTCCATTACCCTCCTGGCTACAGGCACCATCAAAATACATCTTCCACACTTCATTGCAACTTTGTGCCACATGCTTTTCAATTGGATCACTATTGGTTAATTCTGGCTGAGTTGGTTCTATTTTTAAATTCCCAAGATCAACATCACAAAAACAAATGATCTATTCTTGCAACACACAATCAACAAGCTGGTTCATTCTTGGCTCCCTATACAATTTGACTTCCTAACCATTCACTAGTATTGTAGCATAAGATATAGATTGAATTGAATATTTCCACCAACAGCTGTTGTCCACTGCCTTGACAAAAGCATCCCAAACTGAGGAGGAGTATCAATCACAGTTATATCTATATTATAAGCTACATGTGGATAAGTAGCCAGCTTGACTTCAACACCTCTCATAATGCCTACCACAGGAATAGGTCTGTTATCCATTGCATAACACTTGCCTCCAGTGGTATCAACCCACATGCCAAGATGCTTCATGACTCCTACTGGCATGATATTTATAGTAGCACCAGAGTCTATCATGCAATTCCTTAACAATTTGTTATTGATAAGCAACGTAGTGAAAAAAGGATCAACTTGAGGGGGAGTTGATAATATATCACTCAAGCAAACTTTAGAGTTATTTATCTTTTCCTGCCTATTGACTGCTTTAACAACTACTTTGTTTTCAGAATTCATATATTTTGCATTTCCACTTGATATCAATTGAACAGCATTATCTCTGTATTCCTTAATTTTCATCAACTCAAGTAATGGAACATAAATTTTTACCTGGGATAATGCCTGAGTGAAGTCAAAAGAAGAGCTCTCTACCTTAACAGTCTTCTTCAGTTCTGGTGTATCTCCTTTGTTTTCTTCTTTTTCTTTTTTATTAGGCTGGCCAGGCATTTGTATCTCTTTATGTAAGTCCTTCACTTCCTCTTCTTGGACTGGCTTCTATTCACTTTTATCAAGTTGTCTCTTTTCTGGTCTTTTCACAATTCCTTGTGTTGCCTTCTGATCTTTCATAAAAATTCCCCCAAGAATGCCTTCTACATCATTTACTTTTTTGTTTCTCAACCAGTATTTACTCTTGGTTTCTTCAACTGTAGCAACAATTATTCTCTCTATTTCATCTTTAGTAAGTCTCCTCACACTGTATTGAGTAGACACCTCAATAGAATGTGGCTCAATATAATCTTCATCAAAATCATAAAAGACCTGTTGTTCAACCATATGGACATTGTACTTCTGATTAGAAACATCATACTCATAGCCTTCATCCTCTGAAGATGAGTACCTCTCTTGAACATGGTGGAAAGTATTTGAAATCAAATACATTGTGTGATCTTCTCCATTGTTTTCTTTTAACATTCCCTCTTCTTGCATCCTTTGAGCTACAACACAATAGTCTGGAGAATGTGGCTTATCACAAGCTTCACAAAAGTAATTATTACTCACCATGTAAGTTCCTTTCTTGCTCAATGGATCAGGAGTCTCTTTGTTTCTTGGCCTAGCTGTTATAGGTTTTCCATCCTTCCAGTTTGTATTATAAGGCATATCATGCAACCTCAGCCTCTCATTTCTGTATGTATTCTCCTGTTTGTACTGATAATTACTGCTTTGTTGAGGAGGCCTAGGGTTGTCTCTTTTACTAATTATACTAGCAACCTTCCTGTTGTTTTCAATTGTCAGTGCTATTTTCTGTGCTTCATCCAAATCTCTTGAAAATCTATTTCTCAGTTCGTACCCTGTTTTAGGATCAAATGCATTCAAATAGACACTCAAAGCTACAGAATCTGGTAGCCTTGATCCAGGAGATACCTTAGTCTGCAACTTGTTGAATCTTCGGTTGAAGTCATCAACTGAGTCATTCTGATTTTTCTGAATTTGCATCAATTCATGAAAATCAGCATCTGGTGCATTTAGATTCCCATATTGTTCTAAGAATCTGTCTTGGAATATTTGGATAGAATCAATTGAAGATGCAGGAAAGCTATTGAACCAATCCCTAGCATCTTCAAGAAGTGACATCATAAATAGCCTCATATGTAAATCTTCATATGGCACACCTATGTCTTGGATGAACACATTGAAATTCTTTAAATGTTCTTCAGCAGTAACTGCATTACTCCCTGTAAACTTAGGCACCAGACCTCTCCAGCTGCTATCCATAGGGTAAGGGCATAGATGAATCCATGCTAAATCAAACTGTCTAATCATTGTTGTATACTGTTGAGGGGGAGGAATAGGTGGATACTGATACTGATGCATAAGGTTATTGTATTGTACATTATGTTGTGGGATGTGATGCTGACTAGGAGGTGGATGCATATTTGTATGCTGAGTAGGAATGTGAGGCGGATGATTTGGTTGTATGTATTGATTTCTTATCTGATGGTGAGGAGACACTGGTGGATTTGAAGGCCCTGCACCATGATTACCCTGCTTATGAGGTGGTACATACTTCAGAGGGGAACTAGTTGTCTGAGAAGTAATTTGGACTTTCTGCAATGCAGCCTTCAGCTCCTCTATCTCCTTCCTCTATGATTCAAACTGTGATTTTACTTCCTCATGAAGCTCATGATCAATAAACACATTTGGGTTTCCTTCCATCTTCTGATCATATTCTTGTTGAATTCTAATTCGTTCAGCCTCACATGTAGCTTGAAACTCAGCCTGTTTCTGAGGATCGAGAAAAGAAAAAGGATTCCTTTGATCTTCTGGAGTACAAGGCTCAACACTCGAATCATTTCTCCATGTATCATAGCGATCATATGTTTCACAATGTGTTCTTGATGCTTTACCTTTATCTATTAGGAACATGTCTTCACTTACCCATTTTCCCTTATCAACCTTGAGATCTTTGTGTGTCCACTTACTGCTGTCAACAGGAGCTCCAGTATGACCTCCCCTGTATTGAGATCTTCTTCCATTCATGTTTGAACAACTGCAAAAAATTTGTCAGAGTCGCCACTCACTTTTCTCAAAAGTGAGAAAATACTTAATGCTTCTTATTCCCAGCGGAGTCTGTATAAAGTTTCTGACTCTATTATTAAGGCTTTCATTTTGAATGTTCCCCAGTAAAGTCGCCAATTTTTTAGCTCTCAAAAATGCAAGCAAGATGCCTCAAGAGGCTGCCAATCTCTTGATATGCTTCAGGGTAACAGACAAGGTCAAACGAATTCAACCTTCTACTCTTTAGGTGCTGCTAAACCTGGGCAGGTGTACCTCTCTGAATTATGCATACTTAACTTGTGATTATCCTCTTACAACAATTTGTTCACAATGGCAATCAGAGGTGAACAAATGAAATCAAACTTGAAAGCAGTAACAACATTCTGATCTAAGTCCTAAAGTGAATGCTTAACTAACAAATGTAAAGAAATTGAATGAATCCAAATGATGTAGTGCAGAAACCAGTGCCTTATTGGGTATGCGGAGTCAAATGAAATCAAGATGAGCAACACTCTCTGGAGAAAACTCAAATTATCTAGCATACATTTTGTTTACAACTTGTATAAACATGCAAGAATATGATTACTAAGCTCTACTTGAACAATCCAAATGAATCTCTCTGATCACCGTGATTACTAAAAGGATTTAGTCTTTACTTGAAAGAACCAATCAATCAACCACACAAGTAAAACAAATGTGCACTAATAAATTGAATACAAACTTGTTATACCAATTTAAAAATTCAGAAAGAATCCATCTTGGAGACAACTTAGCAATACTTTCATTAGATTCAACTAATAATTGGCACTAGAGAAATGCAGCAACATCAATTGATTTTCATAAATACCTCCATTCTAAAATCATGCAACAATAGTCTCTGATCTGATAATTTTATTCTACTGTATCCACTTGCTATGTATCAAAATATAATCACCGGTGGTCATTCTACAATTACAAGATGCATATTTATACACCAGTATTAGAAAAATATATCATACTAAGATCCCATGTCGGCCCTCCACAAAATTTAGGCCCAAAATCATGTCGGCCTGCAACGGTTTTTAGCAATTTACATGTCGGCCTCAGTGTTTGAAATTTATTAATCATCAGTGAACAGTCGGCGAGACAATGCAGCAGCAATGCCAAAGGCAATTCAATTGTTTTCATCCCCAATATATTTCGCCTTCACCGCGACTTATCCGAGTTGAGGAGATGTCCCATAGATCACATTATGTTTCCCTGAGAGCTCCTTTACCTTTCGCTTGTCGCTATGACCTTATGATATCAGGGAGACATCTCACAGAGCATATTATGTTTCAACGAAAATCTTTGTAGTGTATTATTCATTCGCTAAGACATAGGGAAACCTCTCACCGAGATTCACTTTTGTTTTACTCACTATCGCTGTAACCTTTTGATATCAAGAAGACCTCTCATAGATTAGACTTTGCATTCCATCGGTGAGACCGAAGGTCACTCACCGAGATATCACTTCGAAAGTGCTGACTCCTCCCGAAATGTATCTATTCATCATGTGTATCGGTGAGATATATTAATATTGGGGAGACCTCTCAGAGATTAAATTATGTTATACTGAAGCATCCCAAATCCACACCCAATCGTCGAGACACAACCAACCTCTCACCGAAAGCCATTTGAAGAAAACCTTTTATGCTCCGTCGGCGAGACAAATATACTTCACTATGACCCTTCACCGAAGACCATATGTTTGGCCAAAGCAAAGACCCATATGAAGTGTCGGCGAGACCGAAGGTCACTCGCCGAGACCTCCTCTTGATAGCTCTCACTTATACCGATATGTATCCTCCCGCCACCGGTCGGTAAGACCAAAGATATTCGCCAAGAAATAATGTTGATACCACCCAGCTCCTGCTGATAAGTGCATCCTCGATCGCCAAAACAACATGAATGTCATGCCAATAGCCACCCACAAGTAAATGTTGGTCGCTACAACAATGAAAAAAGTCCTGCCGACCACCTGCAGCAAAAATAGGTTAACACACAAGCAACATGGGTCGGGGAGACCAAGATAAACCTATGCCGATATGGACCACAACATGAAAAATTCATAACTTGATGGATTTTATGGGGTCACATGGCCAAAATGTGGGTAAAGCATCATGAAATGAGGAAAATGTGCCAAAGGTAGACTTCACATCGAGACTCAGGGGGATAAAAGATATGCAAAAATCATCATATTTTTATAGTTCTAACAAGCCCTTTACGACATCCCATTTTCAAGGGGATGCATTACAGTTTTGAAGAGATCTTAGGAGAATTTTCTTGCACTCAAACTAGTAGAGCTCAAGGTGATCCCACAATACCAGTTTACAATTTTTAGCCAAACTAGACATTGAACTAATTTTTTTTAACTAAATCTTCACTTTCAGGAACTTGTAGTTGCTAAACTATGAGGAATTTGAAGATGATGAAAACTAGTGAATTCTGACATTTTGTCTGTAGATTCTAAATATATATTTTTTAAAATTTTGGAATCAAATTGAATTTCTTTTTCCATCTCCTTTGAAAACTAGTTTTTAACAGTAAATATTATTTTTAAAGAATGATGTTCATCGTAAACAACATGACTTTTTTTCTATGAAGGATAAGATTTTTTTTTTTGAATTTAGCTTTGTAGCTACAATATCTAGCATGTTCATTTGGTTTCATAGTGTTTTATTGAATATTTTTTTAATTAAGTTTTGAATTCAAACCAATTACAAATTAGACATAGGCGAACCGTACACAACATAACTTTTTTTGTATGTATCAAAATTCAATTTTTTTTGTTGGATCAAGGACATGAATACCTAGCGTGAACATATTTTTTCAGATTTTTTTAATAATCTACTATTTTTCCACGTGTAGAACAAAGAGCTTGATTTTCGGTGAAAAATATATGTTTAATTAAACTAAAAAAACATTATAAAACCAAAATATAGGGTATGTGCAGGATCATGATGGGCCAAAAAGTGGCAATATGATGGGTATGTGGCTGATGAATTTTTTTTACCCAAAATTGATAAAATGAAAAGGGTTTCTAAAGGAGATTCTCAGCTTTCCACCAATATAAATTATTCTTTACTTTGAATTTAATAAGTAATTATTATTCATTTTCTATTCAAATTACGACTAAAGTCCTAATTGATAGACTAATTGAAAACCATCTATAGCTTTCAAACGGTGTCACATTTTTTGAATCCAAAACATGCATCACACTCTATGTTTTGTATACTATAGGATTAAAAAAAGAAAAAATTAATTTCATGAAGTTTTGACCAAGTTAAGGTGGTCAAACATACGAGTTCTTTTATATTTTTTAAAAGTTGTAATAAAAAATTCATAATTAATTATTTACTGGAAAAAAAATACAAAAAATATGCATCACATCGAGACATGAGTCCTCTACTTATATCTAAAATCTTATAAAAAAATATTATCATTTTATTGTGGTTAGGGTGGTCATACAGACACCTACTTCTTATTTTTTCCCTAAAATTTAAGTACTACTACATTGAAATTTCAATTTTTCACCAAATAGATTTCTTTGTTTTTTAAACAAACCTAATAGTTTAGAAACTACATTCAATTTGCTACAGATTCTATTTTTACATATTTTTGAAATAATATAGATAACTTATTCAAATTTTTATGTCAAGTTTCCTTACTCTGATTTTTTTGATTTTTTTGCCACTTAAGGGCCTATTTTTTCCATGATGATCTTGTACATACCCTATATTAAAATTATATTCGATGGATAGGTCATTTAGAGGACTACCATCATCTAGTTGGGTCTATGAATTTTCCTCTATTTTCATCCTCAACATGATCCTGGAAAGAAAAAATTCTACAAAAAATTGCTAGAGGAGAGGGGAAAGGGGAAAAAAAGGGGGTTCAAGTGAACCCCCCTTCAAGCGAACCCCCCTTGACCCCTTCGAGTGAAGGGGGATTTGCTCGAACCCCCATTTTTATGAATTTTCCTTTGTTTTCATTTAAAAAATCATGCAAAAAAAAGATGACACACAAAGGGGTTCGCTCGAAGGGGGGGTTTGAGAAAACCCCTTTTTGGGTTCATGCAAACCCCCCCTTCGAGTGAATCCCTGAAAACTAAAAAAAAATCTTTCAAGTGTTTTTGCAATTTTCCTTTCCTCAATGGAATTGTAAACCAATATTGTGGGTTTACCCCTCAACCTCAATCAGATCAACGATCAATGGAGTTACAACCAAGCTAGCAACACAGTCACTCTTAAGACTTCCACCCCTTTCATTCATGAGCCTTGGCCTTACTTTGAGGAGTGGAATCAATGAAGGAGGATGACATAAAATATTATATTGATTTTGTAGAGAAGGGGGATTCGCTACTCACAAGTTCTCTTAATTCAAAGAGCCTCACGGAGTGAATTTCTCTAAACTACCTCAAGGAACAGTGTGAGAGTTATAGAATTAGAAAGAGCAGGTCAAGAATATTCTCTGGGAAAACTACCAAGCTCTCGGCCAAAGGATGACAATGCAGGTCTGCGATGACAGTGCGACGCACTAGCATCTCTCTGGCACATTGGTGTCCATACGGACTAGAAACAAGTTTATCATAGAAAATGGAAAAGTGGCTACTAGCAATCTGATTACTAAAAACTTACAGAATGTGAGAAAGTAGTAAAATATGAAAGAACTTAAATAGATTGAAGTAGAAATGATAAATATTAGGAGAAGAAAGAAAGGAAGCTCGCAATCACTCAAGTGATAAAGCCTCTGGCACATGAATATCTTCAATACCTACATACATAATATCTAGAGAAAGTGTTGGGGCTGTATAGGGGTTTTCCTCAATCAAACCCTCATTTTGGTGTTCCCGCTTCCATAAAGAGCCAAAAGATAGAGAGAGTAAGAGAAGTAAGCAAATGTGATGTGATAAAAGAAAACCCTGCTTGAGGAGGAGAACTCATATCACAAAATGTAGGTGATAAAAGAAATTCCCGCTTGAGGAAGAGAACCCTAATCACGAAGCAAAGATGCAATAAATAGGGGATATGGAATCCCAAGATGCTCACAAGCATTAAGTGAAGGAGATAGAGTTGCAAGGCTTAAGGAAGCCAAATGGAGAGAGAAATAGTGTTGCAAGGGCCAAGAGTGTGATGCAAAGGATTGTTGTGAGAGCTTGAAAGTGTTTCTATAGCAAGCAAGGAGAGCTATGCAAGTAAGATAGGAGAATGTCCAAGAAGGAGAAGAAGAAGAAGCTAGAAGTTGGAATGAAGCTAGAGATGAAGCTAGAAGGCCAAATGAGTTGAAAGGATGACTAAAAAAGAGAGAAAAGAAGCTTCTCGGGTAGTTACAAGGTGTCTCAGGCTGTTACCACTGACAAAAAGAAGCCGACAAGTGGCAAACATGCTCGGAAATGGTCGTTTGAACATTGAAATGTCACAGGACACTAGTGTGGTGTGTAGATGTCTGTGTGGCATGCTAGTGTCCGAACACATCGTGCTACAAAACAACAAAAATGGGAAGAGCACAAGGTTCAATGTAAAGTGGAAATGCAAGGGTAGACGCTAAAAAGTGAGCCTTTGAGCATCCTAAGAGGGAAAAAGGTTGATCCAGGCTCTAAAATGAGCCTACTTAAGATGCTATGGGAGTGCACACCAAAGCGGATGCAAGAATGTATGTGAAATTGTAAGGGGTGCAATTTTATGACATTACACATTTATCTGAGATCCTCTTAGACACCCACCAACTGTAGGAGTCTTTCTACAAACCAGTCCAGGAATTTGATCCCGCAAGGCTCATAACCAAGGGTCTAAGAGCACAACTCATCCAAAGGGGATGGAACAAAGAAAAAATGGAAGCCTATTGGAATTATAGATAGGAGATCCACTAGATGGAGCTCAATTTTGAAGACCTTCAAATTAATGAGAAATTTTAGAAGATCTAGGATGAATACCACAAAGAGGATGCTCGGGCTGAAGAAGAGGGATCAGTGGAAGAAGAAGAGGACACCCTATCACTAAAATATGAGGAAATTTTTGAAATTTTGAGGCCTGTAACATGGCCTCCCCCTCTATATGAAACAACCCAACAACAAGAGTAGGTTGCTCCAAGGCAACAAGAAGTAGAGGGTGCTTAGCCCAATTCCAAGACACAACCCTTTGGCTCTCCTACCAAACCAAAAAAGAAAAGGAGGAGAGTTCTCTAAAAGGATGTAGGAGGTGAGGAGGAAGAGGAGACCAAGGAAGCAAAAGTTGGCTTCACACAATTGCCCTCTATCACTATCCATCCACCCCTAGTTGTCACGCAATAGGTAAGATTTACTCCTCTCCCTTCCCATATATCTTCATTCTTTACTTCTTCTATACAATCCACCATTCTTGTTTCACTTTCCACCCCCTCTCCTTCATCCACCATAGATACATCCATCATGGAATAATCATCTATCATCCCTCTTTGTGGCCTCCTACCCTTCTTTCCTTCCACATTGCACATCCACCCACTCATCCTTGAGGTAACATCATTCGCTAACTCATAGTAGTAAGTGACCATTCCCTTCATATTTCCATAAGGATCCCCATTTGTGGTTGAAATCATTTAATCCCAATATCAGTTCCATCATTAGTTGGAGATTGTGAGTAAGGCCCAAGAAGCATGGGCAAAGAAAAGACAAGGACAACTAGAAAAATACCCGGTAGTGTCACGCATGCAGTGTTTTGTTGACCCCACACAATAATCTCTAACCTTAATATAAAAAAATGATCAGTATCTGATCATCAATAACCTTAATATAAACACAAGGATCCTCCTCACTTCTAACAAAACCCAACTTTAATGTAAAAGAATCAAACTTCTAGTACCACATCCTGGGTGACTATTTCAAACCATATAATGACTGTTTTAACCTCCAAACCAAGTGTTCTTTTTCTTTCACAACAAAACTATCAAGCTATCACATATAAATTTCCTCCTCAAGATCCTCATGCAAGAAAGCAGTTTTAATATCCATTTCTTCAATTTCAAAATAATAAGCAATACTAATAGATAATAGGAATATAACAAAATTTAACTTAGAATTAGGAGAAAAAAATTCACCAAAATCAACCCCCTCTCTCTAGGAGTAGCCCTTGGCCACCAATTTAGCCTTGTACCACTCTAACTAACCATATGCACCAAATTTATTTATAAATATCCCACTTGCAACCAATGGACTTCCTTCCTTTGGGTAAACTAACAAGATCTCATGTATCACAACTATCCAAAGCCATCATATCCTCATGCATGGCCTACATCCAAGACTCAATTTCCTCTAAAGAGAGAGCCTCCTTGAAATATCTAGGTTCATCATTAGTACTCAATAAATCAAATGCACAATGATAATCTGATGGGCCCTATACTTATCAACTAGATTTTGTTTTCTTGTGGATCTTCTCAAGGTAGGTGTATACGTCTAAAAATAGTCATGGTTAATCAAGCTTGTTAATTAATTAAATATAAATTATTTAATTAATCTTCTAAAGTCTTCTACATATAAATAAATTTAATTATTTATTTATATTGTTCACTTTTATAATTATTCTACCTAAATTAAATAAATAACTTTATTTAATTATTACCATATTCCATATTCCTCTTAATTAATTAAATAGATTTTATAATTTATTTATATTAATTATCATAAGTTTGAATTTTAAATTCAAATGATATTCCTCTAAATACCTTTTTCAAGTTTAATTAAATATTCTAAATATTTAATTAAACACTTTCTAATTCTTCACTCTACATTTAATTAAATATTCTAAAATATTTAATTAGAAACTTTCCTCACTCTTCTCATAATTAAATATTCTAAAATATTTAATTAGAAACTTTCTTCACTTCATATTTAATTAAGTATTTTATATATTTAATTAAACGCTTTTCTATCATCTTCTCACACATAATTAGATATTAAATATTTAATTATGGAAACTTCTAAATTCATCATCATGTATGTAATTAAATAAATTTATTTATTTAATTATGAGACTTATCTCCTACTCATTTCTCAAATGGCAACTTTCCCTTAGATCTAAAAGATAAAATTTGTGTAGAAGGAAACATTCCATTTCTCTCTCGACTTTCAAAAATCTCTCACCGTTCATCTCAACAAGCTTGATTTAAACTATTGATCACGTCAGCCAATCAGAGTCTTTCGAAAACTCTATAAATACCTTTATGAATCCAAGCATTCGTTACACTTACATTTACTTACATTCACATGCACACGTTATTTTAATATCATCTAGCATTTATCAGTTTTAGCAATCATTACATTTAGTAATCTCATATCTTAGCTATTATTTTTAGTCTTGTTAATAGCATCTTAGCATAAGCATGCATTTATTCTAAATCTCGTTCTCTAGGAAGACATTTTGTTGAGCTTAGTATATAAAATCTAAGAGCAAGCTAGGTTCAGCAAAAACACTGGAGATAGAGGACAATGGGACATCTTCAAAGCATAAATGGAGTTTATTTTCTCTTCTTTTAGTTTATGCTCTGATTTAAAGTCTCATTGGTGTGTTTGATTCAATTTTGATTTACATATTTGATATGCATATTTTCATTCACACATTTTTGGCGCCCACCGTGGGGCCTATGCCCCATTTTTAACATTTTCTTGCAGATTTTTCTGATAGGTTTTTACACTTTCGAATTTGGCTTTCTATCAAAGATTCTCGTTTTAGCGCTTTCGTGGATTTCTTTAGTGCATCTAGAGTTTCTAACGGCATTTTTGCAGGTTTTTTGGTGCATCCAGGAACTATTACGGTGCTTCTAGGAGTTGTTTTAGTGCATCCAAGGAACATAATGGCGAATACGTCCAGCATATTTCATTAGAGTTTTTGTAAAAATCTTACATTCCTAGATTAAGTGCATATAGGATTTATTTTAGCACATTTGGGGTTTTCCAAAGCGCTTTTACAGTCTGTTTTGGCACATTTACTATTTATTTTAGTGCATATGCAGAATATTTTAGTGCTTACAGGTTGTAATAAAATAGAGTTCTGAGTCTGACGCCTTCCGCATGAAGAACTTGCTCTAGTTAAAAAGAAGCAACCCTAGGATAGTCACATCTGGATAAAATGAACCAATCCTAGGATAGACATGGAATTTAAAATGAAGCAATCTAGGATAGTCACTACAAAATTATTTTTTGCAGTTAAAATAAATCCCATACTTGTTGTGAAGCAGCATCTTCACATAGATTAAATCATTGTCATTTGGGTTTTAAAAAAGAACATTTGTTTGCTTTGTCTGTGGCAATAGGTCTATGCTCTCCCCTTAACTAGGTGATCAGAATACCAGACTTTCCTTTTCAATTTCATGCAAATTTACTGCTTTCTTACATCCTTTTAGAAGGCCTACTCTTGTGGGAAAAAGTACTCACCCAAGAGGAACAACTCAAGTGGGTTCAAGCCAAAGCCAGGCTATTTCGCCCTACTATAAAATTTAAAGCAAATCTGGGGAAACCCTCTTTTGTCAGTAGTGTGCAAGATAACCATCCTCAAAGCCTTTGTTCTAAAGGTTGTGAGGTCTCCTAAGGGAGTTTATTATTGCTGCACTGAATGGAAACCCTTACTAAGAACTTAGTGTAGTAACCAACCAAAGTCAGTTTCTGAACATCATAATAACCACAGTGCAAGGGGAGGGAAGAATCTTCCCCCAAGACACTCACCATATAACTACCAAGGATCGTTTTCTCAGGGAATCCGGTATCCACTTCCATCACTCTGAGTACGCGCCTGGAAAAGACAAAAACATGGGCGCCCCTTTGGGGGTGACATGGTTGTGTGAGTCGACACAGTTCTAAGATGTGGGTTGTTGATTATTAGGATGACCTACTTGAGTACTAAGAGTGAGTCTGCTTGAACTGTCTTTCATGTGCTAAACTTGTGTAAACACTTTTTGAAAAAAAAAATTGATCATACACTTGATGTTTAGTATAGAGTTTTAAAAACAACTGTTTATAGAATGTTTGTTGTGTCTTCCATCACATTAACTCAGATAAAATATCATCCAAAAATGAACATTCAGCTGAAAACTATTTTCAACTGTTCAGGAAATTGTTTTGAAAAACTGTTTTAGCGCATCTAGGGAGTGTCTTAGCGTATATAAGGTTTGTTCTAGCACATTCACTGGTTAGTTCAGTGCATTTGGAGTCTATTTTAGCACATAGGTTGAGTATCCTGCAAACAATTTTTAGGTCACTATCAAAAACATTTTCTGAAGCGCATCTGAGACATATTGTAGCGCAGCTAAAGTCTGTTGTAGTGCATTTGATTGTTTCTCTAGTGCATATGCCTATTTCTATAGTGCATATAGGACACAAAGTAGTGCAACTGTCATTTTCTAGAATCTTCACTTTTGACAGATCTAAGTTTATAACATCCTTGGTCCAGTAGCATCTCGACATTTCTCTCATGCTTAGAGAGTGGAAATCAACCAAGTTTGTTAGAAATTTGATTTCCAATAGGATCAAGAAGCCTAAGTATTTAGGTTACAAGAAAAATTTACAACGAAGAAAGTTTTTGTATAAAATTTGAAACGTCTTGCTTCATTACCATGAGTTTCTTCATAGGTATCAAGATTTTGCTAGGGGATTTATTGATGAGTACACTGTAGAGCCTTTATACTCATGAGCCTATTTTCAGAGAAGAGCTCTATCTCAACGACACAATCACAATTAGCCTCTTGAGATTGATTATCTACCACAACCTTCTATTGAATATCCCACACATCCCAGTCAAATTCTTCAGTGAGTGAATTAGGACAATTGATATATCTATCATTCTTCGAAAACAAGGATCAAAATCTTAAAAAGTGTACCTTTCAAACAAATTTCTGATTATTTGATTCAACTTCCCCAACAGGATTCTAATATCCTTTATCATTGGAAGCCACAATCAATAATTAGGAACATCTTTTGATCATATCATATGATTTTCATCTTATCAGATCAAAATATCATCATTTGTGCATTTATCAAATTGTGATCTAAGTCTAGAAGAACGTTTCAAAATCATATGCCTATTTTTACAAGATCTCAATATAATAAGTTGAAAGAGGATATTCAACTAGAAGGTCATACCCGAAAAACTCAAGAAGAGGGTGAGACTAGCAATACCCTTTATAGTGTGTCATAATCCCCTTTTTAAAGATAACATGGGTGAAAGAGAAAAGAATCCATTCCATTTCAATAGGGATGGGGGAAAAACTCTTGTGGAGAGTGATGACGAACGAGATGAAGAATGTCTTAGAGAGACTGAACAAGATTCCAAATTTCACAAAGCTTTAGAAAATATTTTGGAGCACAATAAAGAAAAATATTTCTTGTATCTAGCTGACAAAGGAGCTAAACTGCCCTACGATTTTGATACTGAGAACATAAAGGGTAATCCTGATGAAACACCCTTGTTTGATATTAGTGCCTTGACTCAACAAGTTAAAGCACTACAAGGACAAATTAAAGATCTACAAGGGGGGGCCACAACCAAGATATACACTCTTGATGACATTTGTCCTTATCCTTTTGATAGATGCCTCAACATGATTCCATTTCCCAAACATTGTAAAATCCCAAAGTTTGATCGTTACTATGGGAAATCAGATCCAATAGATCATATTAGGGACTTCCAAAATATGACTTTAGAGTTTTCTCATGAGGACACATACTTGATGCATTTGTTTCCTAGAAGTCTTGGAGGCCAATCTATGAAATGGCTATCGAAAATCACACCGCCCGTCAAGACATTTGAGGAATTGATTAATGAGTTCATATCATAATATTCCTACAACATACAACATCAGATAACCATGATTGATCTCTACAAGGCTAAACAGAAACCTAGTGAACCATTCATTACATTTCTTCATAAATGGAGAAGTTTGTTCGCTAGATATCCACGCCATGTTCCTAAAAAGGAAAAGATTACCACTTTCATAAACAACTTAGATCAAGAGATGAGCTATCGTCTTAATCTTCATTGTCCTCCCTCTTTTCAAAAATTGATTAAAAATGCCATTACCATCGAAAGTTCCTTGGTTCAGAGAGGGATAATCAAACTTGATAAGGACAATCCTAGCTCATCAAATCACCACAATGAAAAATATAAGTTTTGGACTCATAAAAAAAACATGGTAAATGATGGTATTGTAGATGTAAATCATATCTCGACTACGTCATTTGTTCTTAGTGCTCCAAGTGCTCTTCGCAACAATAACTATAACAACGTCAACTCGGTCACAAATCAAGGAAACAATCCTCCTCTGAGGAATAGTGTGAGTCAAACTTTTACTCCCAACCAAGGGAATGCCAATAATCAAGGTTATCATGGAAACAATAACAACAATGGATTAGGAAGTACCTCGAACACAAATCCACAATGATCTTCATTCTTCTCTAGCAGAAGAACTTTTACCCCACTGGGTCAATCTCTAGAATCTTCCCTTAAAGAGTTGATGGCAAAGAACGTTATCACCCTACCGCCTCAACAAAATTACGAACCCAATGTGAAGCCTCCATCATGGAATGACGCATACTATTGTGATTATCATCGATGCAAGGGCCATCACACGAATAATTGTCAAGCCTTGAAGAATATAATCCAAGACTTGATAGAAAATGACACCATTAACATAGAAAGACACCAACAATCAATCGAAGACCACCAAGCATTTTGCAATCCTTTACCCAATTATCAAAATGGTGATTCTTCTAGAAAAAGTGTGAATCATATCAATGATGATCATATAATCAATCATACCTACACTGACGACGAACGGGTCAATGTTATAAAAGTCAAGGAAAAGATGGAATATAGGGAGGTCAACGCAACAAGAAGGGCACAAGCTAAAGTTATCTTAAAGGGTTCTTCTTCGAAATCCACTGTGCCCCTACCTCAACATCAGTTTGACTTAGTCAATCAACTTCGAAAAACTCCTGCTTAGATTTCCATCTTAGAACTCCTGAATATTTCCCTAGCACACAAGGAAGTTCTAGAAAAGGCCCTCGTTGAAACAACTGTATCCACCGATCTAGATGTAAACCAATTTCAAGCCATGGTAGGACACTTGTACTCACCCACATTCCTTTCATTCTCTGAAAAAGATGGCGTTTCCATGAAACATCCTCATAATTCATCATTATACTTAGAATTCATGGTCCACAAGTTTCATGTTAGACGGGTTCTAATAGATGGAGGTGTTGGTTTGAACATATGTACCATGAAGCTGGTTAAGGCTTTAGGATTTTCTGACTCCATTGATCCCAGAAGAAATATTACTATTAAAGCCTGTGATGATGAGGAAAGAGCATCCAAATGTTTAATCATGCTACCAATCAGAGTGGGACCTGTTATCAAAAATACTTTCTGTCAAGTATTAGATCGTGATCTTGCATACAACATCTTGTTGGGTCGTCCTTGGATCCACGAGAAGCAAGTTGTCCCATCCACATATCATTAATGTCTTAAGTTTCCTTATGACGAACAAGAGATCACAATACCAGCTGACAATTCAAAAAGTCAAACTTGTGCCAACATCAAAGCTAGTCAAGATACTTTGGTTCCCAACAATCGAGAAGCTCCTGCTAATACTTCTCTCAAAGTTGATATGCAAATCAGTCAGTTAACCAAAAGCTTTGACAAGGAACTATGGTTCAAGGACAATGGAGTAGGGGAGTACTCTCTCTGTCTTGATAATCTAGCTACATCGCCTTAGTCACATGGGCAACCTTCTATCACACAACAATAGATATCTATAGCATCAACATCAACGCAACCACCAACAGGGCTAAATACAAATTTTAATGGACATTTTATCAAAGAAAAATTCCCCATGGAAAATCTTGAGGATAGAGAAATTCTAAGTTGGCTCTATAAAGATGAAGATGAAACAGTTCTCAATATCAAGTTACCAACTAATAAATATGGTAAGGGATATTCAATCATGCAAAAGATGGGCTATGATGGTAATGGTCCTATTGGAAAGAGAAAATGAGTAGTTGAGCCTATTGACCCTCCGGGACTGGCTGCAAAAGATAAAATAGGACTAGGATATGATACTAACTCAAAAGAAACAACATCCAAGTAGTCACATGATACTATCCTCGCATTGCAAGAAGATTCTGATACAAGAGAGGCATGTTTGACAGCCATTCAGAATTTTGTGGATAATAACTCTGACACAAACTCTGGTTAATATGAATGGGACGCCATCCACCATGATGAGTTCTGGAGGGATGAAAATGTTGATGTGATACACAAGTATACCCCAACTCTAATCGAAGGTGAAGGTTCAAGGACCCAACCACAAGAATCTGAACTACAAGGTGACTATGATTCTAGTGATACTGAGTCATATTTAAATGAACAAGACTATCATGAGAATAGTACCATCATTGATCTGCCTCATACCTCAGATCCTACAGTCAACTCTGTTATGACCATAACCATAGCCGATATCATGCAACCCAACGACCTGCTACCTTTGATCCATCCCGATCTCATTGACTAGGATTCATTCGAACCTATTGATATACCTATGTTTCCAAGTGATGAATCTATCGTAAACTTCCTTTCCACAGATGACGCAAATGATTGTTCCACTAGAAATTTTTGGCATAGAGTCTTTAATCAGGAGAGTTTCAAGTCTCTTAGCTGCAAAAATAAAAGTCAAAAAGAAAGATCTAATGGTGAAAACCATAATCTGGCAGTGTTAGATCAAACAAAGGATAAAACAAAGAGTGTATCAGATGGTGAAAACCTTTTTAAGGCACCTGATGATGGGATATTTGACACTCTCTCAGAGCATTATCATGAGCAATCGCCTATCTTGATTGAGCCTATAAAAGATGTCAATCTTGAAACTTCAGAAAAACCAAGGATTTTACAGTTAGATGCATCAATGACAGAGAAAGAAGTACCCGAGTTCATAGAATTTCTAAGAGAAAATCAAGTAAACTTTTCTTGGTCTTATGTGGACATGCCAGGTCTTGATCCTGATCTTATCATGCATCACTTGTCTATCAAAATAGGAGTTAAACCTGTAAAACAAAAACTTAGAAAGATGCATCCTCATGTTGCACTACTGGTTAAAGAGGAACTCAAAAAAATCCTTGATGTGGGATTTATAAGATCAATCGACTATGCAGAATGGATCTCCAACATCGTTCCTGTATCCAAGCTAGATAAAAGTGTCTGAGTGTGCACAAATTTTAGAGATCTTAATAAGGAATTTCCTAAGGATGACTTCCCACTTCCAAGCATAGATACTATAGTTGACCTAACAGCTGGCCATGCCATGTATTCACTAATGGATGGTTTTTCTGGTTATAACCAAATCAAGATTGCACCTGAGGACTAGGACAAAACAGCTTTCACATGTTCGTGGGGGACTTACTATTGGAACGTCATGCCTTTCAGTCTAAAGAACGCAAGGACTACATACCAAAGAGCCATGACTACAATCTTTCATGACATGATGCACACAATCATGGAAGATTATGTAGATGACATATTGGCAAAGTCATACACAAGAGGACATCTAGAAATATTGTCCAAAATATTTGCAAGATTGGAGAAGTTCAAAGTTTGCCTCAATCCCAAGAAATGTGTTTTTGGGGTCACATCTGGAAAACTCTTAGGATACATAGTATCAGGAAAAGGAATTGAAGTAGATCCTGCCAAGGTACAGGTGATTATGGAAATTCCTCCACCAAGGAATATCAATCAATTGAGATAATAACAAGGACGAATTCAATCTATTCGCAGATTCATTACACAGCCGGTCGATAAGAGTTTACCTTTCACACATCTACTACATAAGAATGTTCCTTTTAGATGGGATGATAAGTGTGAGATAGCCTTTCAAAAAATCAAGTTGTACCTGATGAACCCACCAATTCTAGTACTGCCAAATCCATACAAACCTCTAATCTTATATATTGTTGTAACAGAGACATCTTTAGGGGCATTATTAGCACAAGAGGACTCTACAGGAAAGGAACGTGCAATTTATCACACCAGTCGAATGCTAATAGGTCATGAGTTCAACTACACTTTCATTGAGAAGGCTTTTCTAGTAGTAGTCTTTGCCTCACATAAATTTTGGCACTACATGTTAACTCATACAATCAATCTCATTGCTAAAATTGATTTGCTCAAGTATTTGTTAAGCAAAGCTACATTGACAGGAAGGCTAGAAAAATGGGTCATGATCCTAAGTGAGTTTGACATCCATTATGTTGATCGCAAAGCAATCAAAGGCCAAGTTATCGCTGATCAACTAGATGAAGCACCACTACAAGCAGAGCATCCCATGCACATTGAATTTCTAGATGTTGATGTCTTCACTGTAGAATCAAAACAACCATGGTCTTTACATTTTGATGGTTCTTTCACTCAACATGGATCAGGGGAAAGCATACTCTTTATCACCCCTCAACGAAATACCATTCCTCGGTCATATAGGCTAATGTTTCCATGCACTAACAACATAGCTGAATATGAAGCCTTAATCACCAGACTGAAGATCACATTGGAATGGAGGATCACAGAACTACAGGTTTATGGTGACTCACAGTTAGTCATTAATCAAATCAATGATGATTATCAGACTAAAGATGACAAAATTTTGCCATACAAGAAAATGGTTGATGACTTCAAGAAATAATTTGTGGACATAGTTTATACAGATTCCAAGACTTGATAATAAAGCAGCTAACACCATGGCCACGATCGCATCATTTCTACACCTCCCAAAAAATTAGGCTCGCTATGAATTTTTGGTGGAACAATCATTTGCACCTACTTATGACACCCCTGAAAATAAAATCATTTTCCACTTGGTGGGATCTGATTCACCTTCGATTTGGCAAGATTTATGCCTACCTAAAAGATGACATCTTACCACCTGATTTATCACGTAACCAAAAGCACAATTTTATTCACCAATCCTCTCGCTATACCCTTATCACTAACACTCTCTATCATTGTGGTCTTGATGGTACTTTATTTTGATGTCTTGAATGTGACAAATCCGACAAGGCTTTACAAGAAGTTCATGGTGGCATTTGCGGTACTCATTCAAGTGGACTGACCTTATCCAAGAAATTGATTAGAATGGGTTACTATTGGCCGACTATGGAAAGGGAATCATTCACTTTTGTAAAGAAATGCTCTAAATGTCAAATACAAGTATGTGCGAGATCATCATGGAAAAAACAAGCCCTTAAGTGGCAAAAAATTCAGAAAAATCAGAGTTAGGAAACTTGATATGAAAACTTGAATAAGTTATCTATATTATTTCAAAAATATGTAAGAATAGAATCTATAGAAAATTGAATGTAGTTTCTAAACTACTAGGTTTGTTTAAAAAAATAAATATCAATTTGGTGAAAATTTGAAATTCCAATGTAGTAGTACTTTAATTTCAAGGAAAAAATAAGAAGTAGGTGTCTTTCTGACCACCCTAACCACAATAAAATGATAATATTTTTTTATAAGATTTTAGATATAAATAGAGGACTCATGTCCCAATGTGATGCATATTTTTTTGTAATTTTTTTCATAGTAAATAATTAATTATGAATTTTTTATTACAACTTTTAAAAAATATAAAAAACTCGTATGTCTGACCACCTTAACTTGGTCAAAACTTCATGAAATTCAATTTTTCTTTTTTTAATCCTATAGTATGAAAAGCATAGAATGTGACACATGTTTTGGATTCAAAAAAAGTGATATCGTTTGAAATCTATAGATGTTTTTCAATCAGCCTATCAATTAATACTTTAGTCCTAATTCGAATAGAAAATGAATAGTAATCACTTATTAAATTCAAAGTAAAGCATAATTTATATTGGTGGAAAGTTGAGAATCTCATTTAAAAACCCTTTTCGTTTCATCAATTTTGGGTAAAAAAAGGATCATCAGCCACATACCCATCATATTGCCACTTTTTGGCCCATCATGATCCTACACATACCCATACATGGAAATCTCATCCATACACCAACACATGAACTACAACTGTTCACGCCAACCTGGCCATTTTTTCAATGGGGGTTCGATCTAGCTGACAAGATTCATCCTTCATCATCGAACAGACACAAGTTCATCATCACAATGACATAATACTTTACCAAGTGGATTGAGGCAGTACCTCTCACTAAGGTCACCGGTAAAAAAATCTCATCATTCATACTCAACTATCTCATTTGTCAGTATGGCATTCCCAACTCCATAATCACAGATAATGGACGATCATTCAAGAATCAGGATGTAGATGAAATTTGTGAGAGATTCCATATTCAACATAGATATTCAACACCTTACTATCCACAAGGGAATGGCCAAGCAGAGGCCTCGAACAAAACAATACTGAAAATATTAAAGAAGACTGTGAATGATGCAGGGAAATATTAGCATGTTCAACTCAATCTCATCTTGTGGGCCTACAAAACTAGCATCAGAACGCCAACAGGAGCAACACCGTTTTCTCTTGTCTATGGAGCAAAATCCATCCTACCTTTAGAGGTTGAGATTCCATCACTCAGAGTATCTCTGAAAGGTCTAATCATAGATGATGAATACAAAGTTTCTCGACTGCAAGAACTAGAACTTCTTGATGAAAAGAGACAATGAGCAGCTGATCATTTGAAAGTATATCAACAAATGATGTCTCGCAGCTATAATCATAGAGTCAAGCCACGTACCTTTCAGGTTGGTGATCTTCTTCTGAAAGAGAAACCACAAAATCAGCAAGACAGAGAGAAGAAAGGGAAGTTTGAACCTAATTGGTTGGGTTCGTATGTGGTCATAGCAGTATACGGTTCAGGAGCATACAAGTTGTCAACACCAGAAGGGGACCTATTTGACAAACCCATTAACAGCATGCACCTGAAAAAGTAGTATGTCTGAAGCAGTTATCAACATCCATAAAAGTCCAAAAAAATCACAAAACAGTAGAAAAAGTCTTGAAAAAATACAAAAACATGAGAAAAGTCCTAAAAAAAGTCTTTAAAAAGTACAAAAAAAATCAGAAAAAGTCCTGAAGAAATACAAAAACATCAGAAAAAGTCCTAAAGAAATCACAACAATAACAGAAAATGTCTTGAAAAAATGGTTACCCTGGTGAAAACCTAGCAGACAGGCATAAAAAAAAAAATCATCATAGGGTGAAAACCTGGCAAGCATGCAGTCTATTTACAAGAAAAATACAAAAAAAAAATCAAAAAGAAATAAAAAAAATGCAATAAAAACAAATAGTGAAAATCTAGCAAACAAACGCTATTTGTAGCTCTCCATCTATTAGTTCATATTCTGCACTTACCTTTTCAGCGTTCATTTTCACCCATCTTTCCATCATCTTAGGGTTGTCCCAGCATCATGTTGCCATCATTTTCTTAGAGAGATAATGTCTTACCATGGCTTGATTATTGTACATATTCATTTCAGCAAGTTATGTTAATACTAGAGAAAAATGCTGACATACTGGGGGCAACTAACTTTCAAGTTTTACGGAAATAGCTAAACAATCCCATCAAATCCAATCATGCGAACAAACAATCAAATCACATGAGCAGTTATCCAATCATTGATCCATATTACAACATTCTTCAGCAAATTCATATCATGACACATATCTGGATGATCTAAAATCTGAATAATGTTTGGCATAGCAGTACTAAATTTTGAACAATGGTTGTTTGATTTTCAATATCATCTCTCTGGAGCACACTCAATAATGTACTGAATTAGAGTTGCAAGGAAAGAGAATGATTTTTTTCTTTCTGTTGTCTTGAGGTTAACTATCCATTTGATGCAAATCTGTCGTGAGACATGATTTCCAAAGTTTATCATTGATGACAGTTCCAAATTTGCATCAGAAGGTGGTTAGTATTTGTTTGTTTATGCAAGAAATGCTTAGGTCATCTCGGTTCAATTATACATCGATGCTTGTGTTTACTTGCTATATCAAAAATCATGAAAGTTGTACTCAAGTCATCATTGGTGCTAATTTCCCCTCTGATGCTTGTACATACTTCCAACATTTTAAAACGCTCTGTGATGATTCAAGAAGGCTAACAAAAGGCTCAACAAACAGTTATTTTTATTTAGTTGCATTTCATTTAGACCAATGTACATATCTACATATTGGATTCACATTAGAGTTTTTGAAAGGCTGAACGGACACATCAACGGTTGTCATATCCCTTTTGGACTATTTGTGGAGGACATTCAGACATTTATTTCATTATCATCTTTCCTCCTCATCCTCCTTCTGTTAATCATTATCATTTCATCTAGGTCTTGTGCACATCATATAGTTTAGCATTTATCATTCATTTTCATATAATTTAGATCCTTTCTTCATGATGCATTATCATTTCATTTATCATATTTCATATAATTTCATTACATATCATTGATCATTCTCATTTTTATCATCTTTGTTTCATTCTCATATCATTTCGATCCTTTATCATTTCATATCACTTTCATTATCATCTTATACATCATTTTTATATATCCATTTCATTTTCATTTTTCACAGTTGCATACCATTTTATTACCATTTCATTATCATATTTTATCTTTATCTATTTCACTTCACTTATCATTTCATTACATTTTCATATCATTACATTTTCATTTCATTACATTACATTACATTTTCATTATCATTACATTACATTTACATATCATCGCATATCATCTCATTTCATCATTTCATATCATTACATTTCATTTCATGTTCTCACATCATTTTGTTTCAATTCATTTCAATTCATTGTCACATCTCATTGCATTTTATATCATATCATTATTTAATCATTTTTCATATTCATCATATCCTTTTATCATCATTATCATTTCATATCCTTATTATTCATATAATTATCATTTATCATTTATCATATCATCATCTCATTTAATTCCATAGTTTATTTTATTTTACCATTACATTTCCTTATGTTTCATCATCTCATATCATTTCATATCATTACATTTCCTTTCATTTTATCATCCCATCTCATTTCATTTTATCATCTCATTATTCTTTTCCATATTCATCACATTTCATATCATTTATTATCATCTTATCATACATCATTATTAATCCTTTCATATCATTTATCAATTCACATCTTTCATCATTTCTCATTTTCAATATCATTTTATTACAACATTTGATTCATATCACATATCACTTCATATAATTTCCTAATTCATATCATTCTACAAATTCATGATGCATTTCATAAACACAACATCACATAATCATCATTTATTGCATTTGAACAATCCAAACACAAGAATTTCATACAAACATTACATTTCCACATCATTACCAAAACATACATTCATATCGTATATCATATCATTTCAACACGTGGCATTTTTTGTCATCCTTATCCACCTGCATGATAACATTAGTCCACATCATATTTCATTTCATCATCATATCATTATCATATCAAATCATCTTGCAAATCATGTTAGTCAATCAATCATCAAAACTACATATCAAAATCCATATCACATAATGAGGAAATAAATGCATAACCATATCAAATCAACATATCAAAAATGCAACACATCATCAAAACTCATTGCCACTACATATCATCACTCATCAACATAAATACAAATGTCCAAATGTCCAATGAAACTCAAACAGTATAGAGAGATACATGAGATATGATCAAAAGCAATACAAAATCGGATACATCAATAATCCTGCATCAATGGCTCAAGGATGGTTGGTGGACCCCCCTGATGGAGCTGGTCTCGAGGATGATGCTCTGCCACTCATCCCCACATCAGGATTTCGTCGATACCCCGTAACCCTCATGCTCTGTGTAGTTGTCTATGTCCTACTCCTGGTCCTACTGTGAGACCATGGGAAAGGCTCCCTATGCCCAGGAGGACACAACTCCTCATATCTGACCCAGTAGTACTCTGCCTCCCTAGCCATCTCAAAGCCCTCTGCAATGGCCTCACATAGCAATGCACTCTCCACAATACCCATGAGCCTCTGAGCAACACCCTTTGCCTCTGTTGCCCTCCATTTGAAGGAGTCCCTCTCTACTATCAACTGGGCTACCTATGGGTCTAGGGCAGGAGGAGGTGACTGCATCTGTACTTGTACCTATGTCTGAGCCTGCGCAAGCTACACCTGTAACTACACTGCCATACTCTATGCCTGAGCCAACTGGCTCTACAAATACGCCTGCTGACCCTAAAGTGTCTGCACCTAGGCCTGTAGAGTAGCTATCTGTGCCTGTTGAGATGTCGAAGCAACCTTGATCATTGTCTGATGTCCAATCCCAGTCCTTGGCCTTCACATGATATGAACATTGCCCAATAAGTCTGGCCTCAGTCTCACTGGCACCCGCTTCTCCCCTCCACCATCTCCACCATCATCCCCATCATCACCATCTGAGCTCTCCTCCTCCTCTCCACTATCCTCCTCCTCTCCTCCACCAACTTCCTGCTCATCACCTACTACATCCTTTTGTCTCCTACCCCCTGGCGGTACCACCATAATGGGCATTGGCTCATATGGACATGTCAACCGCAGAAATGGATGTGTATGATAATAAACTGAGTACTCATCGGATAAACCAGTATCAACAATATTTGGCCTGTCATCCCATGCCTCGGGCGTTAAGGTAGTGTACTCTGTATAGGCTATCTAATATGAATTTCCAGGCCCCCATCCCAACTCATCCTTGTTCCACGCATAGTGTGCAACACCCTGAGGCATCCCTTATGTAAATCTAAACTGTCACTGCACCCACAATGCCAAGAATCTCTCTATGATGAATGGGGTCCTCCCTATCAAAAATTGAGGAATACCTACAAATGGAATCTCTAGATGATCTATATCCCATAGCTCACAATCTGTGTATGGCCACCCTATCACTGCATCCATATCATCGAGGCATCATCTCCAATAATCCAACTTGCCCAGCTTGGGCTGGACAAGAAACATAGAATATGCATACATGTATGGCCTGCCTGGTGGCCTCACTCTGGGACAAGATGGTCTCATCACAACAATATGCTCCCATGCCTAGATCCGAAGCAGTGTAACACCACATGATAAACTAGCGGAACCTCTGTAAACCACCTGATGTAAGTCATGATATAAATGAGCCAACATGTAGCTCCCCCAAGCATATCTCTGTGGCTGTACCATCATCTTCTTGAGGATTCTCCCCCATCCCACTGATAGTCCCTTTGACTGGCAATCCAGACAAAGGAGACCTCCAATAAATGCACCCAAAACAGCAGGTAAGGCCAGATACCCCCTAAAGTCTGCCCTTACCAAATACCTCCTAAATTCTGCCCATGGTACCTAATACCTTGCTATCTGCACATCACCATACACTCTCCTCAGTGCATCTGTACCACCTAGCTCCTTGTGGTCATAGAACACAAGGGTGCCTACCACTAGAATACCCAGAATCCTGTACACGTCCTCAGGAGTCACAATCACCTCACCCATCGGCAAATGAAAGGTGTTATGTTCCAAATGCCACCTCTCTGCTAGCGCGATCAACAGTCCCCTATTGACCCAAATCGGAGGCATGGCCAACAATGGTCTCAATCCACATACCACTATCAGCTCTATATCCTCAAGTGTAAGCTCTAGTATCCGATCCCACCCCGCAGAGTGACACTC
Source organism: Sequoia sempervirens (assembly GCA_007258455.2). Lineage (NCBI taxonomy): Eukaryota > Viridiplantae > Streptophyta > Pinopsida > Cupressales > Cupressaceae > Sequoia > Sequoia sempervirens. The sequence goes on along the minus strand of VDFB02281492.1, from coordinate 101,408,113 downwards.
CCTAATTTGGAGGTTTTTGAAAACCTCCTATTTTTGGTTATCACAAGGACAATCAATCAGAATCATATCATTAACTCAATCTACATCAAGAAAATCAATCTGACTTATTTCTATCTATCAGTGACCCATACCAATTAGACCCATATTAGTGACCCATACCAATCAAGACCCATATCAGTAGACCCATATCAGTTGACCCATATCAGTTGAACCATATCAAGTGACCCATGTCAAGTGTTCTATCTAGGTGACTCATATCATGCAATCAATGCACAATCTATCAAATCTAAATATCAAATCAATCTACTCTATCATCATTTACTATTTGTTTTCTTTTTTTTCAGGAAAGGAAATTTATCAACAATCAAATCATCATCTTATTTGTATTTCAATCATGAATGCAAATATGTTTTCAATCAATCATCTACTATTTGTTTTCTATCGTAGAAAGAAAATTTATTAGAAGACATATCAATCATTTACTCTTTGTTTTTCATTCAAGGGAGACAAAGTTATCAACTATCTACTCTTTGTTTTCTATTTAGGAAACACAGTTATCAATCCATCATTTATCAGATTTTCTATCCATATCAACATGATGATAAGATAATTTTTATATCTATTGACCAATGAAGTAATATCCATCATTATTTCATCAAACGATCACATTTCCTAAAAGCGCTAATTTGTGGCCTCCATGCGCTAAAACCTTGTATGCGCTGAAGTTTCCCCCAGATGTGCTAAAACTCAAATGCATCATTTTGTGCCCTAGATGCTCTAAATCATTTCCTCTATGTGCTATTTCCCTAAAAGTGCTAAAACTATAACCAAAAGTGCCATTTTATTCACCAGATGTGCGACAACCCTAAAAGCGCTAAATTGCTTCCTAGATGCACTAAAGTACTAATTTTCCTACGGCATCCTATAAGCGCTACTCTACCTATTGGATGTGCTAAACTGGATTTTACATAAAAAATGCAAAAAAATATGGAATCATATATGTGCTAAAACAAATGTCGAAAGTGCTAAAATGCCTACTCTAAGCGCTAAACCAAACTGTTTACGCCGAAATCCGTGGAAAAATACATGAAAAATTGATTCAAAACAGAAATTTTCAAAGCAAAAGGGGTTGGATCGACTCACCAGTGGTCCATACGCAGCTGGTCTCTGGTATCAGCAGGCCCACTCGGATCTATGTCTATGGTACAGAATCTCCATCTCGCCAAGTCACTATCAGACCACAAGGTTTCTCAAAGTCAAAAGGTGAAAAAGACTTGCCCTTTTTCCCCTTTTTACCTTTTAAAGGTCAAACAAAGGTGGGTTTTTGTGGCATTTTATTTTATTTTAATCTTTTTATCTCACTTTGACCTTATTTTTCAAACTGGGGCATCTTTATACATCATTTTTCGAGAGCTAAATCACTGAATTCACATCAAAATTAAAATTTCATCATCAAATCAAATTCTTCAAACATTATCAAAAACTCATATCATCATCAGTGATTTACCTCCCGAGGGGGCATTATCAATATCAACATCAAAAACATATCAGGTTCAAATCAGGGGCATATCAGTCACATTTTTCCGATCAGGGGCAAAATTTAAAGAGCAAGAATATTTTCTTTGAAACAATGTGTTTCACACATCACTTCAAAGAGGGGCAAAATGTATACGTCTAAAAATGGTCATTGTTAATCAAGCTTGTTAATTAATTAAATATAAATTATTTAATTAATCTTCTAAAGTCTTCTACATATAAATAAATTTAATTATTTATTTATATTGTTCACTTTTATAATTCTTCTACCTAAATTAAATAAATAACTTTATTTAATTATTACCATCTTCCATATTCCTCTTAATTAATTAAATAGATTTTATAATTTATTTATATTAATTATCATAAGTTTGAATTTTAAATTCAAATGATATTCCTCTAAATACCTTTTTCAAGTTTAATTAAATATTCTAAATATTTAATTAAACACTTTCTAATTCTTCACTCTACATTTAATTAAATATTCTAAAATATTTAATTAGAAACTTTGCTCACTCTTCACATAATTAAATATTCTAAAATATTTAATTAGAAACTTTCTTCACTTCATATTTAATTAAGTATTTTATATATTTAATTAAACGCTTTTCTATCATCTTCTCACACATAATTAAATATTAAATATTTAATTATGGAAACTTCTAAATTCATCATCACATGTAATTAAATAAATTTATATATTTAATTATGAGACTTATCTCCTACTCATTTCTCAAATGGCAACTTTCCCTTAGATCTGAAAGAGAAAATTTGTGTAGAAGGAAACATTCCATTTCTCTCTCGACTTTCAAAAATCTCTCACCATTCATCTCAACAAGCTTGATTTAAACCGTTGATCACATCAACCAATCAGAGTCTTTCGAAAACTCTATAAATACCTTTGTGAATACAAGCATTGGTTACACTTGCATATACTTACATTCACGTGCACACGTTATTTTAATATCATCTAGCATTTATCAGTTTTAGCAATCATTACATTTAGTAATCTCATATCTTAGCTATAATTTTTAGTCTTGTTAATAGCATCTTAGCATAAGCATGCATTTATTCTAAATCTCATTCTCTAGGAAGACATTTTGTTGAGCTTAGTATACAAAATCTGAGAGCAAGCTAGGTTCAGTAAAAACACTGGAGATAGAGGACAATGGGACATCTTTGAAGCATAAATGGAGTTTTTTTCTCTTCTTTTAGTTTATGCTCTGATTTAAAGTCTCATTGGTGTGTTTGATTCAATTTTGATTTACATATTTGATATGCATATTTTCATTCACACAGTAGGAGTAAGGGGCCATTTTTGTTATTCCTCTACAATGTGCTCATCTTTCACATCATTTGAACTCTCTAAACCCTCCTCATCCTCTAATCTATATGGTTGTTCTTCCACATGTGCATCTTCGTAAAATTTCTATCTTTTTCTCAAAGTACACTATTTTTGTTTTATCTTTCTCCTTTGGTTGTTCTTCACTTGAGTAAGGTCTAAAATCCCTCAAAAACACATATCTACGGAAAACCATTTTATAGGTTAGTGGATTCCAAAGCTCATAACCTTTTACATTCACATTATAACCAACAAAGATGCATTTATGTGCTTTTGGATCCAATTTAGATTGCTTCTATTTAGGCACATGAACAAAAGCCAATCCCAAAGACCCTTAAATGTGAAACAGAAGGATTTCTACCTATCCACACTTCATAAGAGTTTTATCAACAAGAGCTAAATAAGTAGATCTATTAATCAAATAACATGTGGTACTTATAGCTTTTACCCAATAATATCTATCAATATTAGCACCACTCAACATGTCCCTAGCTCTTTCTATCAAGGTTTAGTTCATTCTTTCTACTACCCAATTTTGCTGGGGTGTGTAAGGATTAGTCTTTTTGCTAAACAATACCTACATGCTTATAGAACTCATCAAATTACCTAGAACAGTATTCACCCCATTATTAGATCTCAATGCCCTTATCTTATAATTTGTTTGCTTCTCAACTAAAGCTTTAAATTCCTGAAAATTAGTGAAAACCTCCAATTTTGCATGCATAAAATAAATCCAGGTGTATCTTGAGACATCATCAATGAAAGTAACATAATAACAAGATTTTCCAAAAGATTCAACATCCATTGGTTCAAACACATCCGAATGAATAATCTCTAATAACCTCTTAGATTTGTTAGTTCCATTAGGAAATGATGATCTATTGTGTTTACCAAAAACACAATGCTCACAAAAATATTCTTTGCCAATAGAATAATAAAAAATATCATCAACAAAATTTTTACTCAAAATGGTCTTACGACCCTTTTCACATATGACCCAATCTATGATGCCACAACATACATGCATTTTCAATGTCAGTTGCATTAGTAAAGTAACAAAAAGTGGAGGCATTCTGCCTAAACAAACTCCCTATCTGAGATCCTTTAGCAATCACCAAACTCCCTCTTACGAACCTGCAACCAGACTTGTCAAATGTCACATGTATTGTAGAATCATTCAACTTGGATACTAAAAGTAAATTTCTTGCAAGTCCTGAAATATGTAAAAAATCATTAAGGATTTTAACCCTTCCATCACTGAAACACAACTTTACCATTCCCTTACTAATAATCTTGTTTGTGTTGTTATCACCAAGGAAAAATTCTCCCCCATCATAGGTTGAATATGAAGTAAACCACTCCTTGTGAGGAGTCATATGGTAGGAGCAACCTAAATCAATAAGCCAAGCATCATCACAAATAGTATTAGTAGAAATAAACAAAGCATCATAATCGCCATCTTCTGAGGAATTTTCCATGGAAGTATCTAAAATATTTTTCTTATTTCTACACTCCTTCACATGCCCTCTCTTACCACAATTCCAACACTTTACTCTACTCTTCCTGAGGGTTTTAAAATATCCTTTAGAGTTGTCAATATTTGTATCCCCTTTAGGCCTTCCTTTTTATTTGGACCTTCCTCTCACATGCAAGGAATATTGGGAGCCTACATTGATAGAATTTATTCTCATTTCTTCTTAAAGAAGTGTACTATTATCCATCTTTGGCTCTACACCACCACCTTTTATGAGAACATAGATTTTCCAAAGATTCGGGTAAAGAACGAACAAACAATATGCATTTATCTTCTTCTTCTATCTTAACATCTATTGATGCAAGCTAACTTATAACCATATTAAAATAATTTAAATGTTCTACAACAAAATCACCATCCTTCATTTTTGAAGAATATAAACATCATTTGAGATACAATTTATTAGTTAGGCTTTTAGTTTGGTAAATATCAGCTATCCTCCTCCACAACTTGTATGTAGTAGATTCTTCAAAAACATTTAAGAGGAGAAAATCTGCAAGACACAACTAAATGGTTCCTCATGCCTTCTTGTCCATTTTGTTCCAATCTTCATCAGACACATTGGATGGTTTCTTTTCATTTAAAACTGCCAACCACTAATCTCTCTCTTCAAAGAGATCCTCCATCTTCAACTGCCACATCTCGTAACCAGTGCCATTAACTTTCTCAATATCTAAATGGGAGGTATAAGCCATCGTTTTCAATCTTCTTCATAAATTTACAAAACCCACAAAGCAAAATCTCTCATTGCAACCAAAAAACCTTCAACACTTAAGACAAAAGCATCCCTCTTTCAATAGAACCATTAGCTTTGATACCAAATATTGGAAATCAAGGTGAAACTCGCAACAATATGAACTTTAAAATGTGTTTGCAAATATAAAATTGTGCATTTAAGATTACCAATAATGTGTTATGTGATTAACAAATCCAATAATAAAATCAAAACAACAATACCACAAGTTGAGAGCCACATGTGACACAAGATATATGTGGAGAAACCCTTGCAAGAAAAAATCCACACCCAAAGAGATGCAATGATTGTATTAATCTTTAAATGAAGTATACATCAATACAACACTTCGTTACTCTAACAACCTGCAAACAAACATATGAAACCACCATCTCAATGCTCCAATATATAGAAGTTTGTGGGAGAGAATACCACTTATGGTATCTAGAAACAAGTAAAACCACCTAGGAAAACCCATGCCCCCCCTTAGTGAACAACCCATAAACATCCAGTGAAAAATATTAAATGCTCACATGGCCTTCACATGGGTGCCTAACCTATAGCTAATAAAAATTGGTCAATCCTAAGTGCACCATTACTCTCCAACAACTCTAACAGCTCATACCCAAAGCATGCAAACTTGGGCACCCAACCCAGGATAACATGCACAACATGCAAATGAACATACAAGATCATGCACTTTTGGGTGGTCCCCACCTAAAAATCGGATGCCCAAACGAAATATTCTCTCGGGATGTTCTATAACTGTCACCGTAATGGGTCTACCTCTATGAATGCAATTACAAATTTGTCATATAGAAAAATAAATAATAATTGTTTTTGTCGGCTCATGTCGTCTAGGAAACTTTCCAAAGAACTTAGAGACACATAATATCAACTTAGGATAGCAATTATAATGTCACCTATCCTAACAATGTTGATATTTAAATACATTTAACTAGGCATTTAAACATCATCAAATAATCATAGATCATCTAGATATACATAGAATATTCAATCAAAGAAACATTTTGTTTAGGAACACTAAAAGGAATCAACATTTGCATTAAAATCATCTAGAATATTGCATAATTGATTTTATTGTCTTGGATCACTCACCAAAATTCATAAAGCTAGTAAACCTAGGGGTTGATAGAGGGGAACATTAACCCTTGCAATCCATCAATTTCCCTTAGGCATTTTTCAATATAGGCAATCCTTACACTTTAACATGCACTAGAGAGTGTAGTAAACCAAGTTCATAAATTACACAAACATCCAATTCAATCTTACAATTTTAAAATAATTCCACAACTCAAGATACTTGCACGGAGTGTGAGGTCTATCACACACAATGCAAATATTATGTACATTGAATTTCATGTTTGTTATAGTTCACATATAGTTACCACATCAAGAATAAAATTCCTAGATTGATTAAATTAGTTCACCATTTAAGAAGGACAAGACAATTGAACAATCAAACAACCAAAATCACTCTTTTTCATAATATTGTGAATTAATATTACAACCAAAATTTTAAAAATATATATTAAAAAACAACCACAAAATTAATCAATATTTACTATTTTTTCATACTTTCCTATTTTAATTGTACTAAAAAAATTAGCATAAACCTCTCCAACACATAACTCATCTTCTTATGATTTCTATAATTACATTGATAAACGTAACCCTACAATGGCAGCACGGTGCCTATAAGAAGTCAACACAATCTGTCACAAAAGAAAAACATAAAAACAAACACATTTTTAAAAAAAAATTAAAAAATTACAATTTTAATAATATAATACAATAATACTTAGCCAAAACAAAAAAAACAAACACAATTTAGAATCAAAAAAATAATAACATAATATAATGATAAGATATATATCGATATGGGGTTGGGGCCCTAGCTCGGTTGGCTAAATCTTTCCTGTTGCAGGAGGTTGGTCACGAGGTCTAAGTCTCCCCCATTAAACCTTTATAAATCGGATTGCTACTAATTGCACTAGCAAACATACTGTGGAATAAATCAGAGACAAACGAATAGCTATTCTGACTCGAAGTTAATAGGGTCGCATTCAACATTCAAGCAGCTCAGACGCAGAGAGATAACCCAAAAAAAACTCCAAACTATTTTGTCAACCATCTAATATTAAATTATAGCTTTTTCATGTATCTGACAAACAGGCTGGTAGGCGGCAAATGCCGGTTCCAAAGGGCCGGTCGCAGCTACTTGCGTTTGTTGTAATGCATTTGTTATTAGTATACAGTTATTCCTCGATGAAGCCCTTAAAGGCAAACCCTCCAAGTGGCGACTAGGAAGAACACGGGAGAATTTTATATACAAAACAATTGTATACCATTTGACGTATTCTAATTCCTTCTTTCTAAGCAAACGGCCCAAATGCAATTTTACAAGAAACGTAGGAAGAAGAATGGAAGAACGATCCCGGGCATCGAGACCAGTAAATCTAAACATTCCAGTGAGGTTGAACATGCCTTCCATGGCGGAGACAGCTCCTCTGCCTGCAAATATATCCCCTACGTCTCTCGTTCAATCCCTAATTCAACAGTCTCGCGACATTGCAGCCATGGAAAAGCCAAAGTTGTTTCAAATTCAAAACGTGGCGACCATAACCAGAAGAATCAAGCTGCTGTCGGTGCTATTCGAGGAGATAAAAGACACAGACATCCCTCTGCCTCCCTCTGCAATCCTATGTCTGAGAGAGCTTTCGGTAGTAATACAGAAAATCAAGTTTATGATAGAGACATGCAGGAAGCGGAGCTGTATTTGGAATCTCATGGAAAACGAGTCTGTGTCTTTACAATTGTATGAAATGACGACGGAAATCGTTAAAGCCCTGGATTTTTTGCCGCTTCGGCTTCTGGATGTGACGGCCGATATCAAAGAGCAGGTGGAGCTGGTGCACAATCAGGCCAAGAAAGCGAAGCCCTATGTCGATTCGGAAGACGAGAGGCTTAGAAATGAATTAGTCGATCTAATGAAGAGCTTTGAACAGAGAAGAAGCCCCGATATGTACAGGCTCTCCCGCATGTTCGAACATCTGGGGTTCGAAACCCCGGCCGATTATCAGGCCGAGCTGGGAAAGCTACATGAAGAGGTGACGGTGCAAGCAGGGACCGGCGGGGTGGTTGTGGTTTCGACTCTCAATAACATAATAGGGATGCTGTTGTATGCAAAATGCGTCATTTTTGGCGTGGTGCAAGAAGAAGACGACCTGGCTCCCTGTTCTCCCAGCTTCTCCGAGGCCTCCAGCTCAGGATTTACCGACGGCCGGCAAAAGCTCACAGTGCCGGACGAATTCAAGTGCCCGATTTCTCTAGATCTGATGAAGGACCCGGTGATTGTCGCCACAGGGCACACATATGACAGGATTTCTATATCCCAGTGGCTTGAATCGGGGCATTCCACTTGCCCTAAAAGCGGGCAGAAGCTTCTTCACCTTGGCCTCATTCCAAACTTTGCCCTGCGCAGCCTCATAGCACAGTGGTGCGATGACAACGGCGTTCCATTCGATCTGAGCTCTGGAAAAGCCGGCGGAAAACCAGGGAAAGATCATATTTCCAGCAGCCAGGCTGCTCTAGAGGCCATCAAAATGACGGCGGCTTTTCTGGTCGGGAAGCTGGCAACGGGGTCACTGGACATACAGAGACAGGCAGCGTTTGAGCTCAGGTTGCTCGCCAAGTCGGGGATGGACAACCGCCGGTGCATTGCAGAGGCCGGAGCGATTCCGTTTTTAGTTTCGCTACTCCAGTCCAAAGATGCCAGAACGCAGGAAAACGCCGTCACGGCACTGCTGAACCTTTCCATCTACGACAACAACCGGACGCTCATAATGGCGGCGGGCGCGTTGGACCAAATCATCGAAGTTCTGCAGAACGGAACTTCAATGGAGTCCCGTGAAAACGCCGCCGCCACGCTTTTCAGCCTCTCTGTTATCGACGACTGCAAGATCACGATCGGAAGCCGCCCCCAGGCAATACCGGGTTTGGTGGGGCTTCTAAAACAAGGGAGCTCACGGGGCAAGCGGGACGCCGCAACGGCTCTTTTTAACCTGTCGCTCTATAACGGAAACAAGCCGCTGGTCGTGGCGGCGGGCGCGATACCTATTCTTGTTGACCTTCTCACAGACGAACGGGCCGGTATAACAGACGATGCACTTGCTGTGCTGTCCATTTTGGCTGCTTCAGTGGATGGTCTGCGGGCGATCGGTAATACCACCGCTATACCCGTGCTGGTGGAGCTTCTTCGCCTCGGGTCGCCCAAAGGCAAGGAGAATTCTATTTCTGTCCTGTTGGCGCTTTGTAAGAGTGGTGGGGAGGAAATGGTGAATCATTTGTTGATGATTTCTTCCAGTGTTCAAAGTCTGCAGAGCTTAGCCGCCTCCGGGTCTGTTCGTGCCAAGCGCAAAGCGACCTCCCTACTCAAAATCCTTAGTCAGTATGAAACCAAGCTTACTGTGGTTAATTTGCACTGAGCCATGAACCAGATTAATTGCCCAAGTCCTGTATGAAATGTTAAATGTTGTGAGTGAATTGTTACAGTGATTTTTTCCTTTATGTATAGTTCCATCCTTTGTAAACAGTCGGAGCTCTGTTCTTGAATTTCACCGTATATTGAACATGCATTCTGAGAAAATAGCCAGATTTATTATTTATTGCTTGCCGAATCAAGCCTGTTAAATAAATGCTGCATAGTTGAGTTGTCTTAAATGTGCTTAGTTTCTAATTAGATATAAAATTGTAATTTAACTGGTTGAATTCAATTGACCTGTTCTTTAAATTCTATTACTTATCAAGATTCAAAATCCTTAAAAAGTATAATTAGACTAAATTTGATCCCTCATATTATTGTAAGATGCCAATAATTATGTATTATCTAAAAAAAAAATAATAATAAATTAACAAGTGGCAACGGATCGTAAAAGCTATATTGCTCCGCTATGTCGTTGTTCTGGATGATAATACTATTAACCCTCAACTTTAGCTTCTCACGCATAACATTTCTGTCTCTGATTTATATTTTCAGGGTTGATTTCATTATTTGATGAGAAAACTTCATCGTTCAAAGCATGCCCTTGTTATTTCTCATCTAGCCCATAACTATTATCTTACGAATTTGAAAAGTTTTTGGTTATATAGTTTTTAGTTTTTAGATTATCTTACGAATTTGAAAAGTTTTTGGTTATATAGTTTTTAGTTTTTAGATTAGATTGTTTTTTTATTTTTCAATCAATATTTCAGATCATATTCAATGATATCATAAAAAGAAGAGAATGAATTTGAAATATAGACGAAAAACAAACACAATTGAATTGTTTCTGAGAAAAACTCATGCCAAACGTATAGTTTTATCCAAAAGCTTTTTATGAAGTGGAAAAACCTAAACCTTCTAACTAATAATGAGAAAATGATTCTAATTAGGGTCTAATTTGTGGGTTAAAAGAATTGGGAGATAAACTTTAACATTTGTGTGGAGCTTCAGAGATATCTTAGCCTTTTGTAGCTTGACATACCCAAAATTTAGATCTGTTGAGATCTCTCTCCTTTGGTAAAGCGAGCTTATTTTGTGACTAACAGTGTGGGATGAACTTATATGTCTGATAAAATTTACATTAAGAACGAAGACCGCCATTTCTGTCTGCAGAGTCGCTAATCAACCGATACCATCTTTCCATTATTTTAAATCAATATCTTTAGATATAGTTTCTTTCTGGAATGAAGAGAGCACACCTGGTTAAACTTGTTATAGGCTTCCTGGAGCAGTTTTAACATTGAATTGAACTGTCTCTCTTAAGCTAGATTGAATGCAAATCATTCGATTCCATTGATATTGCGTTATGTTTTGCAGGGAACCAGGCTTCAGATTTTGTGTTCATCCTTGAATTCTAACTTGAAGAAAGAAAAATGACCAGAACAATAGCAGTAAAGATCATGGCCTTGAGACTGAAAAGCAATGTCGAATTGATATCCCAGTACGTATACCAGAATTGATAATTTCTAACCAATACCCAAAACATTCCTCCTCCAGTCCAAATAACAAGCTGGTACACTGACAAGGGAAATGCAACCGTTTGGCTAAGATGGAAACATCTGCATTTTATGAATATTACCCCTAATATTGAGGATATGTTCTTAGCAATTGTGAAGTCTATCATTCTAAGAATTACCCAATGAAAAAATGGAAGCGAATATCATTTGAAGCTGTATTTTTTTAGTAGCCACAGAATTAAATGCGTTTTCCTTGTCTATAAACAATGTTCGTGTACCCACATTACTCTTAACAAAAATCTATACGTACTTAGGAATTTTTGGTTTATTGTGCACATTCTAATTTCATTTTTATACTAAATTCTACACGGGTTAAATAATATGTTCCGTATTTTGCTTTTTTTATGGATCATGCAAGTACGAGGGGATAAGCGTATGTTTATCCATGCATGAGCTGGTTATTTTTGGCTGTTAAGAGTTTCAATCAGCTTCCGGAAATTGTGTTTAAGTGAGGCTAGAATCTCTATGGCCAATTGACGACACATTCTTCCAGAAGTTTGATGTTTTCTCGTCCTTAAAAGTAAAAGAGGTAATGGGGTGGGAATAAATGTTGATAGGGGAGAGGGGTTCATAGTGGAGCACCCTAATTTCACGTTTCTCAAAATCTTATGTGGAAATTTGAAATCACTCCCAATTTTGTACAATAGTTTATTTGACAACTCACATACTTCTATATTTCGTTTTAGGGCCACATCAACATGTTTTTTGTTGAGGTATCCAAAAAGGCCCAGAAAAAAGTGAGACCAATAGTGGTGCACTAAGTCATGTTTTATTGGTACACTAATGTGGCATCACATGATTTGTCAGTTTGTGTATTTTACAGATAAAAAGTGTTTTGTAATTGGATATTAAGGTGCTCCACTATGGGGCCCACTAAGGACTACTTCTATCCCCACTATTGGACCCCGCTCCACTATAGGCCCCTCTCCCCTATAGGGTGGCAATGAATATCAAATTATTATTGATTGTTGTTTGTTAATTGTTGATATGAATCAATAAATGACTGTCTATGAGTATTCTATGAGTTTACTTCAACATTTGATTATCAGGGGATTAATTATTATTTCTTAATAAAAGATGTTTACATCTGTTATTGAGGCTAGATTCTTAAAAATTATGAAGTGGGAGAAGGGTATTACTAGTTGTTATAGCTAACTTCGCGCACCCTAAGCTCCTAAATGACATCTCGGATTTTGACAATTTATTTGGGTTTATTTGTATGTGACTTAAGAGCTTATAGCTATTGTTTCGAGTTTTAGGTAGTTACGACGAACACAGGAGGATTCGTTGTGTACACAAAGGTCAAAAAGTGGTCATTTCAAGTTGGCGTTCGATACATATTCTCTAGTGTCTGAATAACCATTCATTTTGATCACCACAAAATTTGCACAATCGATCCAATACATATGCACAAATGCCCCAATAATTGTGCACTATTGCTACCAATAAAGTTGCACAACTCCTCCAATAAAGACATTTTTTTTTGGTAACTATTGGGTATAAAGTGGACAACTATTGATATATTTGGAATTTTTTAGTGGACTTTTAATTAGCATATATCAATGAATGGTTATTGGAACATGGACGATAATTGGAGCCTTTCCCCTATATCATTCTAAGAATTGTCTAAGGGAAAAATTGAAAGAAACATTAGATTAGTGAAAAGCAATATTGTCTAAATTTTTCTAAAATAAAATTCTCTAGATAATGGAACTTTCCAAATTTTAGAATGAATTACAATTTATTAGAAATCTTGAGATAATTGAAACTTCTAGACTTTGACATTTCTAGATGCAATACATAGTAATAAAAAGAGATGTGGATAATAAAAGAAGGTGTGGTCTACACACTAGGGAAAAAGGAACAAATTAATCATCAACTAGGTGTTAGGTGTATATTTTGGCATGAATTTCTAAGTTATATCCTTAATTTTTAATGTAAATTAGTTTTCTATAATGTACACTATTTTATTTTTGCAATGCCATGTTTTTTTTAATTTTGTTGTGCTTGTGATTCTATTATATAGGGTGCGGTCTACACACTAGGGCAAAAGGAACAATTAATCATCAACTAGGTGTTAGGTGTATATTTTGGTATGAATTTTTAAGTTATATCCTTAATTTTTAATGTAAAATAGTTTTTTATAATGTACACTATTTTAGTTTTGCAATGCCATGTTTTCCTCTATTTTGTTGTGCTTTTGATTCTATTATATAGAAATCAATTTGCTAGAATATTGCTACAAATATAAACATTGCTTTCAAATTTATTTCATGTTATTAAAGTATTTTTTTGTTGTTGAAGTGTTGGGGTGTTGCTCAACAAGATTTTTTTTAATTAGATTAATGGTTTAAATTGGTTGTATAAATCTTCTCTTTACAGTGGATTTCACTCACATTGTGGCTTCTAACAATATTGAATTTTGCATATTTTTGATAGAAGTGGATTTTTAGGATGGAAGCTTATGATAGAAATTCCCTCAAAGATAATTCATTATGGAGAATTGTTAATGAAGTGGTTGAAACTTAATATGGAAAAGAAAGAGCGTTGTGGACTAGCAATCATGAACAAGAAAGGAATTATTGGTAAAAAAATTTAACCTAAAAATAAATAGACAATTTGTTGATTTAGATAATCCACAAAAATTATGAAAGAAATTAGAGAAAAAAATATAAATATTTTGATCTTATTAATTTGATTGACATAGAAGAAAAATTGTTAAACTTGGAACCAAGTGATTTTGAAAAGATGGATAGTTACTTAAATGTGGTTTCTTATTTGAATATTCAATTAGAAAAAATAGGGTAGAAGTATAAAAAGAAATATTTTTAATTAATTTATATGGTTTAAAGTAACCTTCTCATCCCTTAAATTGCTTTAAGAATATAGGAGAATGGGGCTTAAGTTAAATCTCAAAAACCCTTAGCAATATTTTGATCACTTTTGTAAATCAATTTTAAATGAAGAGTCTCAATTTATTAAGGAGGGATGTATTAAGTAAGCTCGTGCATATGTTCTTAAAGTGGAAACTATTCTCTTAAAAATTTGGTGTGAATAAAAATCTTGTCGTTTCATACTGCAAAGAAAATTTGAAAGTTTCTTAAAGGAAATTTTAGGAATAATAATGTAACAAATGGAATGGGAGGAAAAAATTGTGAGTATCATGGAGGAAAAATTCATATGTAGAGTTTTTATTTTAAAAATAGGCAAGATCAAGGCAATCATGTAATGGTAAGGTGTTGCAAGGAGATAAAGAAAGAAGAAAAGATGATCATGTTGAGCAAAATAATTTCATAATCACACACAAGGAACAAGAGAACTCAAAAATGAGTTATTTTAAGGTAAATTCTAAACTAAAAATATCATCTATTCACCAAAAGAGGTAGTTTGATCATATTGAAAAAAGATAGGTTCTAAACAAGTGCATCTTTTCACATGATTGGTGATAGATTATATTTTACTAATTATATTAAGACAATAATATAATTCAAGGAATAATCATTTGAAATGAAGTCAAATTAGTTTCTTTTCAGTTTGGAAGTGTTAACTCTAAGAATGGAACTTTGAAAAGAAAAAAAAAGTCAAAGGATTAGGGATCAGCCTTCTCTAAGCTATGAAATTATTTCTTTGACTAAGAAAATTAAATCATTAGAAAAAGAAGACTACCAAATATAGTAGTTTCTAAAGGCATAATTGATCACAATATTGATCTTTTAATCTTGTTGGTTTTGTTGATGATGAAGCTCCTAAAGTCTTGATTTCTCATATATATTTTATTTCAAAATTATGGCATGACAGACTTGGGATTTTATTAACTAATAATAAGGTTAGAGGTTTGACCAAAATTTTAGTTTTTAAGATGTATATGAAAGCTATGTTTTAGGAAACATAATCAAAATCATTTTCCTTTATGCCAAGCATGGAGAGCCAAATGTCATTTGTGACTTATCCATAGTGAGATCTTTATGGAAAAAATAAACACTCATCAATTCTTGGTGGTAGGTATCTATTGATTTTCATTGATAATTGAAACAAAAGTGTATGAACTTATTTCATCAAATAGACAAATAAAGTGATGATTTTTTTTCAAAACTTAAAGCTCTCATTGAAAATCAATGTGATAATACTTACATGGGAGTGAGTTTTTCTATGATGATTTTGAATTATTTTGTAAAGGATTTGGTATTAAAGTACAAAGGACAATTCCATATACACCTCAAAAAATGGGGTTGTTAAGAAAATGAATAGGATTCTAGTGTATATTTTGTTATAAAATTTTGTATGGAAATATTTGGAGCGTGGTTATTTCATCTATAACACATATAATTAATATAATATCTACCAAAGATCTAAAAAAAATGACTACTAAATAATATTGGATAGGTACAATGTCACATGTTGGATGTTTAAAAAGTTTATGATGCATTTTTAGGCACAAATTCTACATCAAAAGAGTAAAACTTTAGAACCTAAAATTCAT
The DNA here is from genome assembly GCA_007258455.2 of Sequoia sempervirens. Classification (NCBI taxonomy): domain Eukaryota; kingdom Viridiplantae; phylum Streptophyta; class Pinopsida; order Cupressales; family Cupressaceae; genus Sequoia; species Sequoia sempervirens. The sequence goes on along the minus strand of VDFB02281492.1, from coordinate 101,392,407 downwards.
AGGTTCTTTTCTATTGGTTATAATGAAAATCCAAAGGATTATAGGATATATTATTTTGTAATTTTTATTTTTTTTCAATGCCTTTGAGGTTTATCTTGAGTGGTGTGACTACTCGCTCTAAGTTTGTGGTAATCTTCCCACCCAAGTTCAAATGCCATTATTCCTATCGAAATGGGGTGGGGACCCCGTGGAGGCTTGGCATGTTGATCATCGTGTTCATGTGAATGGTGTTCAGGCCAAGATGATCCAAGTCATTGGGGTGTCGATTTCTCCAAATATTAAAAAAAATCTTTTTCAATAAATATCTCATGTTTTCTGAATAATCACAACTCACAACTTCACACCAACACTCACCAAGTAAAAATACTTTTTTTTTTACTAGAATATTAGAACAAAATTATTTTTTATTTCTTTAAGACAAGTCCAAATCAAGTCCAAATCTCTATGTAAAAGATTTTAGTGCAAGATTATTCTTTTTTCTATTTATGTTGATGATTTTATCATTATTTATCCTAAAATAAACCTCATCAATTCTTTGAAATTTTGTCTAGATAATACATTAAGTGATTTGGGCAAGTTGAATCATTTTCTTGATTTGCAAATGTATAGAATTTAATATGGATTATTTGTTTCACATTCAAAATATGCATGGATATCTTAGAAAATTTTAGAATGATTGGTTACAAACATCTCTATATTCTAATTCAATCTAGATCCAAGCCTACTAAATATTTCACTTTCAAGAAGCTAGATTCCCCAACTAGTTGGTAGCTTAGTTTACCTAACCTATACCAGATTAGAAATTTGCTTTGTAGTTAATTTAGTATTTATATTTATATTAGATCATAAAGAAATTTATTGGTTGGATGAAAAAAAATAATACATCTATGGAAGATATCATTACAGCATCCACTATACTTATATGCCCTCAATTTCTTCAGTTGGCTTTATATAGTTGGCTTTATATATTTACATTAGGATAGTGATGTCAAAAATTAAAAATCTATGGGCTGTTATGTATCTAATCTTGATTTAGACCTTATTACATGTAGTGATAAAATGCAAACAGCTTTTTATGGGACCGTATATAGTGTAATAAAGAAGGCGAGAAAAGGAGTTGTTTGGATTCAAACTATTTTATGGGAGCTTTCCCTTTCTCAGCTTTAACACTACCATATTTGGAGATAATCTTAGTAAAATACAAGTTGCTAACAATCTAATTTTTCAAGATAAAATAATATTACATTCAAGACTTTGTTCAAGTTTGGTTTGTTAATTTGCAATATTGCTGTAGAGTGTGAACAAACAACTAACACATTTGCCTTGACAACATGAAAGAATAAAATTTTGAGAGTACATGGGTTGCATGGCATGATAGAGGTGAACGTAATCATAGTGGAACATAATGTCCTGCATAGCTCTCTCCGTAGTTCGACATTTCACAAACTCCTCTATTTCAGACCTCCCGTCCTGGAAACAAACTCCTCTATGCAGTGGAAAGGATGACAACCCATCTTTAGAGTGGCCAGGACTGTCTCGTCCCCAGAACTGACAACATGATCATTCTGTGAAGTTCTGAGCATCTCCAGATCCTTCAGAATTAGAGAGTTCTCATCAATTTCTACAGTTTTCTCCATCTGTTGTAAAGCCAACCGTGTAGCCTCACGTTCAATTTCCAGCTTCCGTTTTGCTTCAGTTTGCATTCTAGCCAGTTCGGCAGCTTTTGCTTCTGCTGGAAGCTTTGCTTTCTGTTCCCGTTGTCTTCTCTCGAGTTCCTCCCTCTCACGCCTCAGTTTCTCTGGATCTCCCCTGTCACCCTGGTTAAGGGTTTTCTCTTAAGCTTTCAAGATTGTGTCGGCAAAACGACTCCTTAACAAGGCAGCACGATATAGCGGCCCGATATAGCTTGTCTGGGGAGACCTGCCTCTCAGATGGGGCACTCTTCCCTTCTTGATGACGTTCTGTTTCAATGGCAGAAGTTGGCTTTGAATTAACATTCTCCTCAGTTGTCGTTCCATCTTCTGTTTTTGGTGCCTCGACAACTTCGTTTCTTTTCGATGCCCCAACAGCATCATCTGCTGCTGCCGCACCATCATCCCTCCACACCGTCATTCGACACTCGCAGGTTCCCAAATCTTTGACAAGTTCATGACGCTCTGTTTCCTCTTCATCAGGCTCATGAGGCTCTGCTTCCTCTTCATCAGGTTCATCATCCAACGAACCTTCAGGCTTTTCAGCTTCCAGATCTTCAATTTCCATTGGAGCCTCCTCTATATTATTTTCCAGATCACTTCTGTGAAGTTCACTATCTCGAATGAGATCTGCTTGCTCCCTTCGAATACTTTCAAGCCACTCTGCTTGTTCATGCTGCATGTTAGATGCAAAAGCTTCCTTTTCAAGATGAAGAGCCTCTGTCTCATTTTGAATTCGTTCCTGCAGTGCAGATTTTTCTTGTTTTAATCTTTCTTCCTCATCTCGCAGCCATTTCGATATTCTCTTCTTCTCTTCTTCAACCAGTGCCAATTCCTTCTTCACTTGTTCTCTTTTCTCATCAAGAAACTCCCACTCTTTCTCGAATCTCTCTGATCTGTGTACTCTCTCAGCCTTTCCAAAGTCTTCTAACATGTCAAAAGCTTTGCCTCCCAAATTCTGCGGTGCCCTTTCCCACACATACCTCGCCTGGCTGGTGTTCGGGGAATCAGGATCAACATCACTCATAAGAACTTCAGTGGCGAGATCAGCAGCCAGATAAATAGGAGATTCATCTACTTCCATTGGCACAATTTCATCTACTTCTGTTTCACTGTCCATAATTGTCACCGCAGCTCCCACTTCATTGTGACTCTCTAGCACATATAAAGTGTCTAATTTGCTACCTTCTGCAATCACTGAGATTCCTTTGGTCACCTTCCACCTATTAGTTCCAAAAGTGACTCCACATCCTTTGAGAACTCAACTGCCCAAATGAAATTGAGTTATGTTTCAATTGAGGGACATACCTAACATCCCATAACAGCCAACTATTTCCATTTGTTAATTTCAACAAAACATCTCCTATGCCAACAATATCAAGAGATTTATTTTCTACAAGAAAGACCTTACTAAAATTTCCACATTGAAAAGTTTCGAAAAACTCCCTACACAAAGTAACATGAAATGATGCTCCCCTATCTAGCACCCAATCATTTGTTGTAGTTTTTGTTGTAGTAAAAATAAGAACACTATCTTCCATATTTGCTCCTTGGCTCTAACTGAGCTCTGATACCAATTGTTGAGTAAATAAAAGCAAATAAACTAAAAACTAAAACAAATAAAGAATCAAACACACACAGATAAAAAAGAGACATGAATTTAACATGGTTCACCATCAATATGGCTACATCCACCAAGGAAAGGAGGACAAACTATTTCATTAATCAACCCAAATACATCAGTCTTCATCTACACCAAGAAGGGAATTATATCAACTCTTCAGGTTAGTGAAGAGACATGGGAAGAGGAAGACGAAAGGACAGTGACGGTTGGGCTTCATTTCCAACACTAATATAATTTTCCCCTCTCTTTTGTACCTATTTTTATTTTTGTGTTTTATTCTACCTAATTTCAAAGAGGAAATCTAGTGGAAGTTAAGATTGTATATATATATTTTTGAATATAATCCTCTAGAAAATGAAACTTTCTATAATTTAGAATAAACTAGAGGCTATTAGAAGCATTAAAATGTTAGAAACTTTTAGAATTAGACATTTCTTGTTGTGATATGTAACTATAAAAGGTGTGATTTTCCTAGGAAATTAGAGTTGGATTGTTGTATGAAAACTTTTTAATTGTATCTTTAATTTTTAATGTAAAATAATTTTCTATAGTGTTCTCTATTTTATTTTTGCAATACCCTATTTTTTCTATTTTGTTGTTCTTGTATTTGTACTAACTAGTTAGAAATCATTTTTTTGAAATATTAATAAAAATAGAAGCATTACTTTTAAATTCCTTTCAATTTGAAGGTACCTTTTTCTAGAAACTACAAAATTAATTATTTTTTCCTATTGATTGACAATGTTCTTGTGTTTAAATTACTCTAACAAAAATCTAAATATACTCATGAATTTCAATTTGATCATTTTACTAAATCTTGTCCTAACTTTATGAATGATTTTGGATAAATTGATAAGTACAATGGTATGTTCTTTCATTGTACTATTTAACAAAGGTTCAAATCTACTGAAAATCTAATGGAATTAGATTCGACCCCTAAGAAACTTTGACAAACTAAATCCCCTATTCATAACCAAAAAAGAATTTTTAGTTTAGACATATATTTCCTCATAATATTATACTCCACTATAGAAATCTAGAGATCAAAGATGCTAATATCTAATTATTTCTATTGAAAAAAATGTGTAGGCTCAAATTATCCATTACAAGTTTATGAATGAAATTAAATGAAATATTTTAATGAAATCTATGAGATCAAGAAGTCTAAAGGACCAAGACTTGCAACCCTAAGACATTTTCAAATTCTTCTCGCTGACGAATCTTCTACTATGGATCTTGATTAGAAAACTTGTAGTTTATCTATACTTTCTCAAATAAGACAATTAGACATCTACTTTTAAATTGTTTCATACTTGACACAAATAACCTCATAAACTAGAGGAGAGGACCCGACAATTGAGCACCCTAACTTCGTGCTTCTCAAAATCTTACATGGAAATTTCAAATCATTCCCATTTTTTTACAGCAGCTTACATGGCAAGTCTCCTGCTTATAACTAAAGTTTCAAGGCCACATCATCAAATAGGATGCCACATCAGCATGCTTTTTCTCATGGTGTCCAAAACAACCCAAAACAAAGTGAAACGAATAGTTGTGCACTAAGTCATGTTTTATTGGTGCGCTAATGTGTCGTCACATGATTTGTTACTTTTTAGATGTAAAGAATACATTTCATTCAATTATGTGTAGTCATCATCAACACTAACAACTTTAAAGTCACAACTACTAATCCAATATTATAAGAAATATTGAACATTAAATTAACAAATATTATAACAACTATCGAAATATTATACAATCCACCACCTTTCACCAAAAAAATATATATTCTCATTTATTTAATGCAAACAAGCATAAAGTGGATCAGCGTGTCTATGCAAAGCAGGCTATTTTCGGCTGTTAAAGAGTTTCAATGAACTTTGGGGTATTGTGTAGCAGCGGAGCTACAATCTCTTCGGCTGATTCACGACACATTCTTCGAGAAGTTTGATTGACGTATTCTACTACCCTCTAATGTTGTCTTGTCTGGGATGCCTTGATTTATCTGTAAGTGCGTTTTTATGGCAGAAGCGATCATAAGTCTTCTTTGTGCTCATTCCCCATTAATTATTTGAATATAACGATGCTCCCATTATTACAGTTGACCACGGAAGAACCAATGCAAATACGCGTTCCCAATAACTCTGTAACGGAAAAAACACATTGAACAATGTTCATCTGTCCAACTTAAAGGCGGTATTCAATGCTCGACATTAAATGTTTTTTGGGTGCTATTGTCAGTATAAAACACCTAGGTGTAACTTGCGCACTTGACCTTTAGGTCCCATTAAGAAATGCTGTTTATTTTTATCAACAGTGAGCCTATTATACTTGACCTTTAGGTTCTATTAAAAAATAATAGATTGACTCTCTATAAAAACTAGAAATTGCATCTTAAGGTGCAATGGCTACGCTGAAGAAGTGTGGAAGGTCAATTACGATAAATTTTGGTCTATTTTTTGCATACATTTATGCAAGTACATGAGGTCAATTGGTAGGCCATTTAGCAAATGATTTTGTTTGTGCAATAAAGGTCTCACTGGAGAAGTGATAGCTTCAAATAAACTATGTATCCACTTACAAGGGATCCACACATGATTGAAATAAAATGTCTGAATTAGGAAGATAATCAGACTCCATTACCAATAGGCTCATGTTATGTTTGCAATAAGGAGAGAGGGAGAAAGAGAGGGGGGGAGGTAGGGATAGAAAGAGAGAGAGAGATAGAGGGGGGAAGAGCAAGAGATAGAGGGGTGAGGAGATAGACATAAAGATGAAGATAGAGGTAGAGATGGAGATGGAGATGGAGAAGGAGAAGGAGAGGGATATGGAGAGAAGGAGAGAAGGAAAGGGAGAGATAAAGAGAGAGAGGAGAGAGGGATAAATAGAGATGGAAGAGATAAATATATAGAGAGGGATAGAGAGGGAGATAGATGGATGGATAGAGAGAGGGAGACATGTCTAGAGATAAAGGGGGAGAGAGGAAAATGGAGGTAGAGATGAAGATAGAGTGAGAGAGGAAGAGGGAGACAAATAGATTGAGATATTTAGGTAGAGGGAGATATAAATATAGAGAGAGATCTAGGGAGATAGAGAGGATAAGATAGAGAGACATAGAGGAAGAGGGAGATGGAGAGATAGAGATATGTAGATGGTGAGATAGAGTGATAGGGAGATAGAGATATAAGGAGATATAGAGAGGGGAGGAGAGGGAGAGAGAGAGAGGGATAGAAAAATAGAGAGAATTAGAGATAGGTAAATAGAGATGGAGAGAGGGAGAGAGAAATAAGGAGAGATAGAGAAAGGGGGAAAGAAGTAGGTGGAGATAGAGATATATGGGAAGAGAAAGAGACAAATAGAGATACATGGGAAGAGAAAGAGAGAGATAGAGATATATAGGAAGAGAAAGGGAAAGAGAGGTAGAGATAGATAGGGGTAGGGAGGGAAAGATGGGGGGAGATAGAGGGGGAAGATAGAGAGGGCATCCGACAAATTCATTGCCAGCAATTCATCGAAGGAAAATTCACCATCAGCAATTCATCGCCATGGAAAATTAACCAACGAAAAATTCACCGTCAAGTAAAATTCACCGCCAGCAATTCACCAATAATTTTTAATAGATATTTCAAAAACTTGTTGAATTGCTGGCAGTGAATTTTACTTGGTGGTGAATTTTTTGTCAGTGAATTTTCCATGGTGGTGAATTGTTGGCGGTGAATTTTCCTTCAATGAATTGTTGGTGATGAATTTTCCTATAATCGATATAGAGGTGGGAGAGAAAGGGAGAGAGATAGGAATCGGAGGAGAGATAGAGAAGAGGGGGAGAGAGGGAGAGAGAAAGGTTGAAGAGGAAGAGAGAGAAGAGGGGGTGAGAGGGAGAGAGATAGATAGAAAAGGGAGAGAAAGAAGAACGGGGGAGAGGGAGAGCGATATGTAGAGAGAGAGAAAGAGAACAAGAAGGGGGGAGAGGTAGAGATAGCCCAATATATATATCTAGGGAGAGAGAGACATAGAAAGGGAGCGATATAGAGAGATAAAGGGGGATGTGAAAGAGATACAAAGACAGTGATAGAGGTAATGAAAGATAAGGATAAAAAGAGATAGAGAGAGGAGTGAAAGGGAGACAAAGAGAGAAATAGAGATATAGGTATAAAGTATGAGAGATGGAGGGAGAGATGGAGTGAATGAGAGAGAGAGGGGGGAGAGGGAGAGTTGTCTCAATAGATAGAGAGGGGAAGAGGGAGTGACATAGATAGTGGGAGATATAGAGAGATACAGAGCAACAAGGAGAGTTTTTCTCCCTCTCTTGCTCTCTTTCTCTTTTTTCTCTCTCCACCTATCTATGTCTTATCTCTATCTCCCTCTCCCTTTTCTCTTCCTTTCTCATTCTCTCTCTATATGTTTGTCTCCTTAAGTGTGCAACGGGTACATTGAAGAGGTCTTAAAGGTGAATTATCATATCTTTAATCAAATGACATGCTACCTTGAGCATAAATCCCCAAGGACACATGCCATCCATGGATTGTTGACATGAAACAACTAATCAAAATTTAGTTTCTCTTTTCTCTCTCTTTTCTTGTGTATCTCTTACATCTCTTTCTCTCTCTCTCTCAAAATCTAAATTCATCTCTTTCTCTCATTCTCTATCTTTTGAGTTTCTCTCTTTGTATTAGCTGATAGGCTACATATAGTGTGAGATTTTAGCTTGAAACAAGCATTACGCTTGCAAACCACTATTGAGTCATCAGATAACAAGTTTCAACTACCATTTAATGGTAAAACAACTATAGTGTAATGGTAAAATCCTCTAAAGTATCAAGTAAAAGCCTCTAAAATCTCACTTATCACATAAAAGCTAGATAAATATTGATTTGACAACTGGATGGGAACATTCTATTTCCATTTGCAATATTTTTTGTCAATTTGATGACAACTTTCTTTTTTCATTTGCATTGGTTTATGTGTTAAATCTATATGTAAATATTTCATAATCAGATAATACTTAATTTCTTTACAGAAAAAATCTAGATTTGTCTAAATTTATTTCATTCCATTATTTAAAACTTATTATTAATTGTTTAATCTAGGCACATGGAACTAGAATTTGCAATGCATCCATGCACACACATGCTCTATAACATATTAACATATATATAATTTTCTATCAACATAATTCTTGAACCTCTTTTAGGTGCAAGTGCTAGTATAAATACCTCTCTTTATATAGAATTGTCTCCCCCTCTATCTCTCTTTCTTTTTCTTAATCTCTCCAAAGATCAATTAAACTATCAGATTTTTATATATTAATTTCATTTGTTCTATATAAAAATATATTAATTATTAATTATAATAAATTTATCTTTACATTTAATAATTTTTATTATAAAATATAATATACAATAATAATATAACCTATATATACTATTATATATAATTATATTATATATGATTTAATCAGTATTATATATATTGTATTAATTATATTTTGTATTAAATTTATATATTAATTTTTTGTATTATATAAAAAAATTATTAATTATTAATTATAATAATTTTACATATTTATTTAATAGCTTTGTTAAATAATATAACATATAATAATAATTAGTAGCATAATTATATTATTTATAATTTTTTTATTATATAAATATATAATTATATATTAATTATGCTGATATATGCTTAACTACACGGGGTAAAGGATGCAACTCATTATTAGGATCTTGGCAATAATTTTCATTTTAATAAGTTCATACTCTAAAACCTTCATTGTGACCTTATTTTCAAGTTCGTAGCTCGCCAAATTGGAGAAGGGAAAGGTCAATACCAACGACGAAGAGTTTGGAGGAGTGAAAACCACTAGCGGTGGGGAAAGTGGTAAAAAAAGTGAAAAACAACCAAAAAAATGGTGAAAAGTGATGAACAACTGGAATCTGTTTAATTGTCTTACATTGATATAGACACAAGATAGTTTTCGATACGCTTTTATAGTTGCCTTGTTCATAGAAGGAATGCCTTCAACGTAATAAACAAAGAAAGTATATTTCTCAATGAAATTAAAAATAAAAAAGTATTAATTATATTCTAATGTTTTATAATGATAATAAAAGTAATAAATTAACATATAATTAACATATATTTAATATATAAATATATAAATATGTAATATTTACTATGTTTTTAAGTAAAATTCAATTAAAAAGAATTTAAAAAAAACCTTAAAATTAAATATATTAATATGAAATTATTACAAAGTAACATATAAGTATATAATTATGTAAGAGGAATTAGTAGCAAGGAGTCTGACATTCTTTAACTTAAATGTGACAACTGTTTACCTATCAAACAATTAATATTTATTATAAACATAATATTAATTATGTCATTTAGTCAAAAATAATATTACTGATATCTTATTAAGTAAGAATGTGAAATACATAATAACAAATTAATAATAATTAATAAGTACAATAATATATATTGATATTTTGTGTTTGAATTATTTTTTCATTTAATTGCACTTGTTGAATTATTTTTTTGAGTACTATGGAAAAATAAAGAAGCTCTAAAGTAAGGTAAAATAACTCAAAACTAAAAAAATTACTAACATTAGCTTTTCCAAAAGTAAAATTAAAATTTGCATATAAAAGTAAAGAAAATAAACTAAAGAAATTTTCAAATAAAATTTAAAAAAGTAAACAATGTAAATAAAATAAAATAACTCTTAACTTAATTAAAATAGCATTTTCCCTCCATTAATGGGATTGGATTAAAGTTAATTTCGCATACCAAAGAGAAAGATTAAAATGGATTTATACCCCTTTAAGTTGGTTAAAGATGGATTTTAATGGAGCTTTAAAAGGAAGTCTTAGAGTTTTGGGATTCAATTGTCTAATAGGAGATGATAAGAGAAGGTTGATTAGGGTTGCATCCAAAAAAAATAAAGGGGGAACAAACAAAACCCTAGCCCAAGCCTTTTTTATTATAAATCTATAATAAATATGACATTCATAAAATTAAGACTGATGGAGACTCAATGTTGATAATCAATGTTATTAGAAATAGAAAATAGATAAACTATAAAATTAATAATATTCTCCAATGTGTGTGGCTTCTTTTGGATTTATTGGAAATTTGTATTGTTCAACACATTAATAAAAAATAAATAGAGATGCTAACATTTTGGAAATTCATGCAATCGAAATGGTTTAGGATTGTTTAATCAATAATATGATGAGCACATGGACAAAACAAAAACAAAAATGGAAAGCCAACTGATACCACCAAAATCCTAATCAATCAAGTAAAGTTATGGTTAGTTAACTAACCATCATTAAACCATCACTTTATGATGTATAATAATTAATGGGTGTGCTTTGTATAAATGCAAATTATGTTGATTTTATTAGCAAATGATGTAAATTTCCCAAATCTCATGCAAATTTAGGCAAAATATATAAAATAGGATTGAATTTGAAGCAACTAGATAGGTGAAATAATTTACAATTATGATGGATCTCTCCAAAATTTTAGAAATAACTCGATAAAATGGGGTCCAAACCCTTGTTTTAAGCCCAATAATCACATATGCACATGTAAGATTCATCAATAGCCAATGATAAATAGCATTTCTCAATGAAATCATTGAGAAAACTTTGAAAATGGTCTTTAAAACTAGGAGTAGATTGCTAGTGTATCCAATATAATGGATTTTAGAAGACAAGTTCATGATCTCAAACCATTGATATTGTGTGAATTATGAAATATTGTCAATGTTTATAGTTATTTTAATTGACCTAGGGGAAGCAAAATAAATGGTTAGAAGGATGTTAGATACTCCAATCTTGAAAGTCACTTTTGTAAGGTTCTAGGTAACATAATTCATGTGGTTGTATTTGGTTTAGGACCACCTCCTCTCAATAGAGCACTAGTTATTAATATTGACATAGTGATTGGGTAGTGGTAGCCATTTATTTCTACTAATTTTCCTCATAATAAAGCATATGGGTATGTGGAGGATCATCATGGAAAAAATAAGCCCTTAAGTGGCCAAAAATTCAAAAAAATCAAAGGTAGACAACTTGACATAAAAATTTGAATAAGTTATCTATATTATTTCAAAAATATGTAAGAATAGAATCTATAGAAAATTCAATGTAGTTTATAAACTACAAGGTTTTTTTTTTTTAAATCTATTTGGTGAAAAATTGAAATTTCAATGCAGAGTGCTTAAATTTCAGGGAAAAATAAGAAGTAGGTGTCACCACCCTAACCACAATAAAATGATAATATTTTTTTATAATATTTTAGACATAAGTAGAGGACTCATGTTCAGATGTGATGCATATTTTTTGTAATTTTTTTCCAAGTAAATAATTAATTATGATTTTTTATTACAAATTTAAAAAATATAAAAACTTGTATGTCGACCACCTTAACTTGGTCAAAACTTCATGAAATTCATTTTTTTCTTTTTATAGAGACTATAGTATGCAAAGCATAGAATGTGATGCATGTTTTGGATTCCAGAAATGTGATACCATTTGAAAGTTATAGATGTTTTTCAATTAGCCTATCAATCAGGACTTTAGTCATAATTCAAATAAAAAATGAATAATAATTATTTATTAAATTCAAAGTAAAGCATAATTTATATTGGTGGAAAGCTGAGAATCTCCTTTAAAAACCCTTTTCATTTCATCAATTTTGGGTAAAAGAAAATTGTCAGCTACATACCCTACAAATACCCATCATATTGCCACTTTTTGGCCCATCATGATCCTGCACATACCCATATAGAAGGTGGAAAGTATCTATTAGAGTAAAAATATAGATCACCTAATTAATTATTAATTAGAACCTACTAAAACTAGCATGCTTAATCTCACTTAGGTCATGTGCTTCTTTCTATCTCGCCATAAGATTAAAACATGTCATGATCTTATTATATGCTCACCTAGGGTCTCTCTATCCTTTATCAAGGATAAATATAAATATATTTTAATGTATATTTTAATTTAAAAAATACTGATATTAAAGTAAATTTTAAACAAAAAGAAGAAATTTAAAAAAACAAAAAAATGGGGTGAACCCCTATCGTCGTGGCCTAAGAGGACCTATGGCCAATAGGGGCGGTGCCATAGTGGGTCGTAACCCACTATGGTGTCACGGGCCCCTTTGGGGAGTCACGACACCCACAAGGGGACAACCCCCCCTTTGGAGGGGCGTTGTTCCCATGAAGGGAAATGTTGCAACCTTCATAGTGGGGCTAACCCCTATGGAAATCGCTAAAAATTTTGTATCTATCATTTTATATATAACCTAGAAAAAAGAATTTACTTAGTGATATACCTATTTTAATATCAACATAAAGGACCATAAATAATAGGGTGAACACATGGAAAAAAATAAACAAAATGGAAAGTCAACTAATACCACCAAAATCCTAATCAATCAACTAAGGTTATGCTTAGTTAACTAACCATCATTCAACCATCACTTTATGATATATAGTCATTAAGGGGGTGTGCTTTGTATAAATATAAATTATGTTTATTTCATCATCAAATGATGTGAATTTCCTAAATCTCATGAAAATTTAGGAAAAATATATAAAATAGGATTGATTTTGAAGCTGCTAAATAGGTCAATCATTTATAATTATGATGGATCTCTTAGAAATTTTAGAAATAACTCTATAAAATTGGATCCAACCCCTTGTTTTAATCCTAATAATCATCATGGATGCACATGTAAGTGTAAGAGAGGGGGACCACCCATGTCAAGGCCCCAAGTCACGGAGAGCCAAGAGCGAAAGGTTGCCCTAACTTACCTCACTCTAAAGGAATGTTTCGAGTGAGGGATGAGAATGATAAGGACTATAAGGCCCTGCAACCACTCTTCATACCTGAAATCCAAATTGGGGCTAGGTGAGCCAATTTTTGAGTTCAACATTGTACCTCAGGTAACTCTCTACCTGAGGATGGAAGCATGGTTTTGGGATGACAGTGCGGCGTGTTGGCATCTCTCAAGTGCGTTGGCATCCATATGACCAAAGGACCAAAAAACATAGTATGAATCACCAAAAAACAAGCTGACGAACTAGCTAGTCACTTCTAAAGGAACAAAATAAAACTATGAACTAGGAAATATACAAACATATATGATAAAGTAAATATATGAAGGCTAAGGTGACAAAGATAATCTCACAAAGATGCTCGTTCGCCAGCTAGATCCAAATGCGCGTCCACCTACACACAAGAAAGAGGGAAAATTGTTGGGGGTTGTATAGAGGTCTACCTCAGTCAGACCCCCATTTTAGTGTTTCCACCTCCATGGAAAACCAAGATAGAAACTATAGAGAAATGTATGATAAATAAGTAAAGAAAGAAACTACACGAATAACACTACAAAATAGTATAAAGATACTCAACCAAATCGTAAAGGAGAGGAGAGGAAACATTACCACCTCCACCAAGAGCTCACTAGCCAATGATGGAGAAAGAGATATTGAACAATCACCACAACCTCAACTGTGATGAAGGGAGGTGTTGCAAATACTCAAGCCCCTGCTACAATGGCTTGTTCCACACTTACTTTATGGAGTTGATGGAGTGTTGTTGTTGTTGCTATGAAGTGCCAAAGTGTTGCTTAGAGTGAAGAATGAAAAGAGAATGAACTTGAATGCTTAGAGGATGCATAAAAGGATTGAGTTGCATGAATAATGGGAGAATTTGAAGGAAGAAGGAGAAAATCTTCCATTTTCAAGGTCAGTTGGTCGAAGAGGGACGTTACAAACCGACCCCAATGGGAAGTGTAACACCTCTGCCAGCTTCAGACATAGGAATCTGTCAGGGAAGTAAGCACACTGTGCAAACATCTACATGTCAAGTGGGTGTCCCTGACAAATATTCATCCATTGACACAAAGGACAGATAACAAGTGGAACGAAGGCAACTTGCTGATGTGGAATTTTTCCTTCGGATTTGGTTTTCTAAGGTGAGGAAATGTAAAAGGGGAATTTGTGTAAGGCGTGAAAATTCGTTCCTATACATTTTTCCCCCACTTTAGGAAGCACGAATACTAATGAGTGCTTTGGTAAAGTAGATCGAAAAGGTAGTAGGGTTAGAAATGTATACATGAACTGTCGAGGAAGAAAACTATGATTTGGCAAACTCGAGAGCTCAAGACAAGGACTTCATAGCTTCGTAGAACTATGAAGTTGTAGAATGAAAGTGTCTTACAAGCCTGAAGACCTACAAGGAGGAGACCCCCAAGATCTCTCACATGAAGCAAGCCCCAAGAATTAAGCACCTCACAGGTCCACAGACCTGCAAGGAAGGTGTCCTTCAAAATATCCCACATGAAGGATACTTAGAAAAGTGCCTTACAGACCCACAAACCTACAAGGAAGCATCCTCCAAGATCTCTCACATGAAGGAAGATGAGAAAAGTGCCTTACAGACCCACAAACCTGCAAGAAAGGTGTCCTTGAAGATCTCTCACATGAAGGAAACAGAGAAAATCACCTTACAAACCCAAAGACCTATAAGGAAGGTGTCATCCAAGATCTCTCACATGAAGGAAACCAAAAAAAATGCTCTACAAACCCGTAGATCTGTAGGGGAGCGACCCCCAAGATCTCTCACATGGAGGAAGCTCAGAAGAAGCACCCTACAGGCCCACAGACCTATAGGGAGGTATCCCACAAGATCTCTCACATGGAGGAAACCCAAGGAAGGGGACTCCACAGAGTTGGAAAGTGGCTTCACAAGTCCACCTACAAAGCGACATGTCTACCCGCAGATAGAACATGTCTGAAAGCGGCCACATAGGAAAGTAAGCAAATAGTCACATAGACTGTTGATAGATTGGAAAGCTTTCAAAGGGCTCCCTTGGGAACCCGGTGTGAAGAAAGGTGTCAACTCAAGGGACACACTATTTGAAAGTACAAAAAGGACATTTTTTCTCAAATTGATTCGTCATCAAGGAATCCTTTTGAAAGATGTTCACTTCATCAAGGAATTCGAAAGGAAGAAAATTCCCCCTCATGAGGGGAAGATCAAAGCTACTTCCACCTCAAAGGAAAGGTTCTCAAGTCCCTTCTTTATGAACCCGTGATGAAGGAAACACGTTCTGTTAGGGGTCCTAGTCACGAATGAGGCTTTGGAAAAGAAATGTTCATAAGGATTTTTGAGAAAAGATTAATTAACAATGAATGCATTTTCTAAAAATCAGAGTATCATAGAAGTGGCGTTGTCACACATGAGAGGGAAAACTCAAGAAAAGAAGAGAGAAATATAAGAAAAGAGAAATGAACATAAACACAAGGCACATGGTTATCTTGATATTTCAGGATCAGAACTACTCATAAATATATATAAGTACAATAATAGTATATAAAATGAATTTTCATCAACCCCCTACTATATCAGACCATGTGAAGAATGCACAAGAAGACAAAGTAAAAAGAAAAAATTGGGTCAACATGGAAGGGAAGCCTAAATGCCCCCAATGCTTTGCATCATCCCCAATGTCATAGAAAATCAATCACAAACATGGAAGAATGATGATACACATAGAAGAAGGTTTACGACACAAAAACCATGCATGTATCCAAGCACCAGGAAGGGTGACAAGGGTCATCCAGACACACATAGCATGATCACGGGGGAACACATCACAACACACACACATCTGGGTATGTGCAGGATCATGATGGGCCAAAAAGTGGTGATATGATGGTTATGTGTAGGGTATGTGGCTGACATAGAATGTGACAAGGCCAAAACTTCATCCAAAGAGTTAAACATGCACCTTGTTGGAGTTCCATGTCATACCTCAGGGTGATCCCATAATAGTGGTTTACAATTTTTGGCCAAACTGGACACTAAAATTATTATTTTTAACTAAATCTTCACATTCGGGCACCTATAGCGGCTAAACTATGAGGAATTTGAAGATGGTGCAAACTAGAGTCTCATCAAATTTTGTCAGATTCTAAAAATATTTTTTTTTTTTGGAATCAAATTGCACTTCTTTTTCCATCTCCCATGAAAATAGATTTTTTAAAACAATATTTTTAAAAGTGACGATCATAACATAATTTTTTCCATGAAGGATAAAATTCTAATTCTTTCAAATTTAGATTTGTAACTCTGATATCTAGTGCTTCCACTTGGTTAGATAGTTTTTATTGAATATTTTTTCCTTAATCAAGTTTCAAAGTCAAAATAATTGATATAATGTGTAACTTTTTTGTATATGTCAAAATTTAATTTAATTTTTTTGTTGGATCAAGGACTTCAATATCTGGTGCACTCATATTTTTCAATTTTTTTGATAATCTTCTATTTTTCCACATGTGAAGAACAAAGAAATTCATTTTTGATGAAAAACCTATGTTTAATAAAACTTAAAAAACAAATACATAACAAAACCAAAACATATTGAAATTATATTCATTGGATAGCTTGTTCTGAGGAATACCATAATCATTTGAAATAAATTTTAAATGAATTCATTTGATCCCCCAAAATCTAAATCAAAAGTGATTTTTTATCAGCATTTTGATAGGTGTAAAGGAGACGCATTTATAGGTATGGTTTAAAACTAGCGAGGTTCTATCCAAGGGGGTTTGATCTAAGGTGATTTGATCAAACCCTCTTCAATTGGAATCCTTAACATTTTAAGGCTTAAATCATTATATTTTCTAAAAATATGTGATTTCAGCTAAAATCCATTCCTCTCAGAATTGTAAACCACTATTATGACAACACCCTTCAATGGATGGGAAAGTTGTTCCTGAGATTCACCACTAGGCTCACCGAGTGATTTGGGAGTGGTGACAAACTCAAGGGAAGCCGAGACTAATTCCATCACTAGGATAGAACAAGTCAGCGCGGGACCACCCTTCAAGGGAGGTGGACTCCTCTTACGTCCTTCATTGCTAGAAGGACCAATCTCTACCTTTTATTCCATCGGGAGACGTGAACTCCCCACAGACGAGGTGAGATGTGTGGAGGAAGAGGAGGAAGAGAAAACCACAGTAGATACTACTAAAATGTTTGGCATATCTATGGGTTTTGGGAAAGGCGAGACATCCAGAAGGGACATCAACAAAGGTGGCTCCACCAAAGGATAGATGAACACTTGCACCTTTTTAGGGTCAGGTGCATTCATACTCACAGTAGAAGTCAGAAGTGATGTGGAGCTAGATTGAATGGAAGTAGAGGGGAGGAGAGAGGAGGACGTGATAGGAGGCCCTAATACAGGGGCAGTCATTTCCTCTTCCTTCCTCTATAAGGTGGCTTGCTTAGTTGCAAGACCCTTTCACCGACGCTTGTGCTCGCATGCAAGACAGTTTCTATGACTCTTCGAGCTAGGTATGTGTAGGATCATGATGGGCCAAAAAGTGTCGATGTGATGGGTATGTGTAGGGTATGTGGCTGATGACTTTTTTTTAACCCAAAATTGATGAAACGAAAAGGGTTTTTAAAGGAAATTCTTAGCTTTCCACCAATATAAATTATGCTTTACTTTGAATTTAATAAATTATTATTATTCATTTTCTATTTGAATTACGACTAGAGTCCTGATTGATAGGCTAATTGAAAAACATCTATAGCTTTCAAATAGTATCACATTTTTTGTATCTGAAACATGTGCATACTATAATATTTAAAAAAAATTGAATTTCATGAAGTTTTGACCAAGTTAAGGTGGTCAGACATATGAGTTTTTATATTTTTTAAAAGTTGTAATAAAATATTCATAATTAATTATTTACTTGGGAAAAAGTTACAAAAAAATATGTATCACATCGGGACATGAGTCCTCTACTTATATCTAAAATATTATAAAAAAATATTATCATTTTATTGTGGTTAGGGTGGTCAAACAAACACCTACTTCTTATTTTTTCCCTAAAATTTAAGTAGTACTGCAGTGAAATTTCAAATTTTCACCAAATAGATTTTTTTTAAATAAAACTAGTAGTTTAGAAACTACATTCAATTTTCTATAGATTCTATTCTTACATATTTTTGAAATAATATAGATAACTTATTCAAATTTTTACTTCAAGTTGCCTAAATCTGATTTTTCTGAATTTTTTGCCACTTAAGGGCATGGCTTTTCCATGATGATCTTGCACATACCCAACTCGAGGCTAGAGGCTGCAAAGGAACAAAAGGCTCCTGCTCATCCATGGGAGTGCCCTCCATAGCTATTTCCAATGGAGGGATAGGCTCCTACATGGGAACAGGAGGAGCAAGTTGAGAAGCAACAAGGGAAGTCAACTCTAATGTGTCGATAGTGGGCCTCTTCTTGTTTACCGCTTTGGAAGCAAGGATGGTAGGAGGCTACAGAGGTCGATACATAGAAGATTCCCCACAAGGACCTTTCTTCTTGCTATACCAAACGGGCCTAGGCTTCATGGGAAGGACAGGAAGCTCAAACGCGGGACACTTGGACTTCCGCCAAGTGGGCACCACAGAGTCTGATGGTGCCACAACAGGGCAAGAAGGAGCATTAGACTGAACAACGAAAGTGGAAGGAGGATCTCAGGACTACTTATCTTCTTCCCTTCTACATGCCTTAGTGACATCACTATCATCTTTTAAGCAAGCTCTATGTGAAACCGCATAAGACGATGGAGGGTATCTCACTCTTGGCGTTAGGTGCCATCTCTTGTACTTCTGATAAGTTTGATACAAAAGGTCCTTCCTAGGCAGAAGAGGACCGACAAGCGCAAGCCAAGCGTAATCCAAGGAGTAACTAAGACGGGCAACTAGCGGTTTATAACTGGTATCATGTATTACATGCACGGAACCCTCGTGGATTAATTTTAAACATTTATGCATGACCGAGGGAACTGCATTCATAGCTACTAACCAAGGGATACCCAACTTTACTCTAAAGAGCTCAGACCCCGAGAAAATGTTGAACAAAAGCTTCACGGATTTAGGTCCAATAAAAACTGACAAGATGATACTACCCAAAGGAGGTGCAAAAAGTCTATAATGCATGTAGATGGTGCTCATAGGTGCATCGTACTCATCTTTGTGTAAAAATTTGATTAGCATGATCTCCTCAGTTATAATTTTCACTTGAGACATTGGATCAACGAGAACACCTGCTACGATGCTTTTGTTGATTCGTGTAGGGATGTAGAGAGGATATGGTTCCCTATTAAAACCCATTGGCAGATCCTGCAAGGTGAAGGTTATGCCAGTACCACCACTCACAGACTCTGTAGAGGGGATAGGTTGATGTAGGAAAGAGGCCATCGCATGCAATAAACAACACTCTCATAGGGTCCCCCAAAGGTTACAAGATAGGATAGTGACCCAATTAAGGTTTTGTTATGCAACACTTTTAGAACCTTCCAACTACGCCTACTAGGAATCATAGGTTGGGTTGTAAGGCGAAGGCCTCACAACACTCACACCTACAACACTCCTAGAATACGAGGAAAGGAGATTTTAGTATCGCAAAATGGAACCAAAATGGTTCACATTGGGTTCACCAAAAATGTAAGAGAGGGGGACCAACCACTTCAAGGCACTAGGTCATGGAGATCCAAGAGCAGAAGGCTGCCCTAACTTACCTCACTCTAAAGGGATGTTTCAAATGAGGGATGAGAATGATGAGGACTATAAGGCTCTGCAACCATTCTTTAGACCCAAAATCCAAACTGGGGCTAGGTGAACAAGTTTTCAAGTTCAATAGTGTACCTCAAGAAACTCTCTGCTTGAGGATGGAAGCGTGATTCCGGGATGACAGCGTGATGCGCTGGCATCTCTCAGGTGCCCTGGTGTTTGTACAACTAGAGGACCAAAAACACAATATGAACCGCCAGAAGACAAGTTGATGGCCTAGCTAGTCACTTCTAAAGGAACAAAATAGAACTATGAACTAGGAAAGATACAAATGGATATGATAAAGTAAATATATGAAGGCTAAGGTGACAAAAATAATCTCACACAGATGCTCATTCACTAGCTAGCTCCAAATGCACGTCCACCTACACACAAGAAAAAGGGAAAAATTTTGGGGGTTGTATAGGGGTCTGCCTTAGTCAGACCCCCTGTTTTGATGTTTCCACCTCCACGAACAACCAAGATAGCAATGATAGAGAAATGTATGATAAAGAAGTAAAGAAAGAAAGTACACAAATAGCACTACAAAATAGTATAAAGCTACTCAACAAAATCATAAAGGAGAGGAGCAGAAACGATACCACCTCCACCAAGAGCTCACTAGCCAATGATGGAGAAAGAGAGCTTGAACAATCACCACAACCTCAATTGTGATGAAGGGATGTGTTGCAAAACCTCAAGCCCCTACTGCAATGGCTTGTTCCACACTTGCTTTACGAAGTTGATGGAGTGTTTTTGTTGCTGCTATGAAGTGCCAAAGTGTTGCTTGGAGTGAAGAATGCAAAGAGAATCAAGTTGAATGCTTAGAGGATGCTAAAAAGGATTGATTTGCATGAAGAATGGGAGAATTTGAAGGAAGAAGGAGAGAATCTACCATTTTCGAGGTCAGTTGGTCGAAGAGGGACGTTACAAACTAACCCCAATGGGAAGTGTAATGCCTCTACTAGCTTCAAACACAGGAATCTGTTAGGGACATAAGCACACCACGTGGACATCTGTGTGTTATGCAGGCATCCCCGAAAAATATTCATCCACCGAAACAAAGGACAAACGCCAAGTGGAACAAAGGTAACTTGCTGATGTAGAATTTCAACTTCGGATTTGGTTTTCTAAGGTGAGGAAGTGTAAAAGGGTAATTTTTGTAAGGGGTGCAAATTTGTTCCTATTTAGTAAGAATTATCAATAGCCAATGATAAATAGCATTCCTTAGTGGAATTATTGAGAAAACTTTGAAAATGGTCTCTAAAATTAGGAGTAGATTGCTAGCGTATGCAATATAATGGATTTTAGGAGACAAGTTCATGATCTCAAACCATTGATATTGTGTGAATTATGATATCTTATCAATTCTTATATATTTATTTCAATTGACCTAGGGGAAGTAAAAGAAATGGTTAGAAAGATGCTAGATACTCTAATTAAAAGTCACTTTCTTAAGGTTCTAGGTAACATAATTCATGTGGTTGTATTTGGTTTAGGACTGCTTCCTCTTGATAGAGTGCTAGTTATTAATAATGAGATAGTGAGTAGGTAGTGGTAGCCATTTATTTTACTAATTTTCCTCATGATAAAGCACATAGAAGGTGGAAAGTATACGTTAGAGTAAAAAGATAAATCACCTAATTAATTATTAATTAGGACCCATTAAAACTAGCATGCTTAATCTCACTTACGTCATGTGCTTCATTTTATCTCAAGTCATATGATAAAAACATGTCATGATCTTATTATATCCTCACCTAGGGTCTCCTTATCCTTTATCAAGGATAAATATAAATATATTTTTATTTTTATTTAAGAATGTTGATATTAAAGTAAAAAAAATGGGGTGAACCCCTACTACCATGGCCCAAGAGATCCCGCGGCCAACAAGGGTGGTGCCACAATGGGTTGTGGCCCCTTTTGGGAGATGTGATACCCACAAGGGGTTGAACCCTTGTGGAGGACCATCATCCCCATGAAGGGAGGCGATGTGGCCTCCATAGTGGGGTTGACCCCCTGTGGTGGTCACTGTAAAAAAAATATCTATTATTTTATATATAACCTAGAAAAAAATTTAAACTTAGTGATATATAACTATTTTAATATTAGCACTTGAACTGTAGATTTTTGGAACCACAAGACTCTCTAACTCTTATAGGGTTTTGCACCTAAAAGGAGAGAGGTAGGCCAAAAATGCTAGCTAGGTTCACTCAAATTATGAATTGTAAGTTGTTTAGACTAGATGGAATGAATTAAGTTCAATTAGATGATCTATATGACTAATTATGTATGCAATACCTAAGATTTATGCTATGTTGGAAAACACGGTGATGTTTGCAAACAATGAACTATGAATGAATAAGTGCAAAACATAATAGAAAGAGACTGAATCAAAGTGCACCTAGGTAGAAATTAGAGAAACTAGAATCTTCTGAATGTTGTTTGGAATCATAGAAAATAACCAGTGGGACTTATTCACCACTGATGGCGAATTAGTCCTACTTCTAATGAAAATTGTTAGGAACGAGTTTCTGAGTGTCGGGATCTAGAATCTGACAAAACCAACACTTCCAGCCTTAAGGTGGGACTCATTCGCCACTGGTGGCGAATTAGTCCTCTCCCAAAATTCTGATAAATTAGGGGACAATTCTATAGCACCAGATCTAAGGTTGTCTACTTATTAGGTTGTCAAATTCAAATCTGCAAAAAATGGACAGAATGTCTTCTCCAAGCTTGAAATAAGATGTTGTTGACTTGAAACACTTTGTTGACTTCTTGTCCACTTTTCAACACCTAAATGCTTGTCAAATCTACATGCACAAGTCTACAAACATACATGCAAAAAGGGAAAAATGGTTAAGGGTAAGGTTATAGGGATTTTCCTTCGTCAAATCCCACTTTGGTAATCAAACCCTTAATGAAATAATGAAAATGAAGGAGAATGATAAAAAATAACATGCAAATGCTATCAACTTACCAAACCCTTGTTTGAAAAAATATGAAGATATGTCAATGGTTGCTCTTGAATGCTTGATTGATGCTTGATTATAGGATGTAAAGTGCTCAATGCAAGTTGAATGCTTGAATGAGTTACAAGATTGTAGAAGATGTAAAATGAGGAGAAAAACACTTATTTATACACACTTGTTCCTTAGTAACCTATTGATACCTCATCACAGGCCGACATCAAGTAATTTTGAATAAAAATGCCAAAGGAGATTTGAAATATTTTGATTGTAGAGCCAAGAGGGACTCATTCACCACCCATGGCGAATGGGTCCCACCTTAGGCTTGAAAATGGGTGTCGCAAATTAAGTCATATTTAATGTTATTTGTCGGGTTTACATTCAAAAATGCACTTAATTAAGCCTTATAAGGGCATAAAGGGGTCAAATAAAGCATAAGAAAGGTGTAAATAGTGAAATTATGCCTAGAAAAGTGTGAAATCTTGTTACAAGACTTTACAATACTTCAAAATAGGACTTGATAATGAATAAAAAGGTGATTTTTAGGTGAATTGTAATGAGTAGAGTCTAGAAAAGTGTAGAAATGTTTTACAACACTTCACAACACCTTCACAAGATGCCATTATTTGAATTGTAAGAACTTAAATGTGCATATTCAAGCCACATTACATCAATAAATCAAATCAAAATAGACCAAACATCATGAAGCAAGGCCTAAAAGACCATGAGAATGAAAAGGGGCCATTTTTCTATGGCACATTTAGCCCCCACTTTAGTGAGAGGATGAACTTGCTTCAAACTCACACTAAAGTAGCCATGCATATCGAGATAGAGGTCCTAGTGCACTTATGTTAGTGAGATGGAATAACAATGATCAAGAGGGATGATCAAGCCCCCAAGATGAAGATCCCATGACAAACTAAACATAAGAACAAAGGAAAACAAATGTTGAAATGAAAGAATATAATGAAGCTTCGATCATCTATCCAACTAGTTGTGGATTAGATCTAGGCTGATTGTTTTGAAAAAGAGGATGCATACTCACTCTGGGGTGACAGAAGTCATGGTAGTCCAGTGAGTGAGAAGACCCGAAAAAGGTAAGATACATACGCTAGTTGGTATGAAATCACAAACACAAAGGTGGCTATCGGGAAAGTCGTGCCATTAAGTGGGATTCCCGCTCAACCATATCAAAGTTATACCTCCTGATAACTTTAACAAGGTTCCACAAAGGAAAATTTTGATTCGTGTTTCATGAGACGAGAAAATATTTGTATGCTTAGAACCCATGAACAAAAAGAAATTACCACAGGCATTCAAGTTGTGTTATGAAAGGTGGTAAAAGTGAAAAGTGTGAAATACAAAAATGTAAAATGTAAAATGTAAAAGATGTTCAAAGGAGTCTTGTTAAGTTTATGCAAGGTCTACCACTTAGGGAACATTGTGTCTAATGTCTCCAAGAGAGGACCAATCAAAGAATAAAATATTCACAACTTAGGGGATGTAGTACATCGCATCAGGCCACCAAGAGGAATGTAATATGCTAAGAAAAATCACACTTATGAAGGACATCATACCCAATGTCTTCCACAAATTGACAAACACATCGTATGAAATGACAAGGCTATGCTAAGAACCAAGAATGCAAATGAAATATGGTAATGTATGCCCCCCACTTTAAAGGAATTGCCACACATCATTTTTGTGAGCAATTACTTTAAAGTGGCGAAGGAAAGAAAATGCAAAAGGTAAAAATAAAGACATGAGAGCCAACTTGGAAAGCCCCTATTCCAAGTCATATGTTTCTAAGTTAGGCTGTGTCATGTAAACAAAAATGAAAAAGAAAAGGGAGTTGCCCCCCAGAAAGAAATACACCAAACACATAAGGGATCTATGGATTTGGGGTCAATATGTTCATTGCTGCAATTTTTTTATGAAAGAGCTCAGAATTTTCATCATTCCCCAAAGCACATAGAACTGGAAGAATGACACAAAGAGAGTGAAAACCAAAGAAAAACAAAGTCCGTTTTGGGTCAACATGGAAGAGACATTTCGGTCTCATCGCTTTGCATCATCAAAGCTTTTGGGTCAACATGAAGGAGACATTTCGGTCTCGATTTGTTTAAACACAAGAAAAAGATAAAATAAAAAGGAAAGGGACCTTTTGGGTCAACATGGAAGAGACATAGGTGTCTCAACACTTTGCGTCATCCCCAAAAGGAGAGCACAAAACACAAAGTGAAAAAGGAAATGTACAACATATAGAAGAAGAGAGGTACGAATAGAAGAAGTGTACGATGAGAGAGAAAACATCAAACACACGATGTGGGGGAGCACGATACACACATAAAAGAAAAATGAAAAGAAAAAGGAAAATGAATATAAAAGGCTAGTAAGGCGAATGCAAGTCAACCATCTAACAATTCATCTGCCTCCCAATCATGTTCAATATATTGTGAGAGCAGTTGACTGTCCAAAGAATTGCAAGTGTTGAACCAGGAGATGTACTAGGTTCCTCACTTGGTTGAGAAGATTTATCATTTAAGCTCATGGTAGATGAAAATAAATATTTTAAATTGTTATGCACTTCTTCATCTTTTTTTGTGATCTCATCATCATCTTCTTCAAGATTGATTACGACAAGAGGACAAATGGTTATTTCTAAGGAAGGATGTATTAAAAGTGGTGGTTGTTGGATTTGTTCATTTTTTTGTGAGGGTTGGAATTTGTTATCTTTTGGTGGGTCAACGGAAAGGGGGTGGTCATCAATTGCTTCGGTCAAAGGTGGAGATTGGTTTTCTTGATTTTCTTCTATTCGAGATTGGCAAGCAAGGAGACGACAACGATGCCTATGCTCTCTAGCACCGTGATTGCGTTTAATTTTATTTTGAACTTGTTAAGATGTAAGAGTAGGTTGATTCATCATAGGTTCCTTTTCTTTCAGAGGGGGAAGAATGGAAGAAACCAAAGAAGATGGGTCAACCACTTTTTATTTAGCTTTATACATGTGTTTTATGCGAGGAGGTATGATAGAATTGGTTTCATTTTCCCTTGGTTGTTTAAACAATGGTGGGGAAGTGTCTAAGGGTGGTTGTTCATGAGGTTGTATAGTTTGTTCAATGTTAGACTCAAGGTGTAGCATGGTTTCATCTATTATAAGAGGAGTGGAAGTGGATGGGGACATGTTACAAAGAGACAACTCAGCTATCTGTTTGGCTTTGAACTTTTGATAAGTTATGAAAAAGAAATATTTTCATGGGGTGATGGGTTCCATAGGTGCCATCCAAAAGGATTCTAAGGAAAAATTACCTTTAGATGACAATGGAATAAAGCCACTATGGTGTATGGTAAATATTTCATTGCCATGTGGAAACTTCAAACACTTGTGAAAAATTGAAGGGACCACTTTCATTGAGCAAAGCCAAGGGTGGCCTAGCCACAAACTAAATTGATCTAATTGTGGAATAATTGAAAATGTTACCCCCAAAGTTTTGGGTCCTATTTGTAAGGGAAGTATGATTGATCCAATCATAGGACACACAAAACCAGTATGTTTTTTAATCCATGCAGTTGGTTTGTTATAATCATCTTGATATAGCTCATGTAATAATAGAAACTCTTATGTGGTCGCATTCTCACCACAAATGAGATATATTAATATCCCATTGGTGGGCTTATCATAGATTATGTCGGCTATCTAAAGAGAACCATTAGCAAGTGTTTGAAGTATATCTTTAGAAGAAAAATTGATATCAAGAGTTTTGTTAGTTGGGCCCTTATGAGGATAACGTTTATCGCACCCACAAGTTCATCCATAGGATTAGCTTGAGTAACATTTGGAGTTATATCATGTTCATTATTTGTATCAATGTTCATGACTTGAGGGTTTTAAGGTTCACTAGCCTTGACAGATGAAATATTGTGTTTAGGCATGGTCATTAACACCTGCAATGGAGAAATGGCTTGAATCAATGAGGTCTTGAACTAAGTGTTTGAGATGCTTACATTGTTTAGTGTCATGGCCATTTTGGCGATGAAAATGGTAATAAGCATTAGGTTTAAAGGTGGGTGGTAAAGGTTTGGTGGTATCAAGTGGTTTGATGGTGGGAAAGGTGATCATTTGTTGTTGGAGCAATTGGTTCATTGTATTATGGAGGGTATCAAGTAAGGGAGTAAATTGTCTCTTTGAATCCCCATAGGTATAAGGCACCGCTGCTTTAACAGCTGTCACTTAACCTGGAACAGGTGGGTTTGGTTGTGGTTGAGGAGGTAGATTGAACTATAAAAAGAATCTATTTGGTTTGCGAAATTTTTGTGTGTTGTTTTGATTGTTTTGCTCAAAATTTTAAGCTTAGTTAGAAGTGGATTTTAAATCACGACTTGAAACCGAGTTATGATATTCAAACAAGGTTGTGCATAAGTGCATGAACAAAGGGAATTTCATCATAGTGAACTTATCTTGAAGGTTTGTGTGCAGGTTTTTGATAAACATCTTTTGCAAATGTGAATCAGGAATTCTGACATCAACTTGAGCATACAATGACTGATAACATGAAATGAAATTAGTTACTTTCTCATCGACATGTTGTCTACAGCACATTAGGCCAACCATTATCTTTTTAGGGGTCATATGAACTTGGAAGTGACTTATGAAGGAATCCACAAGCTCATTAAATGATCGGATGGAATGATTGGGCGGGTTTGAAAACCACTCTAATGCAGTATCTTTCAGGGTCCTAGGAAAAAATCACTGCATAAAGTTGTATAAGCATTGGAATGGTTAATAGGGTCTCCTTTGCCTCTATATTTCTCAAACCTAGGAATTTCTATCCCTTGTGGCATCTATGTGTGTAAGATGTCTAAGGATAAGGGGCTACTATGAACATGATATGTGGGTGGAGCGGTTTGACCTTGGCTAATTGTGGAAATTTTTCGTTGCATGGATGAAATAGTATTAAGGAGTTGTGTAATGATGGGGTCAAGGTAAGTGGTTTGAGGTAGAAGAGAAAATGGTGACGAGGTGTATGTAATGTGAGGGGAAGTGAAAGGAACACTAAGAGGGGTGAAGGTGGTAGAGGGGACTTGCAATGCCACAAGAGAACTAGGAATGCTATTTGGAATTGTGAAAGGAGTCACATGACTAACCTATTGCATAGTTGTTGTAACCTAAGGAGTGGTATAAGTTGGTATGGATGCTATGGTTGAAGGGGGAGGAATGTGAGGTCCTCCTTGGCTTACAACAATGTTTGTGGATTGGGAAGTGGAAGAGGCATGTTTATTGTAAATCTCAGCAATTCTTTTCATAACGTGTAATCCATCATCACTTTCAATCAAACGATGAAGGTTTTCTATGGCTGGTATGGCAGTGGTGGAAATATTTTCAAGGGACAAGTCTTGTTGTAAGTGTGCAAAATCCTCATTGACCATTTCTTGTGGGATGGAGTTGTTTTGTGTGTCAACATTCATTGGATGGAAAGGTGAAGGCATAGAAGTGGTATTGTCCATGACCAATGCACCATTGTCCATACTACGAGTAGGGGCTCTTCAGATCCCAAGGTCCACAACGAAAGTGCTATCACGGGAAGCCATGAGTCTAGAACTTCGTCTCACTAAAGTATTATCAATGGGGCACCAAACACTCATACAAGTACCACAAAAGATGGGGTGAATGCAAATGCAAGGTAATCTAGGAGTGCTAAATGCAAATAACATAAATTCTGCAAACTAAAACAAAGAACTAACAGTAGATAACATAAATGTAGGAAATGCCTAGAAAATTGCTAAAAATGTAATCTAAAATGTGTTGGTGGATTGATTCGCCTACGGTGGCGAATGAGTCCCATTATGGGATTTTTTTGTGTTTTTCAGAAAATTTAATGTCATTCTAATGCTTTTCAGATGCCAATTAAGAATGCAGATGCATATTTTCAGTTTTTTCAATGATATGTAATGCAAAAATGAAATCTAAATGAGTTTTTCACTAATGCAAGTTAAGGATCCCTAGGATGCAAAAACAAAACAATACCCAAATTGAATGTTGATGAAGATGAAGTGTAAGATGCAAGATGAAATCGAAATCAGAAATTTAAAGTGTTCAATATGTAGGTTCACCAAAATGAACTGTAGATTTTTCTCACCACAAGACTCTCTAACTCTTCTAGGGTTTTACACCTAAAAGGAGAGAGGTAGGCCAAAAATTCTAGCTAGGTTCACTCAAATTATGCAATGTATCATGTTGCTTAGACTAAATGGAATGAATTAAGTGTAATTAGATGATCTATATGACTAAATATGTATGCAAGACCTAATATTTGTGCTATGTTGGAAAACATAGTGATGTTTGCAAAAAATGAACTATGAATGAATAAGTGCAAAACATAATAGAATGAGACTGAATCAGAGTGCACCTGGGAAGAAATTGGAGAAATTGGAATCTTCTGACTATTATCTGGAATCGCATAAAATCACCAGTGGGACTCATTCACCACTGATGGAAAATCAATCATGCTTTTGATAAAAAAAATTATCAGGAATGGGTTTTTGAGTGCCGAGATCTAGAATCTAACAAAACCAAGAATTCCATCCTTAAGGTGGGACTCATTCACCACTGATGGCGAATCATTCCTCTCCCAAAATTCTAAGAAATCAGGGGACAATTCTGTAGCACCATATCTGAGGTTGTCTGCTTGTCAGGTTGTCAAAGTCAAATCTACAAAAAATGGATAAAATGTCTTCTCCAAGCTTGAAATAAGATGTTGTTGACTTGAAAAACTTTGTTGACATATTATCCACTTTTCAACACCTAAATTCTTGTCAAATCTGCATACACTATAAGTCTACAAACACACATGCAAAAAGGGAAAAATGGTTAAGGGTTAGGTTATAGGGATTTTCCTTGGTCAAATCCCACTTTGGTAATCAAACCCTTAATGAAATAATGAAATGAAGGAGAATGATAAAAAAATAACATGCAAATGTTATCAACTTACCAAACCCTTGTTTGAAAAAATTTGAAGCTGACATTCACATTTGATCATTCATCAAGTTATTGACCCTTGTGGCCAATACAAACCTATTTTGGAGCTTGAGGAGCATATTTATAATCATTGCAATTCATTGTAGATCATCATTCATAAGTTCTAGATCAGTAGTTCATGATTAGATAGATTCATTTTTGCATAAACCCTTTGATGGCATGTAATATGGCCTATTGGCCAGCTGTACTATTGAAGAACTTGAGGTAAGGCCTATGAGACCTTGTAATTTTCCCTTGTGGCCCATGTTTCATGTAATATTAATGAATATTCTTGTTTGCATATCATTTTTTTTTGTTAATTTTGTTGTGTTGACTCATTGTTGCAATGTTCGGACTATTCCTTCTACAACCCTCTTACCGTGACTGCACCAAGTGGTATTAGAGTGATTTTTCAATTCCTAAAGGCATTCCTTGAGGTGAACAGATCACCAAACTAAGGTAGACTGCATTTTTTCAACTGATCGCCAATTGTGAGGAACTTGAAACCCTTGTAGCTAGATCACCGAATTGAGGCAATTTTCCTTGATTCAAGGGGAGATATGCCACCAAGGAGAGTGTCTTCTATGGAAAATTTTGTTGGAAATGATGCACGAGATGTGAGTTATGTTAGATGTTGTTGAAGAAGATCAAAGGAGAGGCCTAAACCCTAAGTAGAATGATGAAAGTGATGATGAAGCAAAACATGTGAATCAAATTGTAAAAACCCTAGATGAAGAAGAAGATGAATCAGATCAAGTCAATATGTTGAAATCAATTTCAAAGATTAGAAAATGACCTAGAGTTGAAATTTAAAATTATGCGGGAAATTTGAATCCTGGAGAATTGATTGATTGGATAAATGGAATGAAAGAATACTTTGAATATGAAGAAATTAAACATTTGGAAAGAGTCAGATTTTTTTTAAAAAGGTTGAAAGATCATGTTGCATTATGATGGAAGGAATTTCAATTAGACTAAAATAGAAGAGGCAAAGAAAGAATCATCAAGTGGGACAAAATGGTGACAAAATTTAAGAATCAATTCATACCAATAGATTATGAACTTGAATTTTTAAAGAGATTACAGAACCTAAGATAAAAAGAAAAATTTGTGAAAGAGTATACTGAAGAATTCTACAAGATGATAATAAGAACCAGTCATAGAAAATCAAGCAAAGAAAATGTTGCAAGATATATCAATGGACTGAGAACAAACATTCAAGAAGAATTGAGTTTAGTAAAGATGACATCTATTGAAGAAGCATACTAGTTTGCATTGAAAGTAGAAGAGAATCTGAACAAGAAGTTTGAACAGAGGTGGAGAAGCAAAAGAGGAAGATTTCAGAAGAATGGACCCTAGACCAGAGAAAGAAGGCCATATGTGGAGCCGAATAGAGATTTAAAACCATACCATAGTGAGGAAAAGGATGCTAAGTTGTACCAAATAGGGAGAGAAGATTGAAATTTCTACCATAGTAACAAAGGATGTCATAATTCTTATCGCAATGATGGATACTATTGGAAACCAAGATTGCACCCTCAGTCAAGCTAGGCTTGGCTATCCTATTGCAACATGGAAATTCTCCTTGATTTTTGGGTCAATCAATTGGTGGGAGAAAATCTCCAGAGTGGTTTGGTTCCCTCTAGCTAATCACCTAAACTTTGAACTTTCTAAGGAAAATGGAGCAGAAAGAAGGCAGAAAACAAAACCTACAGCTAATGGTGATCAACTAGATATCTGAGATTTTGACAAAACTTGACTCACAACACCTCTCTCAAAGCAATTTTCTCTCACAATCCACTTTAGAACAACTAGCTTATTATTGTTTTGCATAAAGATTCTTGAACAATGAATACAATATGCAACCTGAACTATTTGTCACTCCTGAATATAACTCACAATAATAAGACAAGGAAGGATCCACTACTTTGAATCACAAACAAAATCATATTACCACTGTGAGCTCATGATAGGAGAAGAGAAGGAGAACTCTAGTACTTTTATTGCAAATGAAGGAGCAAGACATCAAACTTTGATTCAACAAGTTTACAAAACTCTCTGCAATGCATAAGAGAGTAAGAAACTAAAATCTGAACCCTGAGAAATTTAAAATTTCTCCAACTTATAGGCATCAGGTGACCTCCATAGTACCAAAATAGAAAAATCAGGCCAAAAAAGCAACTCATTCTGCATTTTCGAGCTCCTCCAAAAATCTTGAAAATTGGCCTTCTAAATAGCTCCAAGAGCATCCAAAATGATAGAAACTTCTCATCTCCAAAAGGGTCTATCCAAAAAGCTCTCAAAAATAGGTGCAAACAGTTGGAAACTAAAAATAGAAAGTTCAAACTACCACCTCTTTTCCAAATCCACCCAGAAACTAAAATTCAAAATAAAAGCTCTTGTTGTCACTTAAGTGCATCACTTAACTTCATTTAGATAACATTTAATTAAGCAATTTATAAAAATATTTCTTAATTAATGTTTTACAAACATGTAGTTTTACAAAGCAAAATAGAAAGTCTCTCTGGTTACATCATTTTTTTTACAATTCACTTCCATGTTCTCTGATTTTTCTCTTTCCTATCTCTAATCATTTTGATCTTTGCATCAATTTTTGAAAAAAATTAAAACATCATACAATACTTTCTTATACATTTGATTTTTATACTAAAAATCATAAAAAGAATATAGGCCCTCCACATATTATCACTTAGGAAAAAATAAAAGGCCTAAAGTCATTACTTTGATCTTCCAAGGTAGTTGGCATGAAAATTTTCTAAGGCATTGCAAAGGGGAAACCCTAATGAGGGATCAATGTGCATGGTTTTGATTTGATTTTCTTTAAAAATCAAAGAAAAACAAAAGGCTAAGGATTTCGACCAACATAAGGTATATATGATTTATGGCTTTTGATTTTTAAATGAATGTGATTAAAATCACATTCGAATGACAATGAAGGGAAAACCCTAACGTCAAAACATTCATCGAGCCCTAATTTTCCTCATCATTTGTATCAGCCAAGTTAGAGAGAAAAAAACTCTATTGGGCGAAGCCATGGGAGACTAGGGTTTAGAGACTTTCACACCACCATTCGAGCTCCCTCCTTCGATTCTTTGATGCATTCTCTTCTGCACTTAGTGGTAAGTTCTTTTGTATGCATTTTGATGCAATTTTTTGCTCCATTCGATGAGAAATAGTGACTCTTTGGCTATGGCTATCATTGTATTTTAATGCATTTTGTTCTCCCTCTATTTTTTCTATGATGTGGCCACCATGAGAGACTTTGTTTGAGCATTTCATGAAGCTTTGGCCATGGGATTTTCAAGCTTCTCCACCTCGATACAGAAGGTAAGCTCTCCATTCCTCCATTTCACAAGCATTTCCCTCTTAAATAAAGCTTATTCAAGCTTTCTCTTACAAAATTTATGAAAGATTGAGGGTTTTATGAAATGGCCATTACACAAGGCGCAGCCACACTGTATGCTTTCCTTCTTTTTTTGAACAAAAAACTAGGGCTTGGACCATAATGTGTAAATGAAACACATTTAAAAAATGAAGACATTTCATATAAAACTTTTTTTTGTGGATCTTCAATACCCCTCATGGTTGCAGGCCTGTAGCTCTTCATTTCACTATTTTGAAAGCTCCTTTGTTGTTGAGGCTCAAACCCTTGTTGTTTCTCTTTTCAGTTTCATTTTGAGAAGAAACCCTAAGTGAGCATTGTGATTTTATGGAGAGAAAATTCCTTTACAGGCCACGGGTATGAGAGCAAAACTTAGGGTTTATTTTTTCATTCTTGATTGATCTCGAGTTATTCTTCCATTTCTGTGTTTTGGAAAACACTATGTAAAACTTATGTGGGGTTTTCTCTAAATCCCGAGTTGGAACCTTTGCATTTTTTGTTCATATGGAACCCTAACTTGTCATTGATCCACTGTAGCATCATTCTATTTCTTTGACAAATAAAAGAGTTACAATGCATATGTTTATCACTTTTTTTCCTCAAAATACATTGACTCCTTTTACCATGTTGTATCTAAAAGTGTAGACTTGCTTTGCATCTCACGGTTTCCTTGCATTTCTTGCTTGCAGTGTATCAATAATGAAATTCAATCTTGTGAACATGTTTGACTTACAACAAAACATGAATCCTATAACTATCATCAATCATTCCTTTACTAAAAATGCAGCACATACAGAAGTTTTTTAATGTTTACCTTGAATGCATTTCAAAGTGACAT
This sequence comes from Sequoia sempervirens, assembly GCA_007258455.2. Lineage (NCBI taxonomy): Eukaryota > Viridiplantae > Streptophyta > Pinopsida > Cupressales > Cupressaceae > Sequoia > Sequoia sempervirens. The sequence continues at coordinate 101,358,227 of VDFB02281492.1, read as the reverse complement.
ATTCATTTAATCCACACAAAGATTGCACTTAGCCACCATGATACTCTTGTAGGATACTTTGTTACTTTTTATCATTCATTTGATGCACTTGAATACTTTAGAAAATGCACTTCTAGCTTTCCATTTTAAATGGAATAATGTATTATTATCTTCTTTCAGCTTATAGCATTGAAAATACTGAATCAATGTGTTACAACATATTTGAGCTCTACACTTTACTCTCCTTAATGATTTTTCCAATGGTCCATTTGCAGCCAATTTCCACTCTATTACTGATGGATTCAACCTCTCTTTTGTACTCTTCATGCATTTTTATCTCATAATAGCAACATGATGATGTGAAAGCTATCATTGCATAGAATATTTTGAAATATAAGAGTACCTGATGTTGATGGTTAAAAGCTTCTCCATTTGCTTCAGTTATCATTGCTTGACTTGTAAACAATGCATTATGTATGCATGTTCACTATCACATTATGTTATGATGCACTTGATGTCAATTCACTTGAGCAATGGAACACCTATGATTTTTATTTCTTTGCATTTTTAGACTTCGTTGTCCTAGGTGATCACTTGCTTGAGTCTTCATGTCACTTGATGCACTCCTTTAGATGCATATCTCTTTGGGAAACTTTGAGTTGTTTCTTTTCTGAAAACCCTCTGTGGAATGTTGAGGGAAAGCATGTTGGGTCTCAATCCTTGTGGGAGCCCGTTTTACACCACATGCTTTATGATATTCAAAACCAAACATCAACATGAATTTTCCTATACCTACACAAGAAACAAACAATGTTAGATTAAAACAATAAATTCAGAAGTTTATCATTATGCTTTCTCCTTGTATTATCTTGCACTCCTTTTATTCTTGCTTTGTTGATTCAATGCATCATAGAAAATATCCTACATTATTGTTGATGGACCATGTAGGAATGTTCATAGTCCGAGCTCTAACCAAAATTTCATCCATTTTTTGCAAGTTCACTTGGAGCACAGAAGTAGAAAGAGGAGCTCAACTTTGGAGGCAACTTGAAAACACCACCAGGAAATGATGATTATGTTCATTCTTACATGCTCTTTCTCCTTCTTTTAATCTTTAGTAGCGGAGGATATTCTTTATGGTTCATTGTTCCAGCTACTCCCACGGCTTGTGTGGGACACTTGATTCTCCTTTTTACTCCAATGAATACAAAATCATCATTTGTGAAATACTTGTTTCAATTCTATATTTTCTTTTCTTGCAAACAATGTATTGAACATTGTGAATGAAAAACAGAATGAAAGCACTTCTTTTATCTTTTAATGCAATACTTAATGTTGTAAATCATATGAAGCAACTGAAAACACATTGCATTTCTTAAAACTCAACTCAAATGTTTGCAATGGTTAAAACATTTACAAAAACAAACTGAAATTTTTCACCTTAAAAAAATGAACTTGTATAATCAACTTTGTCAATTTGAGCTGTGTGAAAAATTGATAACATATACCAGAGAGATGAAGGAAGATTTGAGAGAAGACCATTCAGAGGAACTTTTTTCAAGTGTGGAGGTGAAGGACATAGAGCATTTGAGTGTCATCAAGGAAGTACCAGAAAGAAACCTGAGCATACCGGAAGAGTAGCTTATGTGGAGGAAGAACATGTTGGATCCCTTAATTCAGTTGAGAAACTAGAGAAAGGTGAATCATTGGTGATGAGGAGAAATTTGATGCATGAAGAAGTGACTGAAGAACCACCACAAAGGAAAAGTCTATTCAGAACTAGATGTAAGTTTGGAGGAAAGGTATGTAAAGTTATCATTGATAGTGGTAGTACTAATGATCTAATTTTAGAAGAGATGGTAACAAAGTTGAATTTGAAAAGATTGAAACATCCAAACCCCTATAGGATTGCATGGATTCAAGATGATCATAAGACACTAGTGAATGAACAATGTTTGGTAAAATTTCATATTGGATATTATAGGGATGAAGTGTTATGTGATATTATGTCTATGGATGCATGCCATTTACTGTTAGGAAGAACATGGCATAATGATAAGAAATCAATTCATGATGGAAGAAGGAATACTTATACTATGAGATCAAATGGAAAGAGAATCAAGTTAATACCCTTGGGGGAAGAGGAGAAGATTGAATTTTATGGCTCTACTAGATTATTTTTTGTGGATGGAAGGAAATTTCTTGACGGAATGAGACATGAAAACATGTGTTTTGCATTGATTCTAAAGAGAGGAATAGTCCAAAGACAACAAAGAGTGGAGATCTACCAAAGAAAGAAGTTGCAGAATTATTGACAGAGTATGAAGAAATCATGTCAGAGAATGTACCAGAAGGACTACCACCAATCTTGATTATCAATCATCATATGTATCTTATACTGGGAGCATGTTTACCAAATAAAGCAGCACATAGAATGACACTGGCATAAAATGCAGAGTTGAGCCAACAAATTCAAGAGTTGTTAAGGAAGGGATTGATCAGAGAAATTTTGAGCCCATGTGTGTACTTGTTGTACTTACACCAAAGAAAAATGGAGAGTGGAGAATGTGTACAGATTCAAGAACAATTAATAAGATCACTATCAAGTATAGATTCCCATTTCCAAGGATGGATGACATTATGGATTGTTTGAGTGGAGAGAAGTATTTTACAAAGATTGATCTCAAGAGTGGATACCATCATATCAAGATCAGAGAAGGAGATGAATGGAAGACTGCATTTAAGATGAATGAAAAATTGTATGAGTGGTTAGTAATGCATCGAGCAATTTCATGAGATTTATGAATGAGGTATTGAAGAAATTCTTGGGTAATTTTGTCATTGTTTACTTGGATGATATGATGATTTTTCAGTAAGACTAGAGAAGAAAATTTATGGCACATCCGACAAGTATTATAGAGGTTAAGAGAAGAGAAGTTGTTGATTAATGTCAAGAAATGTAGTTTCATGAATACAAAGTTGGTATACCTCAGATTTTTTATTTCTGATGATGGATTAAAGATGGATCCAGAGAAAGTGAAAGAAATTTTAGATTGGCCTACACTAATAAAATTGGAGAAGTAAGATCATTCCATGGATTCTAGTTTCTATTGGAATTTTATCAAGAGTTTAGTAGTTTTTGTAACCCCATTATAAACAATGAGAGGAGAAAAGAAGGATTTTAAGTGGACATTTGGAACACAAAGGAGTTTTCAATTGTTAAAGAAAAAGGTGATAGAACATCCAGTCTTAGTATTACTAGATTTTGATAAAGTATTTCAAGTGGATTGTGATGCAAGTGGAAATGCAATTGGAGCAGTGTTGAGTCAAGAAGGAAGACCTGTAGCCTATTTTAGTGAGAAGTTGAATAATTCTAGAAGAAGATACTTAGTTTATGATTAGGAATTCTATGCCATAATTCAAGCCTTGAAGAATTGGAGACATTATTTGTTGCCTAAGGAGCTTGTGTTGCATACAAATCATCAAGATTTACAGTATCTGAATAGTCAAGGAAAGCTGAATTAGAGACATGAGATGGGTTGAGTTCTTGTAGAGTTATACCTTTGTATTGAAATATAGGAGTGGCAAGTCACACAAAGTTGCAGATGCATTGAGCAGGAGAAGGAATTTATTGACAGAAATAAGAGTAAAAGTGTTGGGATTCAAAGAATTGAAACATATGTATGAGGAAGATGCATATTCCAGTGAAGCATGGAGAGCATGTAAGAAAGTAGTAATGAAATGCCGGATCTAATGGTTGGAAATTTTATTCAAGCGGGTATTTTATTCAAAGGAAATCAGTTGCATATACCAAGGAGTTCAATGAGGGATAATTTGATCAAGGAAAAGCATAGTGGAGGATTAGCAGGACATTTTAGAGTGGATAAGACAACAACTTTTCTAACTAAACATTAGTTTTGGCCACATATATATAAGGATGTAAGGAATTATGTTCAAGGTTGTAGAATTTTCCAAGTTGCAAAAGGGAGTAGTCAAAATACTAGATTATACAAACCTTTGATAGTATCGGAGAGACCTTGAGAAGATTTTAGCATGAATTTCATATTGGGATTACCGAGGACATAGAGAGGTTATGATTCTATCATGGTTATAGTGGATAGATTTTTTTAAATGCCACATTTTATTCTTTGTAAGAAGTCTAATGGTGTTGTGCATGTTTCTGACTTGTTTTTCAAGGATTTTATGAGATTGCATGGATTACCTAAGAGCATTGTTTTAGAAAGAAACACCAAATTCGTTGGATATTTTTGAAGGAAATTGTGGAAGAAGATGAGGATAGATTTAAAGTTCAGTTCAGCATATCACCCACAAACAGATGGAAAAATAGAGGTAGTAAATAGTAACTTGGGTAACTTGTTGAGGTGTTTGGTTGGAGATAAGGTAGGAATTTGGGAAATAGTTTTAGTTACACAAGCAGAGTTTGCATACAATAATTCAATAAATCAGAGCACAGGGAAGACACCATTTCAAATTGTTGTTGGAGTAAGTCCTAGAGGAGTTACAAAATTAAGGGACATCAGTATGGAAAACAAAAGGAGTGAAGAGGTAGAAGAATTTGTAGATTTCATGGAGACATTGCATAATCAGGTCTGGAAGCATTTGGAAGACATGAAAGATAAGTATAAGGAGAAGGCAAATGAACACAATAGACATAAGGAATTTACTATTGGATATGAAGTGATGGTATATTTGAGGAAGGAGATATTTCCAGTGGGCACTTACAACAAGTTGAAGATGAGGAAGTTTGGACCCTGTAAGATACTTAGGAAGTTTGATTCTAGAAATGCATATGAAGTGGAGTTACCAGAGACATTAAGTGTATCACCTATTTTCAATGTTGTAGACATATATGAATTTCATAAAGGAGAATCAAGTGATATTAGTAATGAAGTAGACTTGAAGGATCACTTACCACATCAAGAACTGGAGGAGATTGAGGAGATTTTAGATACCAAAACTGGAAGAAGCACTAGGAGCAAGTAGTACAAAGAATATCTTTTGAAGTGGAAAGAAAAATTAGTGGAGGATTTATCATGGATTTCTCAGGCTAAGGTGGATAAACTTGGTTTTCCTCTTAGCCCTAAAAAGTGAGGGACCTATTTTTCTTCCAACCCTATGTGTCTAATGCAGGAGCATCTTTGGTTGTAAATCAATCATGTATCAACCAAAAATAGTTATTTTCATGCATTGCATTCAGTAGCATTTTTCAATATTTCATTCCACATTTTACCACATCATTGTTTCTCAACTTGTAGAGAAGGAAATAGCATCTACACATCGACATCTATCACATATCCAAAAGTCACATCATTTGCAATTGTCTGTTGAAAGTTATCGCTCTCAAAATTTTAGTGTGTTACCAACAAGAGCACTTGGGCCCGACCTAGTCCAAATTCCTTTGTGCGGACCTATTCTAGATTATGCAGAGCTTAATTAGATTTCATACAAGCATCTTGGTTTTTTTGGGACCTATCTTGAAGATTCACAAGTTAATTCATTTCACATGGAGTTAATTCTTCATATCTTGAGGCCAACATTCACATTTGATCATTCATCAGTTTATTGACCCTTGTGGTTGATGCGAACCTATTTTGGAGCTTGAGGAGTATATTTATAAACATTGTAATTCATTTTAGATCATCATTCATAAGTTCTAGATCAGTCGTTCATGATTAGATAGAGTCATTTTCACATAAACCCTTCGGGGGCATGTAATAAGGCCTATTGCCTAGTTGTATTTTTGAAGCCCTTGAGGCAAGGCCTGTGAGATCTTGTAATTTTCCCTTGTGGCCCATGTTGCATGTAATCATTCCATATTAATTAATATTCATGTTTTCATATCAATCTCTTGTGTTAATTTCGTTGTGTTGACTCATTGATGCACGGTTTAGACTATTCCTTCTACAACCCTCATACCGTGACTACACCACCAATGAAGGGTGATAATCCCACCAAAAGGCTTGAAGACCCACATGACCTATACTTAGCCAAATGATGAAGGAAGTGAGATTTTAAAAATTGGTGGACAAAAATTGAGGTAACAACTAGCTAGATAACTACAGTTTTCTCCCTAGAAGGAAAATCTTAGATTCTATAGTCACAGTCCATGAGAATATTCATTCACTTGTGGAATCTAAAACTGAAGGGTTTCTTCTTAAGTTGGATATATCCAAAGCCTATGACCATGTTGATTGGGAGTTTTTATTCAAAATTCTAAGGGGGTTTGGTTGTAGTAGCAGAGTCATTCAGTTGGTGAATGAGTTGGTTACTATGGTTTCCACATCTATTATTGTGAATGGATATCCTTCTAGATTCTTTCAAAATTCAAGAGGTTTAAGACAGGGTGACCCTATCTCACCTATTCTTTTTATTATAATGGTTGAAAGCCTAGGAAGGAATCTTAAGAGATTGATTGAACAGAGGTCTCTTGCAGGGTTGAAAGCCTAGGAAGGAATCTTAAGATGATTGATTGAACAGAGGTCTCTTGCAGGTTAATCCTTCTTCCACTAATCTGATATTCTCACCAACATTTTTATGACACTATGTTAATGGGAAGATCTACGGTGAATGAGGGACATTGAAAAAAACTTTGGACATGTATGAGAAGGCGACTAGGCAGATGGTCAACAGACAGAAGAGTTTCAATTTTTTTCTTCAATACACCTAAGCATAGACAGGTCAAGATTACAAGAATCCTTGGTTGCAGAGTGGAATCATTACCTTCTTCTTATCTAGGACTTCCATTATGCCTTAAACCTTCGGATTCCTTTTGGTGTTCATTGGTTGACAGGTTCAGAAAGAAGTTGGATGGTTGGAAAGGAGATCTTTTGAGCCAAGCTAGAAAAATTCAACTTCTTAAAGCTTCTCTTCAGAACCTCCCAGTTTATGCTTTAAGCCTTTTCAAAATTCCTGCTAAATATGATGAGGCCATTGAAAAGATACAAAAAAGATTCCTTTGGTCTGGAGTGGAGGAAAGAAAGAGAATTCCTCTTATAGGGTGGCATCTAGTTTGCAGACTGAAAACCTTTGGGGGTTTAGCTCTTAGAAAAATCATAATTATGAATAATACTCTTCTATCCAAACAAATATGGAGATCTTTCTCATTTGGTGGAGAATGGAAAGACAATCTAAGAAGTAAATATATGGCCAACCGCATGTCACTTAAAGATTTGTTGGAATATCCTACCCTCCCTCGTGGCTCAGCTTGTTGGAATGATATGATTTCTGGTAGAAAAATTCTAGAATCAAGGATAGGATGGCACATTAGAAGTGGCAATCAAGCCAGATTTTGGGAGGATAAATGGATTTTTAAGGAACCCCTTATCAAAATTGAAATATTCAATAGATGGGAAGAGCTTTGTAAAGCTTCTTTCAGGGAGATTTTCAAAGATTATTGGTATGAAGGAGACTGGGTGAACTTATGTGTGATTAGTCAGGAGTTGGCTTAGCTTCAATCCTCCTTAAAGGTTGTCAGGTTGGGACAGAATCAGTAGGATGATATTCTTGTTTGAATGGACAACCCTTCGGGTAACTACTCTGTCTCTTTGGTTGTTTTTTTTTTGTCTCTTTCTCAAGCTCCCCCTCCCTTTTGGTCAAAAGCGTGGATTAAACACTTGACTCCTAAAGTCAATATTTTCTTCTGGATTATACTTCAGAATAAGGTGCTCACGATGGAAAATCTTTGCAAATGGGGATTTCAAATCCCCAACAAATGTTACCTCTGCAAGAGTGAGGAGAAGTCAGCCAACCACATGTTCCTCCACTATCTGTGTGTTTCCTTTGTCTGGGGAAAATTATTAGCGCTCTAGAATATCTCTTGGGTGTTCCCCCAGACCATTGAAGATTTCTTTTCACAATGGAAATCCCCTACTCAAAATCCTTTCATTCAAAGGTTATGGGCATTCATATTCCATTTTTTTGTTTGGGGAGTGTGGAAAGAACATAATAATAGACTTTTCAGGGACAAGGAGATGTCGGAGAATAATGTCTTTGAGAAAAAATTTAGGCTTATAAAGGAAAAATTCAATGTGATCCCTCAAAAATATCTTAACCTTGAAGTAGTGGTGTGCACTCCCTATGATTTAATGATAGCTAAGGATTGGAATTTTAAAGTGGACATTTCTTTAGCTTCCAAGCCAGCCAAGAAAAGTAGGGAGGGTGTGTGCTAGACTTTTCCTCCAAACGGTTGGCATAAGGCCAACTTTGATGGCACCATGAAGGGTAATCCGGGCATGGCTAAAAGTGGAGGTTTGTTAAGGGATTCAAATGGTAATTTTATGGTGGTTGTGGCCATATCCCTAGGTCATCAAACCAACCATGTGGCAGAGGCTATAGGATTTTTTCAAGTTTTAAAGTTAGCTCATAATTTGAATATAAATAATTTATGGCTAGAAGGGGATTCTAATAATATCATTGATTGTCTCTTACAAAGGACCCCACCCTCTTGGTCGATAAAGAATTGGATTGATGAAGAAAATTCTATTCTAGACAAGTTTGAAAAATTAAAATATTCACACGTCTACAGGGAAGCTAACAGCATGGCAGATTACTTTGTGAATGAAGGGGTTAGGAAGCAAGGATTGAACATGTGGCAGAATTGAAGGGACTTGAGAACTGAAGTCAGGGCCTTACTAGATTATGATGTTATGCATGGGAAAGAAGAAAATACATTTAATGATTAAAGGGAAAGGGGCCAAGTACATCGAAATCAAGAGATTTCATGGGGCCGCGTCATATTACTTAGATGGGAAGAAAAAGTGGCACACTTTGTGGGTGCATTGGAATAGCTGCGTAATTCTACAATAGGTGCCCGGTGCTAGTAGAGTCTGCAGAAAGGTGAAAACAAAAATGGGGGGGACAAGAAAATAGTTGAGCCTAAGAGCTATGAGGTGCACACAAGGAATGATAAGGTCTGGAAGTAGATTGTAAGAGGTGGGTTGGTGAACCATTTCTAGAAAAACTTCATGGGACTGATACTATGGCCATGAACTACTTCAAGAAGAACTAGAGCAATGGCGAAATAATTTTTTTTGGGAGAAAGGTGAAGCTAGATGAGAAAATTATAGGGGAGGTTACTGGAATGTCCACTGAAGGTGTGAAGTTTTATCGTGACAGAAGGTTTTCTGATGAGGCGGTTATCAAATTTCCTAAGAAGGATAAGAAGAAATTGAAACTGGTTAAAATTTCCAACAACTATTTTGAAATTGACACCATCAAGACACTATGGAGAAAGGTGCTTTGTGTTATAATGGAGTACATCACCCTAGACAGAAGATTTACCAGAGTGTATGGTCATCATTTTTCCATTCTTAACCACTTCTGCCATTAGGTATGAATTTCTCTGCCTCACTACCTGTTATGTTCATTGAGTAATAGCCTTGAGGACCATAAGAAAAATCCCAGGAGATACCCTATTCTTCATCCTAGTCTTACTAGGTTAATATATGAACACTATCAAAGTATGTCGGCCTTATCCAAACTTGTCTCCATGACATCTGAGGACTATGATACGGATAGTGGGGGTTCAGAGAATCATCCTTACTAGGAGATAATTGTTGAATCCCACCTGTCCTTTGAGATGTCTGGTAAGAAAACCTAGCCTAAAAAACCCCAGCTTGCTAAAGCTAACCCTGAGACCTACCTCGATTGCTCTGTCCCCTTAAAGAACCATGTTCTCAAGGGCTCCCCTACCAATAAGTTGGTTTCCTACTCTGCTGAACTCATTGGAAGACAAAGCTAAGAACCATGATGCTAGCAAAATTTTTGTTCCCTCCCCTCCTGCTTCTTTCAAATCTGTTAGTACCAGACTCCCTAGTTCCCCCAACCCAGATGATGTTAACCTCATATTAAACCGGGTTCAGCATGGTGACATTCTTGCTTCTGCTAGAAGTGGCATTAGTGATATTTTTAGGGTTTTGAAATGGGCCTATCAAGAAATTAATGATCTTAATCAAAGAAATAAGGATCTGTATAGTAAGTCAGAGGAGTTGGATTTGAAGCTGGCCGCTCTCAGCAATGGAGAAGGAAAATGGAAAAATAATAGTACTGGTATGGGAGAAGGTGACATTGAGGATAAGTACAAATCTTTGGAAGCTGAAATGGTCAAAATTAAAAACAACATGAAAACCATTGTGGAACAAAATCATAAAATGGCTAGGCACAATGCTATCATTATCAACGCTATGTCTGAAAAGCTAGAAAAACTGTAACAGGGTTCGTTGGCGGTTGATCTGGAAGAGAACAAGGACATCAAGAACGGGACCAAGGGATTTCGAAAAGGACCCATGCCAACCTTAAAAGGAAAGTTCCCCCTACTACCCAGATGGTTCAGATATTAAAGAGGGGGGTTCAGATATGAATGAGCTAAAAGTTGAGACGTTGGATTTATTAAAGACCCAAATTTAACTATTGCTGGCATTTTGTCTAGTTTTTTGGTTTTGTGGCCTTTTTGGTGGTTGTGGACTTTTCTTGTTGTTGTTTTTACAGCCTTTCTGCTTTTGGTATCTTTAACAATCTTATCTTTATTCTGTAAACTTTATGGTTTAGGGCCCCTGTAAAACCTATTTTTTCCTCTTTCAAAAACAACTAGCTCTAACTAGGGACAAGGATTGTCAAGGACATAGAAGGAACTTAGAACCTCTAGAAAAAGATCGATACCTTATACATTGGGCTACAAATTCAAAAGACATAACAAAGCATGATTGATGGAGAGAGACTCAATGCAACCAGAAGGAGGGAAACCAAAACAAAACACAACAAAAAGGACAAAGACCAAAACCAAAATAAGGGGAAAAAAATCCTACTTAACCTATGTATAAGGTAGGAAGCCCTACCTCTAGTAGTTCTAAGATGATCATGCAAAGACATTGATAGGTTCAGAAAAATAAATGCATGTATGAAATAATGGTTGGTGAATGAGAATCACATGCATAGCCAACTGCAAACTTGTGGTTGCTGCAATAAGAGAGATAAGAATAACACCTTGTAGAAATTCTCTGAAGATAATGTGCTTCTCAAAAAGCCACTTTGCATCATATACTTCTACAACCAATTGATTCACATCAGCATTGCCTTGCATATGATCACTATAATTTTCCTCTTGGGTGCTACATGTGGAAGTTCTTTCATCTAATACTGCATTGTTTAAAATTTTGAGACCACATCTTGTAGTGTATGTACCAACAACTTCACTAGACTCAACCCTTGATTCACCAATTTTAATTTCTTTTTCAATATCGTTTATCCCGCATAAAGGCTTAGGTAATTTATCTGAATAACTTGAGTCTTGCATGCTACTCTCCTCAAAATGAAAAGACTCAAAAATGGGATGATTTATTACCTCTTCTTCTAACACTTTTCTTCATCACATTCATCATTAAACTAGAAAATTTTATATTCAGATCATATGCATGATGAAGAATGGCCATATGATGATTCACCTTCCTCCACTTGGAGTTTATTTTAAATTTCACCAATATTAATTGCACAACATATCACATGTTAATTGATATTCTCAAAAGTGGAGGCCTTCATTGCTAGAAGAAAAGAAGAAATTTATCAGGGTTCACTTGTGGTTGTCTCATTTGTATCCCTAGTAGTGAAGGGTTCTTCAATAGTTGTTGATTCTTTGACTTCCTCAACAGAGCTTTCTTCTTCAAAGATCGGTGATGAATGAATGTAAACATCCTCTCCACAAAGAAAATCATCATCTGAAGCTTCCAAACACCAATTAGGAATGAAAATAGTATAATTTTTATTTCAGTGCATTTTCTCTTCATTTTTCTCTTCAAGCTCATGCTACATATCAATTTGAGAAAAATTATTTGACAAATTATTTCTACCTTCTTTCCCTACAAGTTCATCTTCTACACTTATTTAACCAAATAATCTACTAAGCCTGTATCAATACCCTCAAATGTGAAAGCTTCTATTTCTAGAGAAATTAAGGGCGTTAGAAATTGTGCATTTCTATTTGACTCCCAATTACTCATACCAGTAGAAGATTGTCCAATTTTTATTGTAGCTGAAGTGAAGGGTGTGATATTTTTTTATTGTATGCAAGGAGAGTAATCTTATTCATCACTTGAAGAATCAAAATCATCTTCATTTGCCTCATTGTTGAAGTTATATATTTCAGCACTATAAGGTTTAATTCCAAGGTCATTTACTTTATTGTTATGAAAATTTTCTTTTTCAAAAATGGTGAGATTGGAACATTCAAATGGAGGACATAGGATACTCGATGAATGAATAGGCTGAAAACTCCAAGTTTTACACCTTTGTTTCATACAATCTCATGCATATTCTTCAACATGATTCTCTTTCCACAACCCAAATAAAATTAACTTGTCCTCAATCTTGATAGCTTATTTTTGTGCTTTCCCAAGTTCACACACATTATCATGTTTCAAGATGAATTAGACTTCATGATGTAATGCAAAAATAAAATATGAAACTGATTTTTCTTACTTGTTTGATTGGATTGAGGAATCTACTTCAAAATCTTGTTGAAACGGTCTATGAAGTCTCTGATTAGTTCTACTTCTTTCTTAATTTGGAAAAAATAGTATAAAAAAGAACCAACAACAACCATAGATTTAAATTTTCCAAGAAATTTTTCTTTCAAGCTATCACAATTGGTTATGCATCCACTTTCCAAATTTTGGAACCATTCTACATCACATCTAATGAGGATTTCAACAAATAGTCACACAAACACTTCTTCCTGGACTTCCAAAATTCAACATGCAATAGTGAAGGCTTGAATATTATTGTCAGGTTCTTGCTAATTCTCTCAAGTGAACTTATGAAAAAAAATTCTAGACCCCTCAAGAAAAGTTATGTACTAAGGGAAGACCAATGGTCCAACATGATTTCCCCATGCTTGAGGTGAAAATAGTGTCATGGTGTAATTTTTAAAATAATAGCAAATAAAAATTCTTTATAGAGTCACCAACCTCCATTCAAAATGAGGCAATTTAATTTTTTTGGAGTAAAAGGTGCACCAATCTTTTCATTCCCCAGTAGAAAGAAAACACTGGCACTTCGATTCTATCCCTAGAAAAGTCATTAAAAAATTGTTAGTAAATGGGTTTTTCACTACAATTCACCTTGAAGAATGGCCCTGAGTTTCCCTATTGAGCAACAACAAACTTACTAACAGTTAGAGAGATCACTATCGATTTAGTGATCTTCTAAATTTTATAGGTACAACTCCCTCATATGATATGATTGTTTTTGGGGTATGATTTTAACTAGAAATAAGGAAAGGAAAAACTAACACATGCATAACCATGACAAAAATATGATTAAAAATTCAAAGAAAATACCACCAGCACTCCAACTCAGATTAAATATACAGATGATAGTTAGACTAGCTCAGACGAAATATTACCAGCATTCCAACTCCAATATTGAACATACTGATGATAGCGAGATAAGACTTCAACATGACAATATTCTAGAAGGAAAATGAATGCCACATAAATGAATACTACTTTTACACATAAAATTAATATCCATACATTTACCCAAAGCTCACAGACTTAGAAATAAACAAGGCATAACATCTAATTTCATATGCTCACAGACAAATTAATTCCTTTAGGAACATCAAAATATTATTGTTCCTCCTTTTGAGTAAATCTCCCTCTTAAATCGCAGTGCAATTGGGGGCCAAAATAAGAACCCTTTTGGATCCCAAAAAGAGAACCCCTCTAACATCTTTCGATTACATATTTATGGCTTAGAAATTATAACTGAGCCATCAAATAATTCTACAATTTATTCTTTAAGTGAATCATTTAAAATTAAATAATATACAATTTAAAACATATTATTTTGATCATCCAATGAATCGCATGGTTGTTGTTGAGATGGAAAGGTTGTTGGTTTCACATTCGCTATGTCATCCTTGAGCCTTGTTGACTAGGAATAAACTCAATTGGGTCTCACTTCATTATTATCTTCACTTCCATTTATTTTCTTACACCTCGCATTATTTTTCTTCCTCTAGTATTTTGGTTGTGGTTTATGTGTCAGGAGCCGATGGGGTTGTAAGAACCTCATCGGGCTCCAACATTACTTTTAAAACCAAGGGAAAATTTCTTCCTTGCCTTTGCCACAAGTATAAAGCAAAGTTATGATTTACTTGTCGAGCCCCAACATAGGTTCATGAACTTCACCAAAATCCTAATGAAAACTTCTCCATTGATGAAATGAAGGGTTTTGAAACCCCTTTCGAGCTCCACAATAGATTTTGAGACCTCTCAAATAGCCCACTTAACTTTTGTTGTCAGTGGAGATAAAGAATTTCAAAAAAGTTCTTTGATGCTGAAAACACTTTTTTCTTTTCCTTTGACTCTTCACTTGTTGGAGATTTTGGTGATTGTGATAACCACATCAAGAGTCGACGAGTTCGTCACAACCTTATTAGGTTTTGTAAAAACTTTAATAAGGTTCCAAACTTCAACTTTTAACCTTTGCATCAACACTTGACGTCATGAAAATGAGTGGTTATCCTAACCATGTTGAGTGTCGAAGTCGACTTCAGAGCCAAGTAAAAAGGTTCTCACTTGAAGAGAACTCAGCCTTTTTGGAACATGGGCAATTCCTAAGGACCGCATCAAGGTTTGATGAGGTTGTGAGAACCTTGTTAGTACCCGATGATAGCTTAGAACTCCTTTTAAAAGTTGACTTAACACAAAATGGCTAAGTGTGGAAAGTTTTTAGGACTCCAATGAAGGGCGATAATCACACAAAAAAGCTTAAAGACCGATATGACCTATAATTAGCCAAATAATGAAGCAAGAATTTTTTTGAAAATTGGTGGACAAAAACTGAGGTAATAGGATTAAATACCATGGTAGATTAGATATGCTTATCAATATATGCTTGAAAAAATTTATATGCAAAAAAATAAAATTGAGAATGAAATGTTAGATAAAATGCAATGAAATGATAATCTAGAATAATTAGATAATTACTTTAAATTAAGTAATGTTGTTTGTATTCATCTTATATGAATTAAATAAAATACCTTTGTTCTAATCAAGAACCTATGAATCTTGAATATTAGGTTTAACTGGAAATAAAATAGATTGATAGAAGGTAATATCCTGAATAGTTATAATTAGAATTGAGTTGTGAATATATATACATGTGGTTGTTTAATTGCGTTGCTTCGACTATGATGATTATTAAAAATATTGACATGTGGCATTTAGTGTGCAGGTATAATTCCATGGCCTATAGAATCGGAGATCTTCTAGAAACCCAATATGATTAAATTATGAAACCAAGACCATAGTTCACATGGAGGGACTATAGTCTCATTTGTGATGTGATAAATTTTGCAATGTTAATTTTGAATGTGTTTTTGTGATTTTATTTAAGTTCATGTGATCGTAGGATGAGGGTTAGAATCCTAGGTGGAAAATTTCGGATTCCTTCTTTTATGGGATTTTTGAGGGTCTTTAAAAGTCTTTTTTTAATTATTTTATTGGTTTTTGGTACCCTAGGATAAGTACATATGGGTATGGAGTTCATTTACACCCAAAACTTAGTCAATGGCCTTGATTTTACCCCTCTTAATTACCCATTAAGAGAAGTGACGAAAATCAAGCATTGGGATGAGGAAAAGATGCCTTGTCTTGTCTCATTTTGATTCCCCTAGGTTCATTTATGAACTTGGGGAAGCCCACAAAGGACTCACATGTGTGAGCCTCCTTTTCAAGGGATCATAGGAAGAGTGTCCAAGTACACTCACCATCTCCCTAAAAGGTCTCACACATGTGTGAGAACTTGTGGGAGAGTGTGCTTGAGAGAGGAATGAGAGAGTGACAAGTTTCACTCCCTCATTCATGAAACTAAAATTAGGTTTTTCTATTTACTCCCATTTGAGAACGAGAAAAAGGGAGATTTTTGGGGAGAGAGTATTAATTTTCTTATTTTTTATTGGATATTTTTCACTTCTTGAACACATATGGAGTTGAAGATGCTCTTAACTCATCCTCTACATTGTGTGAGGGGCTCAAATAGGTAAGCTTCTTGGATTATTGATTTTATTATGCAAGGTATGTGAATGAGGTTTTAAATTTATGGGCATTGTTTCATTCTTGAAAACTTGTGTTTCTTGTTGGTTTAAGTTGTGAATATGGGAGGTGATTCTAGGGATAAACTCACCCTTATGGAAAGAGCATTCCTAGTATATGTGTATGAGAAAAGTGGGGGTTTTTGGTTATGTGTTTTTGTTGTGATTGTAAAATGGAATAAGGGTTAAATATGTGTTTATTTTTATGTTGAAATTGTTTATATCATTTACATATGGTTGTATGTATGTAACGCAGTTCTTAGGGGGATCTCCTAACTTGGGGGTGACCTATGAGTAGGTCAACGGTTGGGAGGTGAGCATCCCATGGATATTGGAGAATTTTGTGTTCATGTGTAGGTATGGGAGACTTGAAGATGCATTCTAATATGTGGAAATGACTAATTTTGTTTCCTTATTGTAACATGTTAAAAGAAGTGTGTAGAAAAGAACTTAAAAGGGGTCCTTGTAACCTTTGTAAGTGTGTGGAAGTTCTTGAGTAAAAATAAGGAGATATTATTAACATTTAATATTAATATTATGTGTATTCAAAGGAGTGAGTAAGAAAATACTTGCATGTTACTTTTTTTTTTCATACACAAGTAGGGTTTGTATTGATTATGGAAAAATATTGTAAACATCTGCAATGTAGGATACCAAAATTGCAGTAGATATCATCCAAACTATACATTTTATACGAAGCCCATCTGAACCAGGAACCCGACGACCATATACCAACCAAAAAGCTAACCAGAAAACCATACAAACTTGAGAATAGATAGAACAAAAATTCCTAGTCGAGGGAAACAACCACCAAAGTATTAACAAACATATGAATGAACAAACAAAAAAACCATTAGACCATGACGTACCAACCCCTAAGTAGACCTGTCACCACCAAGGAAGCCATTAGCGTGAGTGAAGCCCCTGAAATCTAAAGCTGACCATCCAAACTACACTTAAGGGAGCTTCAGAGCCTTTAAAAAATAATAAACCCCAACCGTCATACACCATTCCTTTCATATCAAGTAGAAATGGGTAGTATTTAAACACCTCGCCTGAGGTATGGAGGGTAAACATATCCCGAGGTTGAAGGATACCCATTCCAGGGGAGGCAGAATATAGGACTTCTTCAATGCCCACTAATAGGTCTACAGGAAAGAGCCACCGAACCAACACCTCAGCCTCATCCTTGGACTTTTTGATCCCCAAAATTGAAGCCAAGAACCGAGATGTAATGTAGGTACTTACTCGATAAGCTTAGTCATCCTCCACAAATCCCCACCCAAGAACCATTTTCACTGCCACCAAAATCAAAGAGTCATATCATTTGAAGATGTGTTTGAGATGCTGGTCTATGACGCTCCCACAAAATTCCATTTAGCTACCCACACTCTTTATACAAATCATCATGGACACACCGATGCTTGTTAAGGTTTCAACAGACATCCTCACCATGAATTTTGACCGCTCCCCCATTATCAGAAAGCCAAAAAAGACACTATAAAAGAGTCACCACAATGCCTATGCCACTGAGATGACAATGCTAAAATGATATGATCCAACACATCCCAACCATCAGTAATTATACAACAATGAGCTCAGCCTCGACGTTGGTGATTAATGTTTGATTGTGTGTTCCCCACAGGGAATCAGCCTATGTTTTTTGCAAGGACGCCACCTCACCTACATGAGTCACCAAACCCAATCCATGGGTACTAATGAAATGATGGGCGAGGATACGAAAATATTTTTTGTATAATTCCTAACGCCAATATCATTTAAATGATCTATCCATGATGCCAAAAGTGGTAGGAGGTAATCATTTTTTTAACTTCACCTTCTAGCTCAATCATTAGTTCAAAAATGGCAACGTGACCACTTCCCAAGCATCATCCGAACTCCACATTGGTCGTACAATACACATAAGAATAAGGGATATGTTGACCCAATGGGCTTTCCACAACCAATGTGTGGAAAGACGCATGCCTTACCACCCACAATACTTGCATGTTACTTTGATTTAGTTAAAGTTTATTAAATAAGCAAGGAATATAAAAATATTATCACCTACACCTAAAAGTTATATATTTATTTTGTTCTTAAAAAATCATGATAATGGCTTAAAAGATAAAATGTACATTGAGTTATAAAAATTATTGAGAAGTTTTCCTTGGCAGATTTCAAAATGATAAATCCCCATGATTAAATTCACACATTATTATTTACATACATGAATGTATTGATGGAGCTCTCAAAATTACAAATCTTTGTTTGAGAAATTGTGACAACAAGGTCCTTGATGAGTGCAAGAAAAGTCACAATGGAAGAGGGGATTGCATAATTCATTAAGGATTCCATCTAAAAAATCTCTATTTTAAGACCACTATGCCTCATATTAAAGAACTTCTTGTAGCAAAGGGTAGTCCCTAGCCTTCTAAAGAAAAATAGAGCAATGCAATGGATGGACAGAGCAAGTCAAGCAATGAGAACAATCACTGTGCATGGAAAAACTTTACCACTAGATGTACTTGAATGTATTGGGTCACCACCACTTACCCAACATGAAGATATTGAGTTGTTTCAAAAATAGTATCAACCGATAAGATAAAGCATCGTAGAGAACAAGAAAATGTTTTAAAGAGTGGATCTAGGGCACAAACTTTGGTTGCAGAAAAAAGTGATCCAAAGGGTTTATTTTTAGAGCCTAGGAATGCTACTGCTCATAAAAAATTCTATGCACAACTGCACATGCATTTAGATAGAGACTAAATCATGCTTATCAGAAAATAAATACAGAAATGGGTGGTGCTTCACTTGAGTTACTGTGGGATAAAGTCACAACACTATTAAATCTTTCTAGGTTGTTTGAACAGCTACATGATACTAAGAAGATCAAATTAGTTATTAGTATGGTATTGACAAAATTTATTGATTATGTGGATGCATATCTATTTGCAGCCATGGTTCAGGCTTGGAATGAGATACAATTAAATTTAGATTTGATTGGGGATGCACTTAAGGTGGATAAAAATTGATTAAGGGCTTTGATTATGCTTGGTAACATGGAATTGAAGATTGATGAATGGATTAAAGCAAATGAAATAGTTAAGACTGCACAAAGTAAATCGGGTGTGAAGAATTCTTATGTTGATATTTCACTTAGAAATTGGAGTTAATTTGTAGTTTTTAGCAAAGGAGCAAAGGAATCAGACCAATGTAAAGAGATTATGGGATATTTTAACTCTCTAGCACAACAAGAATCTTGTGAAGTCTTGAGAGAATGAGAACTTGAGCTTAGATGAGAGTGGTTATAAACAACTTATTTTTGAATCATTTGTCAAAGTCCCCATCTCTTTTGAACAAAAAGAAGTGTTGTCTCATAACTAAAGTGATTGTAAGCATGAATGACATGGGAGCATGTGAAAGATGTGATATCTTTGACAAAGTGCCTCTGTGAAGTGACATCTCATGGAGTACCTGAAATATATACAAAATGGATTTGTTGAACCAGCTTTAGAAACTTCCAAGCAAATGCATTTGGCAGTTGTAATACCAAATTATACAATCTTTGATAGCATACTTGGGTCCCCAAATGGTTTGATCAATGATGATGATGATGGTACTTCTTTGACAAGCTTCATTATTGAAAGTCCTTTGGGTAAAAAAAATTCAGATTTCCTAACAGATGGAGGCAGCATAGATAGCACAAAGACATCTTCCAGCTCTGTGCATGTTGCATTTATTATTGATGCTAACATAACATCATATCTAATGATGGGTTTAGTATCTCCTGGTTTGAAATCTCATGTGGTTACACTCAATGAAGCATGAAAGCTTGGTGATGCTAGTGATGGAACCCTCAAAAAAAAAATTGTTCCATCTTAAACCCTTGTTACATTTGGATGTAGGGTTGTTATCTAAGGGTTTAGTGTTTTATTCATTATAAATGCTTATAAGGTTCTATTTGGTCATTGACTCCTTATTGCTCATTGCCAGTCATTTTAAAACATCTTATGTCATTCACTCTCATCTGGTAATCGGTCCCTCAAGCCGAAGTTTGGGTCTTCTATTTTATAAGGTTAAGTAAAGGATCTTTTGGCCTTTACATCCTTTGCATTTCTTGACTTAGAAGTTTTCAAGCCTATTATTCTCATGTCATCCTGGGGATCCCCTTCATTAGAACAACTTGAGTGCATGTGTTTGAAGGCTTCCACTTAAGTCCCGACAGTCATTTTTCTTTATTGTTCATCACTAACTTCTTCAAAAGTGCATATTTTGAATTAGTGACGAGCGATGAAGTGATATTCTTATGCTATCGCTCATCACAAATAGTTGCCAGAGCCCTTAAATCAAATGCACGATGAGCGATGTTCTTTATATTATTGAAGGATCACTCATCACTAATGGCTTTCAAGCTTTCAAATTTGTAATAGCGATGAGCGATGCCCCGGCCTTATGTTCTTGTGTTCTTATCGCTCATCATGGATGATCATAAAATGATAAATTTAGGATCAACGATGAGCAATATGAGGAAATTTCCTTTACTTTGCATGATCGTGGATATGTTTTAAATGTTAATTTTCACATTAGTAATACGCGATGAATATTTTAAACTTTGAAAATCCTCCCATCGCTAATTGCTTGCAAACTATATGAGGAGAATTAGCGATGAGCGATGGCCTTATGTTTTATCGTTCATTGTGGATTCATTTCAAAGCTTAAGTTCCATATTAGCGAAGAGAAATGGTATTCTTTGAAATGTTTCATTCCCTGATATGATAAGATCTTATGTATGATGTATTTTGTACCATTGATTTCCATTCAAGTGTACATGTCTAAATCTGATGCCTCCACTGCATTTCCTATCGCTAATAGGAGCCTGGGTGCGAAGTTTGAAATAGCGATGTGCGATGGAAGGATGTACGTGATCAAAGGATAGGTCACAAATTCAAGGGATGAGATTCATCATAGGGATGCTTAGATCGCTAATAAGGAA
This sequence comes from Sequoia sempervirens, assembly GCA_007258455.2. Classification (NCBI taxonomy): domain Eukaryota; kingdom Viridiplantae; phylum Streptophyta; class Pinopsida; order Cupressales; family Cupressaceae; genus Sequoia; species Sequoia sempervirens. The sequence goes on along the minus strand of VDFB02281492.1, from coordinate 101,337,141 downwards.
AATAAAGGATTAGATTCATCTGTGATAGGCAATGACCATTGATGGAACAAACAACGTGGTAGAATCCTGAGGATTTTGCATAAAGAAAAAGGAAAGTGGCAAAAGGATTGGAGAACCATTGATGAAGTTTTAAAATAGGATAATCCAATGGACCAAACACCATAGCATGAATACTTTCATCACTGATTGTACCCTAACATTTGGGGAAGATCAGTGAGGAGCGATGAAGTGTATAAGGAAATTTTCTCTCTAAGAATAACTGATCTTATGTACTTCATCGATATTAATGAAAAATCATGGATTAGGTTGGTGATACATACTTATCGATAGATCACAACATTTGAGTTGCCATTGCTATTTTCTATGAGAAAGTTGCTAAAGGCATAAAAAACAAGGCTCAGATCACCATGGATGAAGTTTTAATTTCTTTAAGATCAACGGCCTAGATTCAAAGCCGAGTTGTTAAGTTATCAACTCGCTCATGTGAGGAGCTCTCGAATCATTAATTTTGCATGCTTCAAACTTCCTATTTAATACAGATTGCTTGTTGATCACCTTTGTCATAATTCAGTATGCAGTGAATGAGAGGTGTGGGTTAGTAAGGAATTGTGAGAGTATGAATTATTCCTAAGTCAGGAAGTAGATATTCTTGTCCTAGGTAAGTAGGTCTACCATGGTGGTTCGAGATTCTGAGAAGTTGAGTTTTCTTGAGTCTGAGGAAGATGCTCTTGAGGGTGAATTTGAAACACAAGGAGAATTACCTTCTATAGGGCCAGATAGTTTCAAAAGAATTAGTCAAACATAAGGAGAAGACGATGGTGGAATATGAAAAGAAGGAAAAAAAGGAGTGTAAGCATTGTAAGGCTTATTTGGAAAAATGTAATTCTCCATGTGAGGTTTCTAACAACCCTTTAGACAGTGAGGGTGACACTGATCCAAAGGGTGATTATTATCCCCTCTCCCCGGTACCATCTGAGCATTCTGACAAGGAGGTGGTGTTAGTTAGTCCAATCCCACCATGAGCAAAACGTGGGCGAGTATCCTCTGAGATTGATGACTTAGAGTGATGATTGTGCCCTATTTGTTTTTTTACGAAACCATGCCCCTTTTGTTAGGATTGTCCAATTCAACACTCATGAATGTGATTTCTTGTTTCTAGCACTAATGCAAAAAAAAATTGGGTTAGTGTGTAGGAGAAGTGCTAAACTAAAGGACCTTGGTGGTTTGTATACAAGTTTTTGTTGGAGCTACTATTGGAGAATCGTCTTTGGTCAACAAGGATGAGGATTCAACACGATTGCAATAAACTCTTCCTTTTGAGGAGCTAGTGTGTCTTCATTTGGGGAATATGGAATGTGGTCTTTTACTCTTCCATTTTCATTAATGATTGCATGTAACTAACTGAAAAATGTCTCAAATTCTAATACAAATGAAATGAAATGTAAATGCAATTAAGCTTGGCGCTTGTTGCTCCCTTGTTCTATAAAAGGGATATCAGGTCTTATTACATGGGTCATATTTTTTAAGTCTAAATAGTGTCTCAGGTGAAAGATAATTTTAGGAAAGGCACTTAGAATAGATTACTAATAGATAGGCCAATAATTTGTCTTGGGCATGAAGTCCTATATATGATAATCTTAAATGAGCTCTATAGAAACTACTGATATTGAAACAAATCTTAGTCTAGGAACAAATACTCTCCTATGTATATCTCTTACAAGTTATAAATGAGAAATACTAAGGGTGTTATCATTTATCTTCAAGTTTTCTATTTGAATGTATTATTTTGTTTTCAGATTTAACTCAAGGAGTTGATTAAAATGCCTAAATAGGGTTATAGATTTTGTAAGGAATTGTTTAGGATTTGTAAGGAGTGTTTTCAGGCATCATGAGTTTTTATAAATAAAAAGTATTATGAAAATAGTCCATCGAGCTCTAAATTAAGTAGTTCATATATTATTGAATCTTATATATTTGACTTCATTGCTCCAATTGATGAGACACTAGTCAGTTTGTTAGAAAATATTGCATGAAATGAGTAAATAGCACACCTGGCCATGAACTTAAAAATAAGAATGATATTCATTTAAAATATTTCTGAGGATAATGTGGGTTAAGAATATCCCTGATTCCTAGCAAATAGATAGTCATTCATTCACGGATCCGCCAAATCTACAATGAAATGGGTTTTATTTGCAAATAAATAGGAATCAATCTATGAATAAATTTGTTACTAATTAAATACATTTCAGGAAAATGCAATTGGGAATACCCTCCTGGGTTTCATAGAGCCTGAAGTGAAGGAGTGAGGACTACAAAAATCTTGTACTTGTTGTGTTGGCCACTGACCCTATAGTTCTTCATTGTGGGAGTTGGCTACTCTTTAGAGAATTGCTTGGTTCTATTGGAAAAATCACCAACAACTAGCATTGCTAAGCTATGCAATGACCTGTTTGCATTAGAAGGTACAAAGTTTGAGGGTGAACTGCAAGAGTTTGCAAATCATGAATCTAGTCTTCGGTGTGTTCTTGAATGTCTCCAGTCTGGTGGATTGACAACTGAAGCAACAGATGGAGAGGTTTGTGACTTATTTGACACTTTCTCTAGAAAAAGTATTTTTTTTATGGAGAGAATCCAAGAAAAAGCATTGGAAACTCTAATGTTCGAAAATAACAACAATCAAATGGTTTTGCAAATAATAATTTCCATTGGAGATCATTTGAATCTTGAATTTCTCATATGGATAATCAACCTTTTGAATCAAATGACTCATTGTCATATTTTAATAAATTCGTTGACAGATCATCTAAGAACTATACAGGCCAGCTGATAAAGGTGGACCTTGATGTTGAGAAAGAAGAAAACTCTTTGAGCTCTACTACTAGTATCAATTCAAGGAATTGTGTCAAGAGGAAGTGCAAATACCGTGTAGATGTTCTTCATTGTGAAAGGTTAGCTGGCTTGGCACCACCAACATTGCATTGTTTATTTCATCCTAACTATGACATAATTGTTTCAATGATCCCTCTCCCTTCTTCTCCTTCAATATTTTTTCTCGGAGGTGTCAGTCAAGTCCATTTTGGTCCACCATCATATTCTTCGATGACACCATGGATGAAATTGATTCTATACCCAATAGTAGGTTTTGGTCCTATTTCTGTTGTTCCTATGAAAGGTTTATGTTGCGAATTGGGGCAACCATTTTGCTAGTTGAAAGGGGTTGGTTTGATATTGCAAAGGAAATTTTTACAAAGGTATAAGAGGCTACTATGCGGAACATCTTTATTCAAAGTCTCGATGGAGTTGGTAAATTAAGCACATGTTTACTTTGTGAGGACAACTTGCACTTGTAGTGAAAATGTATCAAAATTTGTTTGAGGGAATTCTATGTTGACTTCAATACCCGATTTCATTAGGTTTTGTTTGAACACTTTATGGAGCAGAATTGTGTCTCAAATGCATTGTGAGGCCGAACAGTGGTAGGTTTGTGAATGATCATGGATAAGAAAAGTATACTCTAGCACCCTCAAATTACATATTATGCTTTGATGTTAGGATGCATTGCGGATTTTTCTTTTATCTTTCAATATTTCAAATGCAAAAATGTGTTGCAAAGTGGAGTTTGATAAACAATATGAGGAATCATTCAATGTATTCCCTATGTTTCAGCCAACCATCGGTTGTAGCAAGCCTGTGCATATGGTCTTGATGAAAGGAAGATAGAGCTGCATATTGACTATTGTAAACACTTGTTTGATATCTCTAGGGTTCATCAAGAAGCTGTAGAGCGTGAAGAATGAAGGATTCAAATGGTGGAAACATAAAAACTATGGCATTTTGTGCTCCTATGGTGCATCACTACTGAATGTCACCATTTCCACATTGTATTAGCGATGGAGCGATGTTTCATTTCCCATCACTGATTTCTTATTCTTTTCTCTCCTTGCATCTGCGATGTGCAATGGTGGTGGCCAAGAAAAGTTTGTGTAAAGCATGGTGGGGTCATGGAATAAGTTCTTAACATTATTATTGCTTTGAGTATTATTAAGTTTAAGGTAAATACATGGGAAAGGAAGTCTTCCACAACCTTATTTAAGCAAAAGTTTTAAGTGTTGGAAGTAAAATGTAAAGAAGGAACGGGTAAATGTTTTCAAAGTTTGATTAAAAAGAATAAAAGCCTTCACATGTAAAAAATTAAAATAACATAAGACCTTTTTCTATAGGAAATTTAAATGCAAAGGTGAAATGCATGGTAAATATAAAGTGCTCAAGTGAAGGCTTTTCACAGCCTGATAAAAGAATTGAAATTTTCACAATTAAAAAATAAAAGCTTTGTGTGGTTGGGCGGTGGAAAGAGAAACAAGGTAAAATGGAGGGTGAAGAATGAAGGATTTTCATGACAAAAAACTTCTCAACTATGGTAAAAGACCAATTTTCATCTGTAGAGAAAGACAAAAGGAGGAGTGAAATTTTTCATGGTAGTGCAATTTTTTGTTGCAGAGTAAAGGTGAAAGCAAGCAAAATGAAGGAACCGAGAAAACAAAGTATAGATGGAGCTTTTCTTCGATGGAGGAAATTATGGATCGAGGACCTGAATGGTGCCATATGGAGGGCATAGTTTCATTCTGGGGTTTTCCTCTTCTCTTTAAAATGTAATTTTTGCTTCATTTTAGAGGGGTTGTTCACTGTTTTGGTCTCATAGGAATACTTTTTTGTAACAGGTTCTTTAATAAATAAGTTTTTATTTCAATTTTTTGGGGATTTTCGAATCTTTTATTGGGGAATTTATTCAAGGCATAGTCATATTTGAATGTAAATAATGAGATATTCTAAATTGGTTGTCTCCATAGTATGTATTGCATAAATTATGAATATAAGAAATCAAAAATTCCTGGTATTTTTCTTCTTGTTTTTCCTTGAATATTTGTTTGGTGTTATTACCTTCATTCAAAAAATGAACTAAATTATATTAGCATAGATAGATATTTATGCAACTATGTGTTGGGATTATTAAGCATGGCTAGTTGAGTTTATTGTATCAGTAATGTAAGGCATTATCTAATAAGCATAGTTATGATAGATTGAATGACGTAATGAGTTTTAAATTACATGGTTTAGGTGACTCCACCCTGAAATATGGCACTGGTCTTTTAATGTTGTAGTTCCCTAAGATTTCTTGTGAGAAACTACAATTTTAAATGAACTTAAATTTCCTATCTCAGTATGATTGTGAAAGTGAGTTTTAGTGAATTATATCCCTCATGTTTAAATTGGATATTACTATGGAGTCCATCCAAACCTCTAGGGTATTATGTCCATTAAACATTCAAAGGATAATTATCTATTTATAGTTTATTTGATACTTTGGCACACAAGTATCTACAAGCACATTGTTGAGATCACCCTCTTGAGTTTCATAGAGCCCGAAGTGCAAGGGAGAAAGGTTTTTAATTCAATCTTCCATTGGTTGGCCAAATCTATCCTTGAATCTGAACATTAGGCCTAGAACCCCTTTAGGATTCAAATGGATTGCAGATTTGGGAAATAACAGATTGATGACTCTGTTGGGGAAGCTTCAATATTATCCATTTGAAAAGAGTCAATCAATTTGTTGATCTATAGTTTTGGGTCAGATGATCCAAGGACTTGCATACTTGAAAGAGATTGCTGCAAAATTTCTAGTGTATACTTGAAATCTGGTGCTCTGCTGGTGGAGAGAACTCAGAAATACCTAGATCTTGGAAGAAGCTTTTTGTTGCTTGAATATCTTTTCCTCTTTCAAAGAGGTGGTGACTCTACATAATTTTCTACATCATCATAAAATTTGGTTGCAACGGTTCTAAGGTATTTTTCTATTGCAATATTTGTGTAGGAAGGTTTTCAACAAAGGTTCTAGTTAATATTGTCCCGTATTCAGTACTTTGAGTTATTAGTAGAAAGGGAAATGAGAAAGTAGGATATTCTAAAAAGGTATTGAGAATTGAATAGTTGTAGAGGGAATAAATTATTATTTGCAAATATGTATTTCTATCTTAGTTATCCCTCTACAAGTTGTAATGACATGCCTAAAATATAGCCATGTCCTCAAAGGAAGGTGTCCACTAGTGAAAGATACAACCCTCTAGATTTCAGAAAAAATCAAGGTTACCCACATTCTATCCTGAGAAGAATTAATGATTATTTTCCTAAGTTTAGAGGAGATCTTGAAAAGTCGGCATCACAACATGTACAAGGTTTTCTTGATTTGATGGAAGATTGTCAAATTGAAAAAGGGGATGATATTATGATTTTTTTTCTAAGAACTTTAGAACCTATATTGTTGAATGTTGGTTTTCCAGTTTTCCAATGCATTCCATATGTTCATGGCAAGAGCTAGGAACACTTTTTATTGATCAATTTGAAGGAGCACCAAATGATAATAAGTGCTTGTTTGTAAGTAGAAATCTGCATATCTAGGAAGAATTTGAAGAACAATCTAAGAACAAAGTTGAATCCATATCATATATTGATGCATTGTGTGATATAGAAATATTTGAGGATGAATCCTCTTATGACTTTCATGATAGATTCATGAAATTTATGTTTGATATACCAGAATCAAAAAGACTTGATGAATCATTTTGCATTGATTTATTCTATTAGAATTGTGAGCTAGGTCTAAGTACCATGCCAGTTCACTTGAATCCCCCTAGCCTTAAATGTTTATATCAATGGCTTTCAGTGATTGAGGAGATGATAGAGAAATATGGAAGTAATCTCCTAACTCAAAAAAATTTAGATGGTATAGTAGAAGACAATGATAATGCATCATTTAGTGATGAAAATTGTGTTTCAAATCATCCCATGGAAAAAATGTATGCAAATGAAGATTGCAGCCATAGTAGTCAAGAGGAAAGACATGATGAGATACATAAAGTGTGTGAATTCTCTCCTAGTTTTTGTGAAAATATTGAAATGATGAGTCAATTTTTCAAACAAATCTAGATGGTATAGCAGAAGACAATGATAAAGCATCATTTAGTGATGAAAATTTTGTTTCATTCCATAGTAGTCAAGAGGAAAGACATGATGAGATACATAAAGTGTGTGAATTCTCTCCTACTTTCTGTGAAAATATTGAAATGAGGAGTCAATTTTTTGTATCAAAAGATGGTTGCAATGATGCAGATGATACCAAAAGTATTTTTTCCTCTATGGAATTTGAATATACAGTTGAAGATTATGTTGATTCTAAAGTTCCATGTCTTCATGGTGACAACATTAGTGTTGCAGATGTAAATGTGCAACCAGTTGAAATGCATTCTTGTCCAAATGATCAAAGACATTACAATTCTATTTGCAGCCCTAGTGACTATGATTCCTCTCAAGAGGAAGTGGTAGAATTGATTTCCTTAAGTGAGAAGTGTTTCAATAGGGATAATGAAAATATTTCTGAAAGCTCACAAGTGCATGGTGATGCTATGAAAACCTATGATAGTCTTGATTGCTCCTTGAATGGTCATCTCAGTTCACATTGTACTGAATGTATAAGACTTTATGAGCCTTGTATGGAAAGCTTAGATGCTGAAAATCAAGGTGACTTGAATATTTTCTCTTCAAGCAATGAATGTGATGTTGTGAGGGATAGTGGAATTCCAAGTTATCTTAGACAAGAGAAAGATAATGGATATGAATTGAACACACTTTTTGAAGAGGAAAGATGTGATCAGTAGTGCTATAATGCAAATAACAAAGTGTGCAATGAATTTTAGTTGGAGAGATTATCCCCAAGTAGCTGCAATGAAGAAATAAATTATGGTTTTTAGTTTGATAGTGAAGAATGTAGCCCTGTTGATTATTGCAGTAGTATGAACAAAGAAAGAGATAGGTATGCAAGAGGTTCATTGGATGAATCAGTTCAAGTAGTTGATTATAAGGAGCATGCATATGTTGATAATGATGAACAAGGAACTCATGTTTTGTTTGATGCTTTACCTTCTTCTACTCCTTTTGTTGGCTTTGAAGTTATCACTGAATGTTTGCATGAGGATAGCACAAATGTAGTTGTACATGAAATTGAAAATGAGAAGACAAATGTTAATACAATTAATGCCAGTTTTTGTGATGATTTTGCACTTGAGGAATGTGATTACGTCAATCACATGGATGCATATGAGGATCCTTTTTCTAGATCTGCAACTCATAATTTTCCTCATGAGCAATATGCTTCAGATTGTCACACACACACACACACACACACACACACACACACACACACACACACACATATATGTGTGTGTATGTATGTATGTATATATACATATATATATATATATATATATATATATATATATATATATATATATATATATATATATATATATATATATATATATATACAATCATACATATATATATATATATATATATATATATATATATATATATATACATACATATATACATATATATGTATATATATATATATATATATATATATATATGTATGTATGTATGTGTGTATGTATATATATATATATGTATATATATATATATATATGTATATGTATATATATATATGCATATATATGTATGTGTATATATATGTATATATATACATATTTATATATATATATATATTGATATATGTATATATATGCAATTAGAACCATTTATTATAAAACAAATATATATATGATATATAGTTCTAGAGTATATATATTAACCTAAGAAAATTAAATATAAATATATTTTAATTTAAGAAATGTTGATATTAAACTAAATTTTAAACAAAAAAATTAAAAAAAAGGGGGGAAAACCTCTACCACCCTAGCCTAAGAAGGTCCACGACTAATAGGGATAGTGCCACAATGGGTTGTGGCACACTATGGATGTCGCGGCCTCCTTTGCGGCGCTGTGACACCCACAGGAGATGACCTCCCTTATGGAGGGTTGTCATCCCCATTAAGGGAGGCGCCACATCCTCCATAGTGGGGTCGACCCCCTATGGTGGCCACTATCAAAAAAATATTTATCATTTTATACATAACCTAGGAAAAAAATTACTTAGTTATATATACCTATTTTAATATCAACAAGGAATATAAACTAAAATTAAATGCAATATAGTTTGTGTTATTCATATTTTTTATGATGCAGGAGCATCTAGTGGTGTAAGGGCAATCTTGCATCACCCAAAAATAGTTAAATTTCAAGTTTCTCGGTTTTTAGATATTTTTACATTTTTGGATACCCTTTTCATCATAATGAAATTCCCAATTTATGGTTTTTATTTTCGGTTCTTGGGTTGAAAGATATTGCAGTTTTAGTTTCCCAGATTTGCACCTGAAAATCTTCCAAGTTAGAATTGAGGCACTTAGAGCTCCCGGATCGGCCCTAAAACTTTCCAAAATCAGCATGGCTGATTTCTAGCGCGTTATTGACTTCGAGACCTTTCCAACGGTTCAAACGGTTCGTGAATCGGAGTCCCGGATCAAAAGTTATGGCCCCGGGAAGTTGGTGCACTTTCTAGAAGATACAATTGCAAATGCTCTTTTGAAATTTGAACTTCATGTTGTAAATTTTCGGTGCCAAACTGCCTAAACTCAAATTTGAATGTTGTTTTGGCTCCAAACTAATGAGGAGCTCTATTTATGGGCGGGTTTCTAATTTTTGGGTAACTTTTTGGGGACAAGCTTGCATATTGCGAAAGGGTGATTTTGTAGCCTTCTGTAACTTGCATGTGTTGTAGAACTTGGGGATTTGAGATCCTCTGCATGTAAGAAGCTCCATTTTCTGAATAATAAAATTATTCTCTTGTTCGTGGGTTATTTTCTAAGTCTCGGGCTGCGCCCTCATCATTTTATATATTTATTATGCAAATATATATAGTGGTAATTATGTATATTCATCTAGTGTATATACACATATTTATGCAACATATGGAGTTAAAGGAAATATATATATATATATATGGATAAAAAAAGAACAAAAATATGAACACTTTTTGCTAAATGAAAGTATATATATACTCATATGAGTAAAGGAGGAGAAATAGGGAGAAAGAAATATGAAATTTATTTTCATCTTCATTGAAGACTCTCCTCCCAACATTATCTCCAACTTAGAATCACAAATGAGATAAAATAAGAGAAAAACAAACCTTTAAAGAGGAATCCTTATGAGTTAGGGTTTACTTGGTTTACCCTAGATCTAATGGTCTAAATTAAAACTCATCTAAGGGATAAGAATGGACGCACATTCTATTAGCTCCTAAATTTGTTCTTACCTTAATTAAATTTGATTAATTAATAAAACTATCTTGGTGGGGACAACGTGGCTAGGTCCTCTTGACTTTAAGTTGTGACTTAAAGTCTTTTTTAGAAATAAATCATAAAAGAAATTTAGGACCTTAAAAATTATTTAAAGGGATACCTTATGGACTAAAGTAATTTTTTTATTGAACAAAGTGATAAGAGAATTACATGGAAGAAGCTATGAAGAGTAGTTGAAGTACATTACTATACATCCAATAAACTAGTCATAAAGGCAACATAAGGTAATCAATATTACATATCATGTAAGACATTTTTATAGACCAATAAACTAGCCACAAAGGCAACTAAAAAGGACCACAATTACATTAACTGTATAACATTTTTACAATGACTAAGCTTACTGTCAAGTTGAAACTTCATAATTTGTTCTTTAATCTGTTGTAGTTGTTGTTTGACCTTCTCATTCTTCCTACATAAGCCTTGGATCTGTGAAAAAGGAAAAACCACCCAAAGAAATATATCAGAGTAAAGCCTTAGAGTACTAGTTACCTTATGCAAGTTGTTAGAAAATATAACATCACATATATTCTTCCATATATATTTTTAAGATCACATGTCGAATAGAATCAACAATCACATGATTGTGCATACCAGATTCAAGTTCTTTCCAACTAAAATAATGATAAAAAAATCCTTGAAAAATATCTAAACACAACATATTATTTTTTAGCATATAAACAATCCCAAAATATATGTTTCAAACATTCAACACCATGACAAAAAATACAATTAGCTGGTTGGACCATAATACATCTGAATCTATCCCCAATAGGTAGTTTGCAATGTAATATTTTCTAAACCAACACTTGTGTATCAGTATCAACTTTAGATTTCCATATTTGAGCACCCATTTTAGACCAAAATTTGGATCTAAATCTACACTTCCACTTATGATTTGTACAAGGAGTGAGATTCCAACTAGGAAGAAATTGTATATACATTTTATTTTAAAAAATGATTGAATTGACTATGAGCTAGCCATTTCTAGTCTTTAAAAAAGTAACAATCCCTTGGAGTACATAATTTCATAGCCAAATAAAGAGGAACAAGTGATCTAATATTAAAAATCAGGAACTACTCATATTTATTACTCAACCCATGTTATTCTTTGATATTAGTCCATGATGCCCAGTCAAGTATATCAAAATTACAAATGACTTTAAATTTTTTAAACCCCTTTCATAAACAAGTAGTAACCATGTCTTGAAAAGCTAATCACTAATGGCTAATTATGATAAGTAATAATTTTATTCCACCATATTGACAATTGAGGAAAAATTAAACCCATTATATAATTAAGAGTTATTCCAAGTTAAAAATTTACAAACTTTTTTCCATGCTTTCCAAATAGACTAGAGAGGAAATGACACTTTTATTTTAAAGAAAGGAGACAAGAGCATTTTTTCTAACCAACGAATAACTTGTCATTTTTTCTTAATAGAAGCTTCCATGATTCATTGATGAACTAAAATTTTCCATGGTTCATCTCCATTAGCCACTCTAACTATCCATTTTGCAACAAGACAAGTCCCTTGGGTGAAGGGGTCTATGAGCTCTAGTCCACCTTTTTGTTTTGGTTGAATGTAATGGGATCATGAAGAAGCAATGAACCCAGCATTACCATCCCACTTGGACCACAATAATTTACAAATTATTTTATTTAGCTCTTCATAACCTTGCTTAGAAGGCATCCAACAAGAGGAATAGTACACATGGGTCACAATAAGAATCTTATTAGCTACTTAATTTTTTCTAGGTAGGGACAAGAATTTATTGCCCAAATTAAACAACTTATACTTAAGTCTATTTAAAAACCAAGCCCACATTTTAGAAAGAGAAACTCCCAAACCAAAAGGAATACCAAGATATATAGTTATCTCACCATGTGTGATTTTCCTCCATTATTTTGGTATCCAACAAGGAATTGGACCGAGCTAAGACATAAAAAAATTAGTTTTATTATGTGTTATAAGAGAACCAGAAACATCACAATACAATTTCAAAATTCCCAAGGTATGTTCACCTCCTCTTCAAAGTTATGTAGGAATAACATACTATCATCAACAAAGTGGGAGTTTTTATCACCTTTTTCTGAGGAATAGAAATTCCTTTGATAATTTCCATCTGGTAGGCCTTATGGAGAAGATAGCCCAAGGAATCAACTGTAAGAACATAAAAAATGGGGAAAAGGGGACATCCCTTCCTTATGGATCATTGAAACTCAAAGGAGTTTTACATAACATTATTAATAATAACGTGGGAATTAGAATCCTTAAACAAAATTTGAACATCCTTTTGAATTTTAGGACCAAATCCCAACCATTGCAACATTTTAAGAATGAAGCTCCATCGAATTCTATCAAATGCTTTATCAAAGTCCAACTTGACTATCAAAGAATTTTGGCTTCATTGTTGAGTCCAATCCATTGTCTCCCAAGCCAACATTAAATTATCAAGAATATATCTTCCCTTTAGAAAATATGTTTCTTATCTCTCACAATAATCTAGATAATAGGCTTAATTTTGATCACTAAATCCTTTGCAATGATTTTATATGAAGTATTTACTAAAGTTTAATAGGCCACCAACTAGCGATGGAATCCTCATTCTTCCCTTTAGGAATAATTTTGATTAGACCTTTTTTAATATTATGACCTAAGGAACCATTATCAAGGGCCTCTAAATAAAATATTTAAAAATCATCCTTGATATGATTCCACATAATTTGATAGAATCCAACTAGAAGACCTTCAACACTAGTAGGGCTTTTATTGGTTTCATAGAGAATAAGGAATGTTCAATTTCTTCCAAAGAGAGAATGTGACCCAAAAATTTTCTATATCCAGGATCTATCACATTTGGGATATAATCTTGTATGCTCTCTTCCAAGGCTTGTTGGATATCAATCCAATTGTTTTCCTCTTTGAACAAATTTTAATAAAATATTATAGAACAGATTTATAATTTCTACATTATCAATGTGATATCCATTTTCATCACTTATAGCCTCAATTCTCTCTTTTTATGTTTATAATTGAGATAATTGAAGAAATATTTATATCCTTTGTTCCCTTGATCCATTGAATTTTGACTCTAATTTTGATACCTTTCCCCTTGTAATGATCTAATTTGTGTAACTAAGCTTCAATAACAGCAATATACTTTTGATTTTTTTCATTATGTGGGTCAAAGTTAAGGTTTTTCTAGCATGTTCTATCTGCCCATGGATATATTTCTCTCTGCATTTATGTTTCTGATCCATTCTTCTTCCAATGGATTGAAGAAATTTAACACATTGAGATATTGCAGCATTCCACCAAGCAATGCATGAATCTCCTTCTAGAGGTTTAGGTATTGAGTTTCAAATTTCCACTAAAGATAAAACACATTTAGCATTTTAAGATGAGAGGTATTGAGTTTGAAAGGGATGTGAGAGGAGATATCAACATTTTGGGAAAAGGAGGAGTAGAAAATTGGAAATTGATCTAACAAGGTTATTGAATAATCCACCTGGACCCAATAATTTAGGGGAAACTTGTCTAACTTTATGTTATGAGATAAATAAAACTGATCCAATTTGCTCAGTTTCCTATGACTACCTGGACTAAAATTAGACCAAGTATACCAATTATTGGCATGACTATACAACTTATATGAATAGGATCAACAACTCCAAGAAAATTTTGATAAGAAATTCATTTTTCAAAGTCCTCATGGCTAAGTTTAAAATAGTTAAACCAGTTGTGATCCTCATGATGTTCCACCATATTAAAATCTCTTCCCAACACCCAATCAGCATTCAAAAAATATTAGACAACCAATCCTAGAGAACTCTTTCCTTTGGATTGTTAGGAGCATATATTGAGCAAAAACCCATGGTATATCCATTAATAAAGGAAAGAGCCCAAACACAACTATGTGATGGGTCCTCTCCCTTATTAATGACATGTTTGGGAATCCAATGAGACAATCCAAAACAGCTCCACCACTACCATCCTTATGTGAGGTATGAATGAAAAAAGCTTCTTTCTAAAGGTTGAAAAGAGTCACATCTAAGTGATTGTTGTTTTGATTATATGGGAAAAAAGGGTTTTGAAGGGACCCAAAACACTTTACATCAAGCTACATCAAAATGTTGTTGAGAAAATAAAAGAACGATTAAAGAACTAGTAGCAACCATCACCCAAAAAAAATCCAACAAACAACAAGAAAAAAATGAAAAAGTAGAGCTAAAACAGACAATTTAACACAAAAGAATTACTTCAGATTTTTTAGAGTATTGGCCACCTCAATCTCCTTATTGTAGTGCAAGTTTACCATTTCCATCAATTCCTATTTTTCTTCTTCAAAAAACTTCCTCAAACTACCCCTCATCCTTGTGCATGGGCCTTTAACCTCCTCTTTGGAACTCTTCTTACCCTTCCCCTTGGAAGCCTAATCCTTCTCATACATCTCTGCAAAGTAGATTTGATCCTTTCAAAGTTGGCTTAGAATTTTGTCTAGAACTACCTTGAGAGAATTCATGCTATTTTTGACTAACATATGGCTAATCTTCAAGAGATTCTTGATATCCTCATAGTTTCCTTGATCTTTCCCTCCAACTCACAAAGGCATCCTTCACAATCAACTTTGAAATTTAAAAAAAAAAAAAAAAAAAAAGAGAATTCCAGATCCATCATCCTCTCTATGAGCAAATATGAAGATGTCCCTTTTGGATGATTAGCCAAATTTTCCTTTAAGCTTATGATTTTAATTTTCACCTTATTAAACTTCATAATAACCCATTTGGAAAGTTTGAAGTTACATGTGGCACCAATTCTAGCCATGTCTAGCAACTCCAACATAGAGGTGTTATCTTTGTCAAGATAGGAGAAATCCTCAGAAAGAGGATGAAAAATTGTTGTTTTTGGTTTGTCCAAGGCTAGGTTCTTACCCACAGCTCCCCTCTCACCCTTATCAACCATGGAATTCTCAAAAACCTTGTCTCCCTCTTTGTTGGCATCTTGAGGAGGTGTCTGTTGGGTGGGAGAATCTTCCACAACTAAGGCATTGTCTACAAAGTCCACCTATTCTGGTTCCTCTTGCTCACCCTTCCTGCACCCTTTTGACTCTGACCTGTGGATCTTGGCCAGTCTCTTAGAAACCCTCTGGTGAAGCCCCAAATCATAAATTCTTCCACCTGGATTGAATTTTCTTCCTCATCCTTCCCAAAATATTTTGAATCCGAACCATGTGACTCGACCTTCTTTTTGGTTTCTCATCATTGATGCCCAATATTTTTATGAATAGAATAAATTGTTGTTGATCTTAACTTCTTGTAAGAAAATCACATCTAGTTTCCATTTTTCTAAAGTGTCTTTGACTTCAAATTTTCGATGAGGGTGTGACAACCCTCTCATATTCCAAAATAAAATCTTACAATTCATGAAGAAACAACTAGAGGATTATCATACTCTTGTGGAAAGACTTCAAAATGATTAGAGACGGAAACCTTTTGTTTAATGTTCAATTTTTCATTTGAACCAACTAGAGGAGACCTAGACCTTTGTCTAGAATTAGGAGGAGGAGAAATGGATCTGCTAAGGGATTTAATCAAACCAAGAGAGTAAAGGAGGGAAGGCTCATTGATAGTAGGGTGGGAAATGGAAGAAGGATATGGTTCCTTCCTCTTATGAACAATCCTCCACTCATAACTCATAATAGCATATTTATAAGATGCATTAACCACAAAAGGGGGTTCTGAAAGAGGGGAAAGATTAGAAGTAGGAGTATTATTTTTTGTTTGAAGGGACGATGACAGGGTGTTTTTAATGGTATACTTTTGACTTTAAAGTGGGACTATTGGAAACCTTTGTTGGAGAAACTTGTAGAAATGAAGAAGAAGGTCTACCTATTTTCTTGACAGGACAATCTTGAATCAAATGGCCATCCTATTAATAAAAAATCATGCATTTGTCTTATTCAAATACACTATTGGTTGATCCAATTCAAAGCCTGGAGAAAAAAATAATAATATTTTTTGGTAAAGGTTCAAGTCAATTTCCATGCATACCCTTGGATGAACTCTTAAGATATAAAATTTATCAGAGCTTTGCTTGCACTATATAACTTGCCCGATTTTTGTTGTGATATCTTTCAGAAATGTTTTGAATACTAAATTTAAAAAAGAATGTTCCAACCACATAAGGTAGTGAGAATGGGAAGGGCCTTCAGGATGAAAATCAAAGGTCCAATCTTGCAAATAACAAATTTGTCTACATATAACCCATGCTCCATATTGTAAAACTACTTGAGCATGCTTAGCAGACCTAAACGTACAAGAGACATAGCCTTTCCCCAACCCTCTAATTGCTTCAATCACCCAGCCTTTGTTTTCCCAATTTTGTTTACCCTATTTTTAAAAGTCTAATTCAGTAGGTATTCCTCTTAAGAAAAACAAAATAACAATTTTGTTTTTATTTTTAACAATGCAATCCACAACTTCATCAAGTAGCTGGAATTCTAAGGATTTACCTTGATCTTATTTTTCTTCTACTCTAATCTCTTCTTTTGTTTCTCCATTTTTAATAGGGGTTTCCTCTTCTAGGACTATCTAATTGTTCTATTCTCCCTCTAATTTAGAAGCCTCCTCCATTAATGTCATCTCTTTGTTGGATTCCAATAATGGTGTTTTCTTTTTCAATCTTACTTTTGTTTTCATCCTCATATTTAACTCTTCCTTTCCTAGTAGCTCAGACTCTGTGGTTTTTTTTCTACCTCCAAGCTACCACATAGATAGAAATAATCACTACCTTTCTCAACACTTTTATCTTTGTACAAAATCATTATCTAAAATAAAATTCCCACGTATGATTGACTAAGGCACCTAAAATGTTTGGCGAAAGAATCATTTCCAACACCTCTAAATTCTCCAATCTATTTCCTTTGCAACCTTAGGGTTTGTACTTCTTTCTATCGTGCGCCCATAAAATTAGACAAAAGTAACTTTATTTAGTTAGATTAAAACCAAGAACGGTCTTCTTAAGGCTAACTAAGTCATGAGACTTTGAATGCATTAAACATTAAATAATCAAATCAGAAAACCATTTTGGGAGTAAATCTAGTATAAATGGTTCATATGAGTTAAAGTGAAATTCATGAATCAAATTGATGATTGTATTTAATGAATGAGGATATGGGTGAAGAATGTGCCACCAAACTTCAATAATTGTGTCACCGTTGACCTAATTATAACAATGATAAATTATTACTTTAAGAGTAAGGACAAATTTAAGGATCTAATCCCTTATGATTCTTTGTAGACATAAAATTTAGGTTACATTAAACCTATCCTAATGCATCTTAAAATGAGTTAATGACTATCAAGCAAGAAGAAATAATTTTATTTTTATTTATCATAGATTCAATCTAGTTAGATCTTACTTTGAGGAGTTTATGGTTAAGTTATTGGAAAAAAATACTTAAACAAGTTATGACTGATATTAAGGCATTAACCCAAAAGAAATGGGTTATTTGAAATTAAAAATGTGACATGATTAAACTAAATAATTAAGTCAAGTCTAGTATTAGGAATTCATTTCCTTTAGGATTCAAGAGATAGCCAACTTATGTCTAAACCAATGGGACCTAAGGTGTTCTTTAAGTAATTAATAATTTGGTTTCAACCCTTGGTATTAGGTGATAACATTATAGGAAAACCTTGGTTAAATAAAACTTAAGTATTAGGGTCAATCCTAGAAGGTGTAAGAGGTTGTGTTTGCAAGTAACCCTAGTCATAGTTGTATGGTGAATCCTTTAGAGTTAACTTTCACACTTGAGTCAGGATGTCACAACATGGAATTTATAGCTTAAGACATGGCTAGGTCCTCAATGGAAGTTGATGTACACACATTTGAGTAGTGATGAGTACATGAGTTATGTTTAAAAAAAATAGATGATTTTCTTAGTGAAAATTTTGGGCATTTTAATTAGGATCTATTTAATCTTCTTATAGAAGAATCTATAAAAAAAATTCATATTTCATCATTATTCATTTATGATTTAACCATATCCATATCCAAAAAATAGATATTTGACATGATTTGAAGCTTTAGTAGGGCAAGATTTTGAATAATGAACCATCTATTTACAAGCATAATAATAAACTCAAGATTTATCATTAGAAGTTTTTTTGTTCTTTTCCTCAAAAGAACCTTTAAGTTTTAAACATAATTGGTATATCTTGTCTAATTCTATAGTAAGGTTTATCTACAATTATTCTTTTGTGTCCATATGTTTCAACTCCATCAATAGATGAATACCCCAAAATGTGAACCACAATTTTTATTACTTAATTAAACAAGCAATCATACCCCATATAAGTACAATAAAATAATATAAATTAACATTCATTAACAAGTCTAATCCACAAGTATGCCATTACATCCTCTATAGAATAGTATAATCATTGATAAGTACAACATACCAATTATTACATTAGGGACAATACTACAACCCATAAAGAATATATAATGATATACATAGGTGAAACATACCCAACTCTACCACATATGCAATAGTTGTCAAATACAATAATATGATATCAACATGTGACACTCATTAGATATAGCTACATGTGGGTAAGGTGATTTGAATCCACACATCAAAGGTATTAGGATAGTGTGAGTGAAATTGTAATCCTAATGTATAATTTTAGGTCTCCAAATTTCTTAGAATTTGTAACATGGATGCCCATGAGGAGCTAAGTTGTATTATTTATTATTATTTCCAATTATGTTAGATATCTGTTGTAATGGAATTTAATAAATGAGTTCAAATATTTAGAGTGATGGAACATCTTTTTCAAGATGGAAATGCAATTGTTGCACTCATGGAATGTCTAGAAATGGGAAAGTGGTTTTAATGAAATCTTATGACATAATTTATGATGCATCAGTCTGTAAAAGTTGTTTATATTTTGGGTACCACTCTCATGTAGTGGGTCAAGATTATTTTTACAAGATTATTTTGAGACCTTATTTGGGCCTATGCAATGTTTTAACATGACCTTTCTAGCCTTCTTTAGTCTATATATTGAGGGATTGGTATGGAGGAGGAATGTTTTTCTATGTCCTCTCGCATTGTTAGAATAATATTAGATTTAAGATTTTTTTATTATTTGAATTATGTACGTGTTTTCAATTGATTAATGCAAGCTTGATATATGTTTGACCTAGTGGATTTTTTTCTAAAATGGTATCTTCACATCTATTCGGTGTTGATTTAATATTATTTTTACATACTTTTTCATGTTATCTTTCAAATTTATGGTTAATCATATATAAATTTAATTAGGTTAATTATATTTGTAAACTTTATGCATATACTTTCAGTATTATTATTCATCAATTTCCTCAACATTTGGTATCAAAGCTAACAATTTTGATCAGAGAGGGATATCCTTCTAAAAAATTTGTGAGGTTTATTTTAGTTTTTTACAAATTTGTTCTTTTGGAAGCAATAGTTAGCACATCTTGGTCAAAATTTGAGAATCTCATTGGTCTTGGCCATAATTGGTGAACATTGAAAATGAAGTATCTCTTAGAAGAAAGGGATCAATTGAGAGTAGTTAAAAGGAAGGGAAATTTAAGGGTCTTTTTAATGAAGATTGGATTAAGTTGGATATGAAGGCATGAGAAACCCTTTGATTATGTCTTATAGATTCCATCCTCTTGAATGTCTCATAATAGAGTATCACATTCTATCTATGGAAGAGGATAGGTAATATATATCAAACTAAAAGTACCACTAATAAGTTATATCTCAAATATGTTTTTACTCTTAAAAATAAAGGTGATTTTATTGTTGAACTTCTTAATGTATTTAATTTAATTTTGAGTTAGCTATTTTTTGGATATTAAATTGATAAGGAAGATACATGTAGCTTGGGAGAACTCAATTGTTTCTATTAGTAGAAATTATATATAACCAAATATGGACACCCTTACTGTTGTATTAATCAATGAAGATATGAGGAGAAAGTTTTATTATGAAGGTTCTAAGGATTTCTTTCAGATGTAGGGAAGGCCTAAGGATAAATATGGGTCTAAAGGAGAATAAAATAAATCTAAATCTAAGTCAAAAGGATGCTTCAAACCCCCTAGGAAGAGTAAAGTACTAGAGCTATGAAAATATAAATTATGTGAAGAAGGAACAAAAAAACAAAATGAAGAGCTTTAATGATTCCTCCATAGATAAATTATTTGATGATGGTGATAATGATGCATTGCATATTTTAGCTAATTTATTATTAGTGATGATTATTAGTTGAATGATTCGGGTTTATTCTACCATATGTATCCTCACAAGGAATGGTTAACTTAAACCAAGCTTGTGATGGAGAGATTTCCATTGGTGACAATAGTACTGCTAATATATTATACCATCTAGCCAAAATGTGTCATTTTTGGAAGTTTTTAAATTCTTTTTCAAAAACTAAAAGGGTATAAGTTATTTTCCAAAAAAGGATTTCTTTTTGGAGTCTATAGTTTAGTGCCATAAAGAAAGGAAAATAAATCTAATATTTATTTTTTAGTGAAAGTTTCACACAAAGGAAAGAATAAAGTCTATTTACCTTTGAAATCCTCACCCATGTAGAAGAATTTTAGGGTTTTCACTTGATAAATAGGAAAAAAGTGGTACCCTAAGATTTCACCTTAGGATTACACACTTTTCTAGGTGGGGTTTATCATTAAGAATTGAGATTAGATAGGATATGATATTGAATTGCAACCTGAAAGGTGAGTCAACCAATCCTAGGGTTTGAATTCTGTGGTTTTGGAATGAAATACAATGATATAACTAGATAATTATGCAAATATACTATTATGATGAAAAATAGTAAATCTAGATGAGAAGTCACAGACAAATTTGATACTAAGAAATAGACTGAGCGAACTAATGTGCACATGTCATATAAATTTGAGGATGATTTTGGAGGACCAAGTCACCCAAGATGACTATGTCCTTGTAACTTAATTTTAAATCTATCTTCATAGTCCTTGGGAGTCTAGTTAGGAGTTTCTTCCTTCCATATCTCATTTTCATATCTTTGTTGGATGCAGATATAGTTGAGTTTATGTATGTTTCCAAGTTGTAGGGTTTATATGCAACAATGAGCAAGTAGTTTTCAATCTTCCTCCAACATTATTTAGATCTGAAACCTACACATTCAAAGAGAGAGGAAGGTTGGTGCCATATAGGGGCTTTCCTTGGTCAAACCCCGTGTTGGTGTTTCCACCTCCACAATGGAAAATTCAATGATAAAGAGAGCTTATCCTTTTGAGGGATAAAGGCTAAATGACAAATGAATGATGAATCAAAAATGGACTATAACTCACCACCCAAATCTAATTTTCTTTGAAGGATTGAAGTCATACAAACCTCCTTAAGGCTTGATTGTAATTTGGCTTTATTTTCTTGAAGACCTACAAGTGTTAGTGCTCACAAAAAAATGTATGCATGAACATAAACAAACTCACATAAAATTTGAAATGATGCTTTCAAGCTACTACAATTCTACTCTTGACTACTCTTGACTTGATAATGATTTCTTGATAATTCTCTTGATTACCAATAATTTCCACTTCTTGCTTCTTCCTTTTCAAATGATGTAGTGACTAGGTATTTATATGCAATTAATCAAATTTCTCAAAAATTAAATCTTGATAGTCGACATTTGACATTTGAAAATTAAATAATAAAATGCCAACTTTACATATTAAAATTTGGAGGCAAAACAAGAGGACTAAGTTGCCTTGGGAGACTTTTTCCTATCCCTATTTTGTGTGGTGTAAGGTATCAAGAGAAAAATATTAAATTTTTACTTTGGTTTTGCACATGGGTTTTATTGATAAATGTCGAAATGTGCCATAGAATACATAACTTGGGACATTAGATGTACAATTAGGTCCAATTACTTAGGAGGTAGAAAAACATAGTGTGAAATTGTCAAGGGTGACAATTTACGATGCTACATTTAGCCCCCACTTTAGTGAGAGTACGAACTTACACTTAGACACACTAAAGTAGAAAAATATGTCAAGAGGGGTTTGATTGTCCAAATATTGAAGAGATAGGATGACAATGAATCTAGGGGGAGTGTAGAAGCCCCTATGATTCAAGATCCTATGGCAAGACAACATAACAAAGTCTAATATTTTCTAGGTGAATCACGAACCAAATGCATGACTAGATAGTGAAGTCTGATATTCACTAGGTGGGCCTTTGAAAAATGGTAGAAAAATGAGAAACACACAAGGACTAGTGACGACTGGTTTTCACTAGGTGTGTACCCATGTCAACCATACCAATAATTATACTCCTTGATAA
Organism: Sequoia sempervirens; assembly: GCA_007258455.2. Classification (NCBI taxonomy): domain Eukaryota; kingdom Viridiplantae; phylum Streptophyta; class Pinopsida; order Cupressales; family Cupressaceae; genus Sequoia; species Sequoia sempervirens. The sequence goes on along the minus strand of VDFB02281492.1, from coordinate 101,314,456 downwards.
TTTTGATAAGGTGCTACACGAATGATCAAAATTTTATGCCAACGCACTACTAAGGGTGATCCCACAATAGTGGTTTACAATTTTTGGCCAAAATGGACATTGAAATTATTATTTTTAACTAAATCTTCACATTCAGGCACCTATAGTGGCTAAACTGTGAGGAATTTGAAGATGATGCAAACTAGAGTTTTGTCACATTTTATCTGTAGATTCTAAAAATATGTTTTTTTTTTAAATTTGGAATCAGATTGCACTTCTTTTTCCATCGCCCACGAAAACTAGTTTTTTTCATAAAACAACATTTTAAAAAAGTGACGCACACCATATAAAATATAACTTTTTTTCCATGAAGGATAAAATTCTAACTCTTTCAAATTTAGATTTTTAACTCTGATATCTAGTGCTTCCACTTGGTTAGATAGTTTTTTATTGAATATTTTTTCTTTAATCAAGTTTCAAAGTCAAACCAATTACAATTCAGACATACCGCGACCGTATAATGCGTAACTCTTTTTGTATATATCAAAATTCAAAAAAAAAATTATTGGATCAAGGACTTCAATATCTGGTGCACTCATATTTTTCAAAAAAAAAATGATAATTTACTATTTTTCCACATGTGCATAATAGAGACCTTCAATTTCAGTGAAAAGCCTATGTTTAATAAAACTAAAAAAAATACATAATAAAACCAAAACATATTAAAATTGTATTCATTGGATAGCTCATTCTGAGGACTACCTAATTCCAGTTGGGTTTGTGAAGACTCCTCCATTTTCATCCTCAACCCGAGCTCTGAAGCATAAAAATTTAATTTTTTTTGTGTCTCAGGGGGGGATGAGGGGTAAGGGGGGTTTGCTCGAACCCTGGTTCGAGTGAACCACCCTTCCATAAGGGATTTTGTTTGGTTTTTGGGCAGGAAAGCATTAAAAGGGTTCGCTCAAACCAGTAGGTTCGTACAAACCCCTAAAATCAAGTTTTTTTCCATGGGGTCATTTTTTGTGAGTTTTCCTTCCTCACTTGAATTGTAAACCACTATTGTGGCTTCACCCCTAAGTCTAGTGTGTGTGAATAAAGTGAAGCACATAATGGAATGTATGCTCCCACCTTTAATTAATTGCAAAACACTATGTTGTGAGCAATTGCTTTAAGGTAGAAAAATGATAAATTCCATACGATAAAGACATAAGAGCTTATTTAGAAAGTCATATTCCAATGATATGTTTCCAAATAAAGCTAACTCATGTAAGGGGTTTCCCCCAATGCAATGCCAAAAACAAAATATGAACACATAATGGATCCACAGACTTGGGTTTAGTATACACCTTTGCTACAATAATATAATAAACCTCAGAATTGACATCATTCAACTAGATACTCATGGAACTACAAACACATCAAAATAATTACATGTAGAGAAAAATAATAATATTTTGGGTCAACATGGAAGAGACCGAAATGTCTCAATGCCTTGCATCATCCCCAAAAGGAAAAAACAAGACAAAAAAGAACAATTTTTATGACATAAAGAAGAATGGAGATACAAATAGATGAATGTCATAACAGATTCAATTCCTTTGTATCATTGCACCAACAGAGCAACAAGGGTTATCCAAATAAAAATCACTAACAAAAATACTAAGAAGCACAACATAGGAAATCAAATCACGTGCAATCAAACACAAATAATATATGAAGAAAATAGTAAAAGGTATTGCACATGCGAGCTGATCTAAAGAAAATCATCTACATCCCAATCTTGCTCATATATAGAAGGCAGACAACTAGCCAAAAAAAACTACAAGTGTTGTACTAGGAGCATCACAGGCTCAACATGTGGTGAATCACTCTTATCAGGAGGATTATCATAGTTGCCCCCATCTAAATCCATAGACTTGGAAAACAACAAAGATAACTAATTATTCACTTGTTCATCAATTTTAGTATCCTCATGGACTCATCATATAAATTTATTACCATGGGTGGTTTTATGATAATGTCAGTTATATGTTATTTTTTCACTTCTTGTTTTGGTTGAGACATGTAAGGTTCAATTTCATGTTTCCATTCATCATGACTTGTTTGGATAGGTGTTTGATCTTCAAGTAATGTTTTATTCTTTTCACCCATCTATCAAATGATAGCACGACATCTATGCCTATGCTCTTTAGCATTTTTGTTTATTCTTCTATGATTTTTAATTGGTTTTTTGACGATTGGTCTCTTTTCTTCCCTCAAGGGAGGAATTGAAGGGACCATTGAGGGTTGGGAAACCGTTGTCTCCTTAGGTCTATAAACTTGTTTTTTCTTTTGAAGGCAGAAAGGTAATCATTTGATTTTCTCTTGGTCTTTTATATGATATACATGGAGAAACTACAACATATATACCTTGTTTATTTGGAAGGGTATTTGCATCATCCATGGGTTCATCCATGACCTATGAGATGAGAGGAACAACCATGGACTGATCATTCTCAAGTGGGATATTACTAAGAGATGGTTTTGTTAAGTGCTTTTCCTTAAACTTTTGATAAGATTTGAAAAATAAATACTCACGAGGCTTAATTGGTTTCATGGATTAAGGCCAAAAATGATCCAATGAAAAGTTTCCATGGGAAGCCAAAGGTTTAAACCCACTATGATGAATTGTATATATTTTATTCTCAAAGGGAACTTTATGCACTTGTGGATAACCGACAAGATGTATAGATGCATCAATGTGTGTGAAAGCAATGTCAGGAAACAAAGTGGTTTGGCCCTTACGAGGTTGAACATCTATTAGAGTAACCATATTATCTAGACCATCCTCATTAGCATTCTTGTCATCAAAATCTTGCATGAAGTTGGATGTATGATTTGGCATTAGATTTATGAAAATTTGAAAATTTTGATTGAGTGTGGCAATGAACTTGTTTCCTTTATCATTAACATCGGCCAACTAGACGTGACTAGAATTGATGAGGTCTTGTACTTGATGTTTAAGATCCATGCATCATTATGTATCATGTCCATGTGTATAATGATACTAACAAAATTCATCTTGATTGAAATTTGAAGATAAAGGTTTTGTTGTATCCACGGGTCTAATCGAAGGCAATTGGATTAAGTTCTTGCTCAATAGTTGTAACATGATAAAATGAAGGGATTAAAGCAATTGGATAAATTGTCTATCTTTTGGTCTAAATTGATAAGGATTTGAACTTATGGCTACAACTTGTGGCTCAATTTTGTTAGTTGTGTAAGGTGTGTTTATCTTCATAAAGTTCTTGTTTTGCTTCTCAAATGGTTGATATTTGTTTTGAGGTATGGATTTAGAATCATGTTCCTTCATATTGACTAACTGATATCTGATAATTCTGAAGAGCCATACACAAATGTGTAAAGGATGGATACTTCATTAACAAGATATTGTCCCTAATGCTAAGTTTCAAATTTCCTATGAACACCCTTTTTTAGACTGCAAGAATCGATTGGGTATTCGTCCCCCTATAAACTGTAGTGCGCTTGGTAAACTTTTTTCACATGACCGGTGACACTGGCACAACACACCATCTGGTACCATGGGGGTAGTAGGGATACTAGACCTTGTGACCTCTTTCTTGGAATATGATGCTTTATCCAATTGAGCTAGGCCCACTGCCCCTCCTATGAACACCCTTTGAACATCAGCATCAGGAAGAGTATATTTGATTTGTGAGTAAAGTAACCGATAGTGTCCTATAAAGTTTGTTACCTTTTTTTTTCCTTGTTTGCAATGCACTAAATTAGTTAATGTGATTTGATGACCAATATTCCCTTGAAAGTGTTGGAGAACTGCATCAACAAGCTCATTGAATGAGTTTATGGAGTTATTTGGTAATGAGAAAAACCATTCCAAGGCCATTTCTTTCAATGACCTAAAAAATATTTTATCTAGGAGCTTATCTTCAAAGATTAAATCGCTACACAATGTCATATAAGTCGAGACATGACTAATAGGATCTCCCCTACCATTGTACTTCTCAAATCTAGGTATCTCTATGCTTTGAGGCATGGGTGTTTTCAAGATTTCAAGTGACAATAGGCTCCTATTAAGATATTGTGGTGGTTTTCCATTTTGAGTTTAGTTCAATGTGGATATTTTTTGTTGCAACAATGTTACGTTTTTCAATATTTGGTTTATAACTAATTCATTGTTCGACATGTTTTGAGAATTTGGTGAATATGGTGGGATTGTGTAAGTTCTTGGTGGACTACTCTGTCGCAAACTTATGAGAGGTGATGAATATTGAGGTGCTACATTTAATGTCATAAAACTATAAGTATTCACACTAGAAATCCCTAAGCTTGGAGTTATGCCATTGGTGTGTTGTATCATTGAAGCTACTATTGGCAATATAAATGTAGGAATAGAGGGTATAGTTGTGGGGAGGGAAATTTTTTGTCCTCCTTGACTTTGAGTGTACCCCAATGCTTGAGTGTAACTAGCTACTGTAGGAACATTAGCATCCACTATATGATCTAGGCTAATTAAAACCTCTAATCCTTGAGCATCATTGATCAATTTTCTTAGGTTGTCCACTATAGACATCGTTTGTCTAGCCAAATATTCAGTACTTAAGTAGTCTTGTAATCCCTCTAAATATTTGTCCAATTGTTTTAGTTTATCTTTGGGAACATAGGAAACAATATTCTCAATGTCCATGAAGGTGCTTGATTGTGAAGTTATCATTGGTATGGTAGGATTTTAGATGGAGTTCAAAATGGGAAAGGTATTGGAAATATCCTATGTGAAAGAGTTGGAGGACTCAGGATCTATAGTGGATGTAATAACAATATGGGATGCCATAAGTCTAAAATTATGTCTCACTGGGATATTGGCAATAGGACACCAGGTCGTAAAGCTCATACAAGTTTTAAAACACCAGGTGTGCACACTATGAACACTAAATTCCCATATAGTCATAGTAAAAAACACAAGACTAAAAATCATAATGCAGAAATAGACAGAAAGCATAGAGATAGAGGTCTAATAAAAATTTGAGCCAAAATTAGCTAGACAAAGTCACCTAGGGTCCCCATGTCCAGCACATTTTTTTGTAAATTTCAAAGTTGGAGTGTCTATAACACTGTCTAAGGTTCTTGTTTTGTATGTGTGAAATTTAATAGTAAGAATTTTCTAGAGTTTGGCTAGTTTATAATTATTTACTACAAAGTGCAAGTTTGCAATAATGTATAAGCAATAAAAGATAATTCCAAATGTAATTATGAATCTAAAATGCAACAACTGACTGGTCCTATTATGCAAAATTTAAAAATGATGATGATGATGTGCTTTTGAAACAAGACAATGCAATTTTTTTACCTTTTGAACTATATTCAAAACACCTATATGAATTCAATGAACACTTTCAGATTTGATTCCATGTTTAAGATGACCTAATACAAATTTATAAATCCAATTAAGATGTGGATCTGACCTAAGATGACTAAAATTTATCCTATTGCAACATATGATGCAACATGATATGAAATGTTTTATTTTTATGCTTTTTATTATACAAAAAAATGAATTCCTAAATGAACAATGCAAAGCAATGCAATTCTAATCCTATATCTAGGATGATATGCTTTAGAGTTTAGAAGGTCTATAATGATAATGTGATAGGTTTACAAAAATGATAAATAGGAAAAGAGTGGTACCCTAATATTTCACCTTAGGATTAGACACTTTTCCATGTGGGGTTTATTATTAAGAATTGAGACTGGCTAGGATATGAGATTAACTTGAAACCTAAAAGGTGAGTCAACCAATCCTAGGATCTGAATTCTATGTTTTTGGAATGAAATACAATAATATTTCTAGCTAATAATGCAAATATACTATTCTAATGCAAAAACAATAAATCTGACAAGTCGCAAACAAATTTGATACTCGAAAATAGATTAAGAAGACTATTGTGCACCTATCATATAAATTTGAGGTTGATTTTGGAGGACTAGGTCACCAAGGGTGACTATGTCCTTGTAATTGATTTGAAATTAGTCTTCATAGTCCTCGGGATTTTGGTCAAGAGCTTCTCCCTTTCGTATCTCACTGTCAGATCTTTGTCGGATGTGGAGATAATTGAGTTTACATATGTTGCCAAGTTGTAGGGTTTAATGCAACAATGAGCAAGTAGTCTTCAATCTTCCTCCAATATTCTTCAAATCTAAAGCTTGCACATTCAAAGAGAGAGGAAGGGTTGTCCCATATAGGGGATTTCCTTGGTCAAAGATCATGTTGGTGTTTCCACCTCCACAATGGAAAAGTCAATGATAAAGAGAGCTTATCCTTTTGAGGGATAGAGGATAAATGATAAATGAATGATTAATCAAAAATGGATTGTAATGATATGGTGCCGCGGATGCAAATACTTGGTTAAATGATATGACCCATATGCCTCTAAAGGTTTATTAACAGTATGTAGTTTGGATTTTGTTTTGTTTGCTTTAGCTAGCGTTGTTTCCCAACCTGTCTCATTTTTGCTACTTCAGCTCTTATTGTATTTGATGGGATCATGTCCCCTTTCCTTGCTTACATAATAAAAAACAATGGATTGTAATGCACCACCCAAATCTAATTTTCCTTGAAGGACTGAAGTCATACAAATCTCCTCAAGGCTCGATTGCAATTTTTCTTGATTTTCTTGAAGACATACAAGTGTTAGTGCTCACAAAAAAATGTATGCACGAACATAAACAAACTCACATAAAATTTGACATGATGCTTTGATGCTACTACAATTTTTATTTTGATTTCTCTACTTGATAATGATTGCTTGATAATGCTCTTGATTGCCAACAATTTCCTCTTCTTGCTTCTTCTTTTTCAAATGATGTAATGACTAGTTATTTATATGCAATTAATCTAATTTCTCGAAAGTTAAATCCTGATAGCCGACATTTAACATTTGAAATTAAAATAATAAAATTCCAACTCGAACATATTTAAATTTGGAGGAAAAATAGGAGGACCAAGTCACCAATTGTGACTTTTTCTTGGCCTTATTTTGCGGGGTGTAAGGTGTCGGGAGCAAAATATTCAATATTTTCTTTGGTTTTACACATGGTTTTTCTTGATAAATGTCCAACTACTTAGGAAGGAGAAAAACATAGTGTGAAATTATCAAGGGTGATAATTTACAATGCTACATCAATTTGTTTGTGTTGCCCTATTACTCTGCATGGCATGAGTTGGAGAGGAAAATGGCATTGAAAGAGTCTTCCACCATCTTTGGATGGAAGATGCACCTGGTTGCTTTGTATATGGAGAATTTTGGACATGTTGAATACTTACCAAGAGATCATGGCATGTTGAGATCAAACTTTTTCAAGGTCATGACACATGGAAGGAAAGATAGAACTCGTTGTCCCTACTATGGCCACATTGTAGAAGGAGGAAGACTTGGAATAGTGCATGGAATGTGTAATAATTTCAAATGTTATAATAGATCATTCCACATAATAGGTACTTCCAAGGAGAAAGCTCCATAAGGCCAACATCTCTACTTTTCCAAGTATGTTCCTTGTGTAGAGATGAAAGGAGCTTGCTTGTAATGTATTCTTGATCAATGTATTCAAAGATTGGGGTATGTGTTTTCATCACGTCTCCATGATGGTTGTTAATAAGCCTTGTTAAGTTTTATTACCCTTATTTGAAGGTTCCTTGTTATTCTTAAACCCTAGATAATGATAGACAGTGATTGGGTTCCACATATAATGTTCACAAAGGTTTAGAGATAATGGAGAGAATAAGTTGGTCATAAAAAGTTTGATGATCCTTTTGCTATCATGGAGAAACAATACAATGATGTTCTTATGTTCCCTGCTCCCTCAAAATAGTATAGCAACACATTATGGTAGAGATGGGTCAATACAGGATCATGGGGGTCCAAACTAGGCCCTTAAGTGGCAATAAAATTCAGAAAAATAGAGTTAAGCAACTTGACATAAAAAATTGAATAGGTTATTAAGATAATTTGAAAAATATGTAAGAACAAAATTTGTAGAAAATTGAATTTAGTTTCTATGATACTAGTTCTTTTTTGGAAAAAAGTACATATTTTTGGTGAAAATTTGAAATTTCAGTGCAGTAGTACTAAATTTTCAAGAAAAAATAAAAAGCAAGTGTATGTCTGACCAACCTAAGTACAAGCAAAAAATGGTTTTTTATTTTAAACTTTCAATATAAGTAAAGGACACATGCTCGGATGTCCTGCATTTTTTTTGTAATTTTTTTGCAAGTAAATAACTAGTTATGATTTTTTATTAAAACTTTTAAAAAATATTAAAATTTATTTGTTTGACCACCATAACTTGGTCAAAAATTTATGAAATTTATTTTTTTTCTTTTTATCCTATAGTATCATGGGAAGCATAGAATGTGTCGCATCTTTTGAATTCAAAACATGCAAAATTGTTTGAGAATTATAGATGTTTTTCAATCAGTCTATCAATTAGGACTTTAGTCATAATGCATCTAGAAATCAATAATTATTATCTATGAAATTCAAAATAAGCCATTTCTTATATTGTTGGAAAGTTGAAAATTTTCTCAATAAACCCTTTTTGTTTCATCAAATTTGGATTAAAAAAAAATCATCAACCACTTTTTGCACCCCAATGATCATGCACCCGCCCAGATACTAGAACAAGCTAGTGTGAGATGAATTAAACTTGAATAGTTTATGAAAACAATGAAAATAAGGTTATTTTTGGTATCATAGAAGGGAATGATCAAGCACAACATTATCTAGAAATCAATGAAAAGTATTATCTAATAGCTCACAATATGGAAGAGAGTGTCCACAAGAAACCATGTTCATTATACGGAGGAACACTACCAAATGAATGGGTTGAGATATAATAATCATATTAATGTTATATTGGTAGATAAAGTGGGTCTTATAAAAATAGTTCAAATAATTGCATTAATATGCTAGGAAATGAAATACCTAAGTGATAGTAAAAGGTTGAAATGCACAGTACAGTTAAAAGGACAATATAATAGTGATATTTCTTGTGATGATAGTGGAAGGTAGAGTATGCACATGGACCTATAGAAGGTATTGGAGTAAATCTAGGGAAGATTTCAGGTTATAAGAACAATGAGAGGCCTCAAGAGCGTGGTTAACAAGCCTATTGGTAGTAGAGTGCACATTTTTTCCCAAAGGGAGAAGCATTTAAGAGGGTGATGAGAACAAACTTGAGAAGTAAGAGAGATTTTAGTCCCTTGATGCATAGTCATCATATATGGTGAATAGTATTAAGCGAATATTTGAGGGGAACTTATGAAAATTGGGTATAGTAATCCCAAAGACAAATTTCAAAAAATATAACATTGACCTTCGTCATAGAGGACAATATACCATGTGAAAAGGGTAGTGACTTTGTAGAAGACAATGGTCATGAAACACAAAATATTATGCATCAAAAACTATAGAAATTTCACTATAAAATGAGGGAAGAAGTGTGTGTTTGACCAAGGAGGATAGTGAAGTAAGTGGAAGTCATCAAAGGAAGGAAATAGTTATAGCTTCAAGAGGGAAGAGCACTAGACAATCATGGTGATTGTTAACAATGATAGATCATTTGCATTCTTTTTGAAGAAGACATATAGTGTGTTAAGTCTCTTCATGATGAATAGATCATAGGATAAGTGTGCCAAAGATATGCTAAAGGGTCTTCATGTTTGACATTTCATGACAGTCTTATATGAAGAGTCATAGGTATGATAGACCATAAACAATCAATCCAAGGCTCTAGAATGCATAAAACTATTTTCAACTTTTGATAGTAATGTGTAATATGATGAGAATAGTCAATGGGTTTATATGTAATATTTTGATGCCATGACAATCATGACAAGCAATGAGGTTTTAAAGGATGTAAGGGTTTTAAAACAATCATTTGGATCATTGAGGAAGCTATATATGCATCTTCATGAGCCACTATAACAACCAAAAAATATTAATGAGTAAGACATCAAGAAAAATACTTGATAGCATTGTAAAGAAGCTTTTTAGCTATCTTTGTTATCAAGATTTTCAAATATAGTGACAATGATAATGATATTTCCTGGGTCTATATCAATTATAATGGTGAAAGGGTTAGTTATAGTCATTAAGTAAAACTTGGAGACTATATTTAGATTCCATGCATGACAAAGACCTTGGATGATAATAGAGGAATCCTACCAAAGGAAACATCCATCATAAAAAATAAGAGGAAAATATTGGGTAAAGAGGACACCAAAGACCTATATTGTGTTGAGAACCAAATGATGATAGTTTCTCTAATAGTAATCATGGAAAGGAAAGTCCAAAGGGTTGCATGGAATCCTAAAAACATGACTCTATTAAGATGGCATAAAATACAATCGCCATGAGACTCTCTACACAATATATAGTCAAACATGGGAAGAGTGTTAACAAATGAAGTTCAATGTAATGATATTATGTGACAATGTTCTTCAAGGGGCAGTAACTTTAGCAAGCACAACGAAGAATGAAATGGGTCAGATACGAAGTGTGTCCAAGATCTATCATTAAACCATGGTGACCCTCAAATCATAATGAGACAATGATTTTCAACTAGGACAAGTTAAGATCCAATCACCTAAAAGGGCAATGATCTTTGTATGATAGGGAGCTTAATGACAATAGTATGATAGTGTTTCCATGAATATGATAGTCCATATTGCATATTAATAAGTTACAAGATAGCCATGAGGTATATGACAATGACAAATTGATAGAGGAAAGAACATCAAGAAAAGGATAGAAATTTAGTATAAAGGTATACAGAAAAGCTACTTAATGATGAAGTTTATACATGAATAGAGATCTATAGAAGATAATACTAGAACCCTATGCAAGTAGTGTTAAATGAGATACATTTTCATAGGAAAATTCAAAGTCCCAAAGTTAACATAATGACCTCATATAGTGATATCCACAACAAAGGCCCAATCCTTCACAGTAAAGTCACCATGAAGATAATATAAGGATAGTCATGAAGACTCAAGAAGAATAGTCAATCCAAAATGTACAGTGAAAAAATGAAAAGTTAATAATGGACAGATATTCACATGAAAAAGACAAGAGGTAGATCCTAAAGTTCAGTTGGACAATCATATAAATGATTGTGATGGAATTTGAGGGTAGGGTCATAAATATTTATGGCATGGACTATACAAGTATAGTCATATAGACATTAGTAGGACAGACATAAAAGATTATGAAAAGGACAGTGATCTTGGAAACTACAATAACACTCCTAATGTCAGATTGAGAATATCTTAGTGGTATGCTAATGTTGCATATCAAGGCATCCTATAGGACAGTGCATAAAGGACAATCTATGGTGATGAGTGAATATGAAAGTGACCTTAAGAAACCTTAAACTAATGTAAGTTAAACATGAAAAAACAAAATCCAAACAAGAAATAGAAGTTCCATAATGTCAAAGGATAGTCATAGTTCTATGAGCTAAGAGTACAATGCATGAAGACTTCTAAGAATCCCTATGAGAGGCATGAAAAAAGTGGCAGTGAGCATTGAAAAAAAATGAATGATTTTAAGAGGAACCTTCATATATTAGGAGTGGAATACATCTGTGAGGAGCAAAACATTAAAATTTTGAATAAAAGTCAGGTACGAAAATGACAATGAAACAAGGGTTATATAGCGACATCATCTAGGATAGTCATGGTGAAGAAATGAAGACAAGGACATGGTAGACCTATACCTAGAAATGATGGATGACAATCAAGGAAATTGGTATAATAATAAAAATGCCAACATGGAGAAAAAATTGAGTATGATAGTCAAAATGCATGTGAGCTTTGAGACATAAGCACATGATATAGATCTCAATGTTAGAATGAAGTTCTTATAGTAGTGGAATGGATCATGGAGTTAGAGGTGACATAGATAGCTACAAGTCTACAAATGATAATTTTATCTTTTTTGTGAAATATAAGAGTAAAAGAAGCATAAATGAAATGAATCTTTTGAATTTTTCTCTCTTCAAGATCCTCCTATGCCCTCCTAAGGCATTAAATCAACTTCAAACCTTTTTCACATGCCCTATTAACATGCAAGTGGCAGTTTGATCAAGTAAAGAGCATTTGGGAGTAGTTGGAGAGCATTTAGAACCAATTAGATGACTTGGAAAACAAGTGAGAAGATATGGGGGATAGTTAAGTCATTTTGAGGATTAGTTGCAAGTATCTAGGAGTGGAGGTAAGCTTCTTCGAGTCTTTTAAGGAGCTGAAAAATGTTGAAAAGTAAAGACCACCATTTTTCAATGCCACCTTGGGGTTTTTTGTGGAATGAAACAAGGAAGGATAGTTTTCAAGGCACCTAGGTGGAGATCAAGTAGCTAGGTCAAGAAAAATCATTAATTACCTATAATTTATGACCTACTTTCTCTCCCATGTGGGGGATAGAGAAATAGTACATCTAGGTTCTTTTTTAGTCAATTCTTGCATATTTTGGAAACAGTTATGTAACTGTAGCAAGTTCTTTTCTATGAGAATATAGCATTGTAAGTTATATGTAGTCATTTTGGACTGTGACTTAATGTAATTTCACCTATTTTTAAGCAATTTCAAAGAGAAATTTGGACTATGTACAATTTCAAAGCATCTTTTTATCAATAAAGATCAATGTTTGGTCCTCAAAATTATATTCCATTTTATGTAATTCAATGGTTGATGTTTATTTTTGTAATTTTCAAAACACGAATCCTTAGATATATGTCTCATTTTCAACATCTTTAAACAAAATGCATATTTGATGTAGGTTGTAGTTTTTTTTATTGTGAAGAAAATCATTGTTTGTGAAAACCATTTATTCTTTTCCTTCAAAAAAATTGCAAACATTTAAACCTTTCTAAAAAAAACTCATACATAAATTTGCAAACACTGGAGTTGTGCACTTTCAAAACCTAAGTTATTGAACATGTGCATGCAAAAAAAAATATGTCTTAAAAACTATTGATGTATCACCTTGTTAAAATTTGGTTTTCATTATACATTATTCTTCCTATCTCTTTTCTTTGCAAGAAATAGTAGCATAGGCTAAATTAGATGAATCACAAGGGGAACTAGTCCTTTTTGGAGATTCAATCCAAGCTACGAACAATCCATAGGCTCTAGAGTGTTTCCATGTTTCATTGGATTATTGATTCAAGCACTTGGAAAGGGTGTAAAATCTAATTTACAACAAGTACACTTCAAATTTTTAGTAAGATAAAGGTAAGGAGATTGAAACTATGTATGATGTTTTGCATATTTGAGGAATTAAGAAAAATATTATTTATGTATTAGATTTAAATTATTCTAGAGAGCACATGACATTTGACAAGTTTGATTGCAGATTGGTCAAATAATTTTTTGGTGGTAGTGAGAGGGTTATGGAGTGGGACTTAGTTTAGGCTTGAGCCTCCACATATTGTAATTGTGCCAATATAACTATCACTTCTAAAATGTGTGTATGTTGTGGCATCAATTTTTGGGACATAAATTGGTGAAAAATGTATTTGAGCAATTACTAATCATTAAAAAATGGCTGATGATTTTTTTGGTTATTATGATGATTTTGATTTTTGAGCACTATGCTTTTGGAAAGTATGATAAGGTTTATTTTCCTATAGAAATAGAAGAGCAAAATGTATTTTAGAATTTATTCATATGGACATATTTGTTCTGGTGGATGTGGGTTCTATTGTAAATCACATTTGTATGTTTCCTTTATTGATGATTACTGAACATACACCTAGGTTTATTTTCATATATCTAAATATGATTTTTCTCTAAGTTTAAGGATTCTAAGGTTCTACTTGATAAAAAGTTAGGTAGTAAAATAAAGGTGGTGAGATCTAATAATGGAAGTTAATATAGCTCCAAGGAATTTTATTATTATCAACATTTAGGTATTTTGCAATAGAGACTACTCGTTATACTCTACAATAGAATGGAGATGTAGGAAAGATTTATCGAATCTTAATGGAAGGATCCAGAAGTGTGATAAGTGGTACAAGTTGGAACAATTCTTTTGGAGAGTACTATGAATAGTAATTTCTACTTGATTAAAAAATCTCCTTGCTGACCTTATATTCATAAAACTCCTTATGAGGTGCGGATAGGTAAGAAAAGCTTTGTTTCACATTTAAGGGTATTTTGTTGTGATTCCTTTGTTCATGTGCTTAGAGAAAAATGATCTAAGTTGGATCCCAAATCTTATAAATGTATATTCATTGAATATGGTGAGAATGTTAATTTTTATAAGCTTTAGAATTTGAAAATTATTTATTATAAGGATTTGGTTTTCAAGGGACTTGGAGTATTTATTGATGTAGACTAGTCAAAGAAAAAAGAAGGAAAAGTGCATTTTGAGATTAAGTTCAAGAAGAAATAAGATGCATATGTTGAAGAAAATAATGATGGATTGGATGGAAGGAAGAATAGGATTCATGTGAGTTCTAATTAGGTTATGTAATGCCCCGTCTCGTAACCTAAAGAATGTTGCAATGACTACGATAGTGTAATAATTTTATTTTTTAAAAGTGTAAACATAAACTTCACTAATGCAAACATTCCCTAAGATACGCGATGACACACTACATGTAAATCCCATAGATGACAAAATTGATTAACATAGAATATGTTTAATTATCATATTTACTTAAGAGCATACATTCATTAAAAAATAAATTACATCATTAAAGATATAAAGAAAAAATATGATTCTTTCTTACATTGCATTTATAATAACATTTACAATACTCATATCCAAATGAGGTAGGTCATATAAAAGTGTACAATTACATGTTACAAAATTTCTTCCCGATTACAATTGAGGAGTGATACAAGAATAAGGTTTCCACATATACAAATGATAAATATGAGAATGTACATTTTCACATACGAGCTCTCCATCCAAGATGTACTCATCGCCACGAACAAGAACTGGGGACCCAACGGTGTAAGGTGCACGTTCCACCCAACCAAGTGGTACCCGTAGGCCCACCCCCCATGCTAGGAGATAGTAAAAAGGTTCCCTGGACATAACCTACAAACCCTAGACACAAGTGAAACCATAGACAAAACTATACAAGTACAAACTTAACTTAATGGTTACATTGCTTCCTGAACTGAATGATCAAATACACTAAGTTCACATGGATACTGTTATTATAGATGGAGTGTCATCACAATGTTGCATAGGTTACCCAAGCATTTCTTCCTAGGTTCTAGCCCCCATCTTGGGTTACCCTGGTAACCTCTTACGAAACTTGGTTCCTCATGCAATCTGTTATGGAATCGAATATCTTTCATAATGACTAGATATCAATTTTTCCATTCCAGGCCTTCTCGACTCATCCCCAAGTCTGAACTAGCCCTTGAGTCCATGAGTGAGGCATAATTAATCTAGTTAAGGTTTTAGACTACCTAATGTATTGATTTAGTTTTCACTGATTAACTAACTCTACATGAATTACCCTGGCACCACTTTGTCTGTCGGCCCTCATAAAGAGTCACTCCCCTAATAATAACACAAGGAATCTAATTCCACTAACTAAGGTAAACATGGTGCACATAAACTAACATCAAAATAAACAACAATATAATTATAGACATCACAACCTGTTCATAGAACCAGGTGTCTAAGACTGAATAGAACCATGTGCACTACCCTCGTTTATTCGAAATATGAAACCATCATAAAAATAACTCCCTTTCAAGAAAATTACATTTGGAAGACTTAAATTCTCAATTAACCCTCAATTTGTCCAAAAAATCATGAACAAAAGAATACACAACTTTAAAAGCATTTCATACAATTATTTAACTAACATCAGGATTTCCTAAAACCAATTGTCATCTCAAGATAATGATGATACTACTTGAACCAAAATATACTATCTTAATACAATTTCATTTGCAAACGAATAATGCATTAGAATCTAATTGTTATCTACAATTTCCCAATAATAATTAAATAACTATCATCTTTCTTTTCTAAACATTTAATTTTAAAAACAAACAATTCATTTCATTCTTTTATTTAAAGAATATACATTTGGAATGAAATATATATACAATATTCATAATGTTAAAATTAAATATAAAATTTTACAACAAATATAATTATAAAATATATCTATATATATATTATTATTATTATTATTATTCATATTTAATTAAAATTCGTATAAAATAAATTCCATATAACATAAAAATCAAATTTTAAATAAAAATAACCTTTAAACATTAATAATGGGGTTTTATGGGGTTGTTTACACAGCCAGCCCATATGGGTCGCGGTTGTGTTGGTAGCCTAAGCGCTGCCTGTGTGGGCAGCGTCGGTTTGCCTCCACAACCGTTGCCCTTCATGGGTGGCTATGGGGGTAGCCCCTACGCCCCCTCCCCTGCAACTCTTTTAAATAAAAATATATATTTTATGCTCATTTAACATTTAAATAAAATCTATGAATTCCCTCATTCGCCTGACGGATTTAATTTCATTTTTTTTTATTATTTCAAACCCCAATTTCGCCTGTACGGCGATTCCTCCATAAAACTTGTTTTAATAAAATTTATTTGAGAAATATACATGATTTCAAATGCATAAGTTATATAACTATGCATATATTTATATATGTATATATATTTTTAAATATATATATATAATAAATCAAGCAGATTGCTCAAGAAGAGCAAATTTTAACAAAGATTTTTTTTTTCTACAGGAATATTTTAATCAAATAATACAGAGGTTTTCATTTTTTTCAATTTTGATAAAGGGTTTCAATTCCCGTAAAGAAGATTTCATTCACAATCCAAATCCTCAAAATCTTTTCTACAGGAAAAGTTTAGTAAAGTTCTTCCCAGAGGTTTTTGTCTCCACAAATTTAACAGAGAACTTCATTTAAAAATCTACTGAGATTTCTTTTGTTTTCTAATGACAATTTTCTATTGTTTAACAATAACCTTTTGTGTTGCTCTCTGATTTTATTGTAAAGCTTTGTTTCAAAATTCTACACAGAAAGGTAACAAATTTTCTACAGAAATATTTTACCGAGAAGAACAAAAGCTTCAATCAAAATTATTTCTTTAGGCAATCTTTCTATTATACAATTTAACAATACTACTACAAAAATAAATCTTTATACATACAATCTTTTCAAATTACAAAACAACTAACTAAATAGCAAAAAAACTTGTTTTCCTGTAGCTTGAAAAATTAGCTATTGAAGAAAAGCTTTGCCTGTTGTGTGCAACTTCCAAAGCCCTTTTCAAATCTTCACTTTCCAAAAGAATGCAAATCACTGAACCAGAAATAAACCCAGATCTTCTTCCAAAATTTTAAAACCAAAACCCCAAAAAAACAATATTTTTCCAGCAATCCTCTATTTCTTTTCTTTTTCCGTGAAGTCCTTCTTGCCTTACCCAATTCTAGCCATATTCTCTCCGAGAAAATCCTCAACAAGAATTTTGCATTAATTTTACTAACACACATGTGGAAAATCAAGAAAATATCTTGTAACAAACTCACAGATATTTTCTTCTAAAAATTATCAAGAATTTATTCTATTTTATAGAATTTAAAATTTCAAAAACTATTTTCATTTTTTTATACATATTTGAAATTCACATTCACTCAAAAGCATTTAAACAATATTTAATCTATTCACTCAATAATAGAAACTTTAATCAATTAATTTATTTATTTAATAAAATAACTTTAATCACAATGATTACATTATTTTACCAATAAACTAATTTAATTAATTAATAAAATATAAATCTTTTATCCCCAATATTTAAAATTAATTAAATAAGCACTAAATTATAAAGAACATTAATCTAACATTAAATTCACAAAATAAACCTTGCATATCAAATAACAAGACAAACAAAGACGTGACAACCAAACATACCAGACCTAAACTGACAACATACTGTAACTAGGTTTGAGGCTAGACTAGGAAAAACCTCGTTACTATCTCCCAATCAACATTACCATTGAGTCTAGACACACTCAGACCTGTGAAACCAGGTGAAGTCGGTGTCATGTACCTGGAATCCTGCAATCAGACATATAACATACATATATATATAATCCATGATTCAAACACACCGTGAGGAGAAAATTGAGGAAATCACGGGGCACTTGCAAGCGAGTGATGCAACTCCGTTCTCCTCATGAATACAATATCACATCAAACTGACAAAATAAATATCAATTAATCTACCATAAGCATATATATAGCAGTAACATCTGAAGTAAACATCTATGCTAACATAAAGCATGTCAGAAATAATCACCATCAAACAATGTATCATCACATCATAAAATAAATCCACCATCGCTCTACAGTCAGCGATCAAATACATCAAAACAAGGTATGAGGGTCTATCAAAGTGAAAACATACTGTCAGAAACACAAGCAAAATGGAGGGGTACTACATCCTCCCCCCTAGGATCAGGCTTACTCCTGAAAGCCTGCGAACAGATAGGGATAAAGCTCCCTCATGCATGTCGCATCCTCCCAAGTAGCAGATGCCTCATGACTAGGATCCCATTGGATCCTCACCTGATCAACATCTCAACCCCTGAGAATGAGTCTCTGGCGCTGAAGAATGCCCACGGGCTCCAAAGCCAGTTGCTCGTCCTCTACCTGTAACGCATTCCAATCAAGTACATGAGAAATATCGGGATGATAAGGTCTAAGAACTGACACATGGAAGACATCATGAATACGTGACAAACTGGGTGGTAAGGCAAGTTGATACGCCACAGGACCAATCCTCTCTAAAATCTCAAATGGCCCAACAATTTGAGGCGCAAGCTTAGAGCCTTTTCCATAACGTATTGGACTCTTTCGCAGTCGCACTCGAAGAAATACTCTATCACCAACTAAAAACTGGCAGTCCACTCTATGTGCATCGACATACTTCTTTTGTCTATCCTATGCTGCTATCAGATGTTCTCTAATGCGATCAACCTATTGCTCCATGTCTCGAAGCATCTCAGGTCCAAGTAACACTCTATCCTCAAGTCGATACCAACTCAATGGAGTCCAACAAGGATGTCCATATAATGCCTAAAATGGGGGCATACCAATGGAACTTTGATATCCATTATTGTAAGAAAATTCCACTAAGTATAAATAATCTTCCCAACGTGATTGTTGGTCCATTACATACATTCTAAGCATATCCTCAAGAATTTGATTAACTCTCTTTGTTTGACCATCTGTTTCAGGATGATACACTAAATTGAAGTTCATCTGTGTACCTAGAGCATGTTGTAATGAAGTCCATAAGGCTGATGTGAACACGGGATCTCTATCTGATATAATCCTACGAGGAATTTCATGCAATCTAGAACAATATCTTCCATGAATATCCTAGCTACAGATGAAGCATTATATGATGATCTAACTGGACAAAAATGTGCAACCTTAGTCAATCTGTCAACAGTAACCATAATGGCATCTTGTCGACATGACGACATAGGTAATCCAACAATGAAATCAACTGATATAATATCCTATTTCCATTCAGGAATGAGATGTGGCTGCAATAATCTGATGGGATGTTGATGCTCAGCTTTGACTCTTTGGCACTCAAGACATCTCGATACAAAATTGGCGATATCACGTTTCATACCAGGCCAAAAGTACAACTGTCAAAGATCCCCATACATCTTCTTAACACCAGGATGAGCTAAGTAAGGTGCTCGATGTGCCTCGGTCATTATCAATGTGCGAAGACCTTTTGAATATGGTACATAGATACGATCTAAGTGTCGCAATAAACCATTTGGTTCAAGAGTATACCCTGTAAATCGACCCTCTAGAGGTCTACCAAATTCAATCTCCGTCTTCACCTCCTGATACAATCTATCTGTAGGAAGTGTTGCTAAAATTTGGCTCCTCAAATCTACTTCGAGAGTAATAGCAAAAATCTCATGTCATCGACGACTGAGAGCATTAGCCACTACATTCTTTTTTTCCTGAACATATTTCACCTCAAAATCATATTCACACAAGAACTCCATCCACCTTCTTTGTCTAGCATTCAAGTTGGGCCGCGTAAAAATATATTGCAGACTACGGTGATCACTATGAAGTTTGAAGCGGTGACCCAATAAGAAATGCCTCCATCAAACCAATGAATGAACCACTACGACAAGCTCCAAATCATGAGTGGGATAATTTAGTTTGTGATCCTTGAGTTTGCGAGACTCATAAGCGATCACATGCCCTTCTTGCATCAATATTGCTCCTAAACCCTCCAAGGATGCATCAGTGCAAACAACAAAATCATTAGCAGGATCAAGAACAACTAATATAGGTGCATTAGTCAGCTTTTTCTTAAGTGTCTGAAAAGCCAACTGACACTGCTCTGTCCAGACAAATTTCTTCCCTTTTCCCTGAAGAGAAGTAATGGGGTGCCCAATCCTAGAAAACCCCTGAACAAACCGTCTATAGTATCCAGCAAGACCCATAAAACTATGAACCTCAGCTACATTGGTAGGCATGGGCCAATTAACAATAGCTTGGATCTTCGAAGGATCCATAGCAATACCCTTTCCAGAAATCACATGACCAAGGTATTTCACCTCAATCTAAAATAAGTCACACTTCTTCAGGTTTGCGTACAATTGATTCTCCCTCAAGCACTGCAATACCTGTCTCAGATGCTCTTCATGCTCCTTCATATTTCTTGAATAAATCAAAATATCATCGAGAAACATAAGAACAAATCGATCGAGGTATGTACGAAAGACACCATTCATCAAACTCATGAATACTGATGGTGCATTCGTTAACCCAAATGGTACTACTGTGAATTCGTAGTGCCCATAACGAGTTTGGAATGATGTTTTATGAATGTCTGCTTCTGCAATGCGTAACTGATGGTAACCTGATTTTAGATCAATCTTAGAGAACACATTAGCTCCCTTGATCTGATCGAAAAGATCATTGATTCTGGGTAAAGGATATCGATTCTTTATCGTTACTTTGTTCAATTGATGATAGTCAATACATAATCTAAGTGATCTGTCCTTCTTTATGAAGATGATAGGTGCTCCCTAAGGAGAAACACTTGGATGAATAAAACCCTTATCTAAAAGTTCCTCCAACTGGATACGAAGCTCTTCTAGTTCCTGAGTAGTCATTCTATATGGAGCTCGAGAAATAGGCTATGCTCCAGGAACTAGGTCAACTCTAAAATCAATATCTTGTTTCGGTGGCATACCAGGTATATCACCAAGAAACACATCATAAAATTCCCTGAGGATAGGGTGATCATCAAGAGATATCTCTTGACTCTCTCCTACCTCCAAATCATTAACTGTTGTTGCAAACAATTGACAACCCTGAAGAAGACATCTCTTCAATTGCATAGCAGAAATCATCCACAAAGAGATAGGTCTTTGAACTCCTATGATCTCTACTTTTGCACCTGATTCATTAATACAACTTACTGTCTTAATTCGACAGTCAATCACAGCATGTTGAGATTCTAACCAGTCCATACCTAAAACAATATCATACGAACCTAGAGGTGTAACATGAAGATCCACAAAGGTAGATAATGAACCAATTCTTAGTTCACAATTACGTACGAGGTTTTCTACCACTACTTTCACCCCAGAGGTGAATTCTACCTGCCACTTACCACCTTGCTTTACTGCCACAAGACCACATCACTCAACAATGGTAGGTGAAATAAAAGAATCAGTAGCTCCAAAATCAAAAAGAATAGTAACATTAACACCCTGTAACTGACCTGAAGTCTCAACCACTGTATTCTAATGATCGTCTTGGCGGTTATTTACTGCAGCATAAATTGTATGAGAATGACCTGCATCACCAACTGTAGGCTCAGAAGTTGCCAGTCGTTGCCCAAATCCTGAAAAACCTCTCATAGGACACTACCTAGCAATATGTCCTTGTTGACCACAAGAATAACAACCAGTACCTCTACCAAATCCTCTGCCACCTGAAGGTGCATTGGATTGCTGAAAGCTACCTCTACTAACAATAGACTGTGCACTCTGAGTAGGTTGATCATGTCGATTGTGCTTATTGCACCACTAGTTATGGTTCTTTCCTGACTAAGAACTATTACCCTACTAAGGCTATGAATTATTATTCTTCTGAGGATTACGATGTTGTTGTTGTCCACCCTTAGCAGGTGTTTGTTGGTTCCTAGAGGAACCTCCTGTCTGTATCTGACCACCTCGTGGACCAAAACCTGCTATAGGTGCACTACCTATCTGGACACCTATATGTCCACCCAATGCTAGAGTCAGATTCTCCTCCACAATACGCGCTTTCTCAAATGCAACCTCCATAGTCTTCGGTTTGAAGACTCTAACTCCTCCAGTAATACGAGCGTTCAAACCCTTGATAAAATGTTGTACCAGCATCGCCTCATCATCTCCAATTCCTACATATTTTTTGAGTTCATAAAATTTGTGTTCATACTGCTCTACAGATAAATCCATCTGACACAAATCATGAAACTCATCAACTCATCATTGCCTCCAATGCTCAAATAAGAAACGTGCTCTAAATATTTCTAAGAACATTTCCCAAGAAACTGACCCAATCTCTAGATGAAGCTTCTACTCCTCCAAATGCCACCAAGTAGAGGAAAAACCTCTCAGATGCATGATGGTGCATCTAGCTCGGGTATTGCTACCATATGGGTGCATAGCAAAACATCTACCCAAGTCTAATAACCAGGTCTCTGCTTCCAAACTACCACCTATGCCATCAAATGTAGGAGGGCGTGCCCTCAACAAATCCCTCATATGTCCTGCAACTATGGCATCTTGCTCTGTAGTAGTAATAATCCTCCTAGGAGATCTATCACGTTCCCTAACCACCTCCTGATCAACTTCCTTCCTCAGACCAAGTCTGGAAAGTACCTCTTCTAGTAGGGGACGCAACTGTGCTCCCTCATCCTCTAGCTAAATCAGAATCCATTCCCCACTTGTCTGTTCCAACTGAGGACCCAACTATTCGGCATGCTCGCTCTCGTGGGAGCTCTGAGGGGGAGTAACCTGAGGGTTCATCCCACGGCCTCCACCTCAACCTCTACCACGACCTCTACCACGACGTCTAGGCATGATCCTACACAAAAACAAAAACAAGTCTCAGATACAAAACAAACAAGGCTAACAGAAAACAATACTACCTATTCTAACATCTAGGTCAACCTAATGGGCTCACAATTACCCAGAGCATCCAGTGTTAGAACCTTTGCTCTGATACCAATCTGTAATGCCTCATCTCGTAACCTAAAGAATGTTGCAATGACTATGATAGTGTAATGAAAAAAAAAAATTAAAAAAATTATTACACTATCGTAGTCATTGCAACATTCTTTAGGTTACGAGACGGGGCATTATAGGTTAAGCATGCAAAGGAACAAGCAAGGCCCAATCCACCTTCGAGATGATCAATGTGACAACAAAATCTAGTTGGAAAGTACTACACTAGATTTTTATTGTGTATTTTCTTTGGCATGCATTGATGATGAACCCAATTATTTTAGTGAGGCTCTCTCTTAAAAGAAGCATGATTCTTGGATGGAATTCATGGATGAGGAGATTATGGTCTTAGATGGATGTGAAATATAGGATCTTGTGAATTTTTCTAAGGGAAGGAATCCCATTGGTTGCAAGTGGATGTTGAATTTTTTTTGGAGCAAATAGTAAGTTGGAGAGATAAAAGGCCAAACTAGTAGCTAAGGGTTGCTCCTAAAAAGGGGGAGTTAATTTTGGTAAAATTTTATCTCATGTTAAATTATCTTCCATTAGCTTCCTACTTTTTATTGTTGTTTGTGATTTTCAAGTAAATAGAATAGATATTGAAACATATTTATTGCATGGAAATATTGAAGAGGACATTTAAATGAGACAACATGATGGACTTGTGGTAAAAAAAATAAAAATAAAAATTGCAAATTAAAACAATCATTGTATGGTTTAAAACAATAGCCTTGCATGTGATATCAAGAGAAACCAATTCTTTTACATTGAAGTTAGGTTTTTTTAGAATTGATTAAGACCATTGTGCTCAGATTAAATATATTAATCAAATTCTAATTGTTGTCATGTATGTTGATGACATGTTTATTATTAATACAAGGAAATAATTAGCCAACTTAAAATTTTGCTTTATGTTGCATTTGACATGACGAATTCAAGGGTAAAAAAAAATCTTTAGAATAGAAATCAAAAGTAACTAAGTTATCTTAGTCTAAGTAAGTTTTTTGACACTATTTTATGGTGATTTTCTATGCATGTATTCCTTTACTTGTAGCCACCAATCTTTGATTGGATATGTTTCCTAAAATGAATGTTGTTTTTTAGGATATGTATAATGTTTCTTATGCTAATGTTGTTGTCTTACTAGTACATTTAATGGTATGTACTAGATTCAATATTTTCCATTCAATGAGAATTCTTATTAGGTTTATGTTTAACCTTTGTAGATAGCATTATACTTATGCTAAGAGGGTATTTATATATTTATGAGGAAATTATTATTATTATTATTTATTTTATCATGGTTATAATGATGAGGACAAGATATTGGACATACAAGGCTTTGTTGATGTATATTGGGAAGGTGACTTGAATAATTTGAGGTCCTCTTGTGGCTGTGTTTTCTTTGTTTAGTGATGATGTCAATTGGATGATTAAGAGGTAGCCTAGAATTTATTTGTCCACTTAAAAAATAGAGTATATGGATACTACACATAAATTTAAAGAGATAGTCTGGTTAAATAGAAATCATGTTTAGAAGTTAGGTTTAAAATAGCAAGTTGGTTTAGATTGGATGTGGCAATTTGAGTGTTATATGTCTAGCTCGGAATTCCATGTACCATGCTCCTACCAAGAACATTGATGTGTAATATCACTTTCTTTGCAAGATGTTGGAGAGTGGTAAGGTTGTGATTTAGAATATTGACACTTTCAGTATTGTTGTAGGTTCATTTATGAAAAATAATGAGCATAGACAAGTTTTATTGGTGTAGGGAGGGAATGGGCCTTTTATCATGTACTTGATTCATTTCATGTTTTTTATTTATGTTATTACAATGTATAATATCAAGTGGGAGGATATTAGGACATTTTGATAGTTAAATTGCAATTTTAGTGTATAATATTAGATCTCCAACTTTCTTGAAGTTACCTTGAAGAGTTTAGGAATATTATTTTACTATTAATATTCTATAGATTATGTGAGATTATTAGAATATTGAATATGAGAGGTTACAAAAGGAGGTCAAATATTTAGAATTATATTCTTAAAATATGCAAATAAATTATTTCATACATGGAGCACCTAGAAATGCAAAACTAGACTAAATAATATCTTATGATGGGTCGGTATAATTAAGAGGAGTTGATTTCTAATTAAGAAAACCACACTCATGTAGTGAGTCATGAGAATTTTTTCCTTGTAATTTGGAGACCATGTTTGGGCCCTGTTGGAAAAATAAGAGCAGACAACTGAGAGGGGGGTGAATCAATTGTCCCAAAACTTCAAAAATTATTTGACTTATCAACTTTATTCTCATATCTGATTATTAAGCATGAAAATAGAGATCATTAACACATCAGAAACACACATAACACCAAGATTTTTTACGTGGAAACCCTGTTAGGGAAAAAACCACAATGGAGGTTAGTCCACAAAATTATACCCTGTTAAAAGTATAAGAAAATGAAATATGGGGAATGCACTTGCATTCAAGCGCACTACCTAGAGCTCATTGCTTAATTACAAAGGAAGACACACTGTCTTACAAAATGATTCAGATTAAAGCCATTCGTAGGGATTTGAACTAATAAAATAGCATATGCTAATTCCTTATCACAGTTTCGATTAAGCGCATGAACAACTCTTCACTCTTCTTCACTTTTCTTCACACTCTACTTCACTTTTCTTCACACTTTGGTCTGCCTTCGAATGATTAGGACATTATTTGCACATACACACATGCTCACACACTTCAATTTGAACAAACAACTTCTCTTATATATCTGCAACAAGAAATTTCACCGCTACAAGTCGGCCACAAAAAATAATAAAATGAATATAACTGTCAGCCCAAATCATTCATAATAATCAATGTGTATCAACCAAAGTTGGCCATAACTTAGTGAGGACCTAAATCAACATCTTCAACATGAAAACACTTCAATTAAATTATCCTCGAAGATCCACAACACGCTTCAACACCATGTCGGCCAGAAACATGAAAAATATGAACACACAAGAGAAAATTGCCAACCACGATCACAACTATCAATGCGGACGTGCAACAAAGATAGAGTGTGATATAGAAGCATCCACAAACATTAAGAACCAATAGAGAAGCATTTTCAACAACCGAACTAACAGAAATAGCCTCATCTTCAATTAGCAACACTAACTAAAGAAACAAAAAAATTGTCTAAATGAAAATCTTCATAACTCGATCAACTCTTCATGTGGATCTTTGAAACTCGGCATGGATAGACTAGATACACTCAACAAAAAACCCTCTATTCCACAACCTCTGATCTTCAACATACATAACATACCACCATACTAAACTTCACTTAACCACTGACAACTTGCAACTCATTTCTTTACAATTTTCTCAATATCCTTGACATATACAACTTCAAATACATTTATGCTAATAGTGTTGACATCAATGACAACCACATATTAGCAGCACAACCACAACATCCAGCAGGCCCATGGAACTATTTTATGGTGGTTTTCCAAGCCTCCTTTAATTTATATATTGAGGGATTCACATGGATGAGGTATCATTATTTGTAGGTACTCTCACATTGACAAAATCTAGTCATACTAAATAAGATTGTGTGAGTTGTATTGGTGTACTTAATTTTTTTTATTAATAAAAGCTTGGCATCTCCTTGGTGGTGGATTTTTTTTCCAAAAAAGTTTCTCCATGTATATCTAGTGTCATATGTGTGTTTATTTCTTATTGTTGTTTTACATTAAAAAATATCTTGTATTTCAAATTTATGGTTAATCACATGTACCTTTAATTGGGTTAATCATATTTGTACACTTTATGTATATACTTTCAATTTTATTATTCACCAATTTTGTCAAAGAAAGGAACCCAATCCTTTCCAATCACCAACTTGGCCTGAATTGCATGAAGAAACAATAGCGATGTGACACGATTAATTTTCTTAGATGATTTCCTTTAATCTTTTTCATTAATATACACCATCATAGGGCATATAAATCAACCAAAGAATACAACATTCACAACACCAACTAAGACAGCTCAGTGCATTCTAAGCATATAATGATGACATTACATCATGTCACAACACATGAGTTCAATTAACAACAATCATACATGGTAAAAATGGTGGATTTGGCCTATACCTACGGATTCCCTTCAAATTTTTGGTATAATTTTACATTTGTATTTTCTCTCTAGATTGTAAAAATGGGTTGTATAGTGAAGATCTTATTGAATTATTAATAAACGAAGGTTTTTAGAAGATTTTCCAGGGTTTGCAGTGACAAAAAAGCAATAAGTTCTTATTCCTTGTTGTAATCTTATCTTTGAAGAGATTTTTATAGTTTTTTAAGGAAGGAGTCTAAAAAATGAAATTTGAAGAGGGCCTTGGATTAGTCAAATTTTGTAAGAAATTCAAGAATTTTATAAAAAAATGAGAAAAACCTAAACTTTGTCTTTGTAACCACGAAAAAACCCTAACCCTGCTAGTCATGGCCAAACCTTCAAGAGGAATTAAAAGGAGTTGGGATGAATATATAATGGCTTAGTTACCTAGATCATCTAAGAGACTGAAGCTTGCTCAGGGCTCTACAATTTTGACTAATAGGGTCATTGATAAAAATGAATGTTGCAGAGATGTCATAATTCATATCCATGGGTACGCATTGTTTAAGTATGGGTTTAGAAATTGTCTAGCTAATAGACTAATCAATAATATTTGGAGACTAGGGGTTGGGAGGTTGGTGGTGCCCAATTTTTTCATCAATATTTATTTGAGCAGGGTCATAGCTAAGGCTTATAACCCAAATAAAAAGGGAGTTTGTAGTGGATCAAGGGTCTTTTTGACAAGCCTTGATAGAAATTATATTTCGAGGGTGTTTAACTTGGATAAGAATGTTTAGTTTCCCGTTGACCTAGGATCACTTACAAGAGAGTATCAAAGATTAAGGGATAGTTACAAAGTTAAATGGCTACCCAATTTTAGGCCTAGAGGGAAAAAGAAAGAGTTTAAAATGTTTATAGTGGAGAATTGGAGCCATCCAATTATGATTTCTTTAAGGCTTACTTTATCAAAACACACTTTTATCTATGCCAAGTTCTAGAGATGGATTGCAAAACTCAAATTCCAAATAATATGATGGTATTAGCAATTGACATTCAAAGCAAGGATGTAAACAAACCATGTGGTTATGCAGCCTTCATTGTTGATGGAATTCACAAGGCTTTGTGTGCACTCAAGGAGAATGATGAGATTGTTCACTTCAAGTGGTACTATTTATTATGCCACATCTTTCTTCAAAATGGAAGGAACATATGGTATCCTCTCATGCAAATTAGATCTCGTGATGCTCAGGTGATACTATTTCCTATGCAGGAATGAACTTAAATTAGGATAGTAATTGTGATAAGTCCAATTATATTATCTTTGAGGAATTTTTTGTCATAGAAATATTGAGGAATGTAGGCCAAAAGGTTTATTGGAGGTTGTTTGAGATAGTTAGAAAATTCCTGAGGCCAAAGGACCTACATACGAAGCTAAGAGTCAGCCATAATTGGGGTTACTAGTTTCTCTATACAAATTGTATGATAATTAGGGTTTATGGTGCCCTTGTTGCACCTCATATCTTTCCTAGGTTTGTTCCAGACATAATTTCCTTCCTAAAAATCATATGGTAATTAAATGAGTCAGATAAGACTCATTTCAGAAATTATAAGAAACATGTCATCCTGCCATCAACATTATTTTTTTATTTCCAAATTACTAGCCAAAGAGGGATTGGAGTTATTGTTAAATAATTTTATCCCCTATAGAATGAGGATAGATAAAGTGAGAAAATGTGATCATAAGCATTTCATTCATGATGATAGAATTAGATACAAATTGGAAGCTTATGTGCATTACTATGACCCAATTGAAGATTTAATTAGAAATTATTCTTCAAAAGCATATGAGAAAAGGAGAAGAGAAAAATGGGTTAAAATTCAAATTGTAAAGGATACAAAAAAGAAGGTTGATCCTACTTATAGAGATGCACATATAGAGATTCAAGACCCAGTCCTTAGAATCATGAAAAAAATGATAATGCAGCCAACTTATTGGCCAATGTACATGTGCCACAAGTGGATAGACTTGGCCCTTCATCTCAGATGGTTGAACAACAAAGTCCTCAATAGGTAACACCATTCTAGAAAATTTCTCCTGTAACAGAATCATTAGAGGATTATCCTTTAGATGATGATAATTTTCCAAAAAAATCATAAATTGGGAAAATAATACATCCACCACCAAGGGTTGTAGTTGAGAGACCCTCTAATCATAGGTTATTAATAAATTTTGAGACAAGTGAGCAGGTGATAGATGATGTAAGAGCCCTAGCATGCACAAAATTTATGTCAGATGATAAATTCATCACCATAAAGCAATTCAATGATTTCCTCTTGAATAATAGAGGTGCAACTTTTAGAAAAAGGATGGAGGAAGAAAAAAAAAGAATAACCAAGGAAAATAAAGATGAAATTGCCTCTCAAATATGGTTTGAGGATAGTTATGAATTAGATAATATGACTCCAGGGAAAGGGAGAGAAATTGTGAAGAGGAGTGGTTATCTATTATTAGAAGGATGGGAAATATCATTTGCAATTACATTTGATACTATCAGAAGATAGGAAGGTGATGACCTAGTGTTAACTTCTGAAGAGCAAGCAGATGCACTTTACTTTGGGTTAGGTTTTAATCCAAGGCATGAAACCTTGGCAATTTAGTCTATTTTTTCATAAAAAAATAAGCTCAATAATATAAATGAGTTGACTAGTGTCAAGCCCTAAATTTGCACATAGGGAAGAACACAATGAACAAATTATTTTTGAAATAATAATGAATAAACACTAAATATGATCAACCACGTATGATCACAGTAACATACTATTGAACAAATTAATAATATTGACACTATTTTTATTTTATTTTTGTTTATAATAATAATAACCTTAATGACAATCTTAATATTTATATTTAATATTATCTTTGCTTATAGTAGTAATATAAAATTATCAATTTTATTCATTAATATTGCAATTAAAAGTTACTAAAAAAAAAACTTTAACATTATCATTCATGGGTTAATATATATTTACTACTATTACAAACAGTTTTATCAACTAAGTAAATACTTTACCCTCAACATTACTTGTAAAAAATCCATTACTATTTGTGATTAACCTCCACAACTAACTTAACTTCTAATTAAATGATTCATTGATTAAAAATAATAAATAGGGTTATTATTTATTTCTATATATAACGTTTATTTAAATTTAATATTAATGTTACCATTATATTAAAAATAGAAATTAATAATAGCACTAGTTTTAATATTAAGAGTAAGCTGAAAATTTGAACAAGATTACAGACAGTATTAAAGAACAATATTAATATTATCGATAATATTGGATAGAATTTTCTTAAATTTCTCTTATTATTCTATGTCAATTTTACACTCCATATGATATTAATTATTGAAACATCTCACTATTTAATATTATTATTTTCCAATGTAACTCCATTATATTCATATTAATATTAACATCCATATAATAAATTAGTATTTCTTATTATTATCATCTAATCACTACTATTGTCAACTCATCATATCTTGCGATATTCTAATACCACCATAGCTTCGCTAATAAGATTTGTAAGAACACTTTCTTAACATGTATGACTTTATTTGTTATTCATTTTAGAAATACTATTCCGATTAATAACCCTTCATAAAAATATCACTAATTATTGTTATTTTTATTTTCAAGTATAATTCTTACATATATATCTTTTATCTAATTATTCATCTTTATCTTATATATAAACAAAAAAGTTTATATAAATAACTACATTTATTTACATATATTCCATTTATTTTATTTAAAATAAGTAAAAGAAAAAGAACCCATTTACAAAATAACAAAGATGTCTTCCTTCTAAAAATAATATTACTAAATATCTAATTTAGTTTATTTTTATTTTTAATTCAAAGAATATTAAGAAATCTGAAATTTAAGAATGGGCTTTTAGAGGGAAACGTGGAGCCCTAAATGGAAACTCCCCACCCATAAAATATATCTTATTGGATTCATTCTAATAAAGTTTGGATTATAAAAATCAAGACATGTACTTTTTAATCTGAAACATGAACTAAATCTTCACTAAAGTCATTCTAAAAGTTGGCAACCACCTTAAATTTCTCCCACTTTACCATTCACTTATTCCCCTCATCTAAGGGTGAACTGATTTTTTTTTCATAAAATCTATAGGCCCGTAAAAGATTGAAAATAAATAATCCCACGGCTCTCTAGGCACTGGTAGGAGATCAACGATGGGAGATAAGCTGCTAAAAATTAAACTTAAAGAAAATACTTAACCCTAGATCAATATTAGTTTGAGGAGGCGATACACATAAATAAAAGAAGCAGAGTTCACTGTATTTTACTGCAAAAAAGAAAATCCGAAAAAGCTAAGGAATAAAACTTCGCTGATTTATTATTATTTTTAAGAAGATTTCAATTTGAATTGTTTCCAACAAAAAGATTTCAATTTGAATTGTTTCCAACAAAATTTTGAATAATATAATTACTTTATATATTTGGATCTAACTTTTCTTCTTTTTTTCTAAAAAATTGTCTTTACAGGTTTATTCAACTGTCCAAAAAAAAAAGAGTGATGCCCAACAGAATGTATCAATGCAAAATAAATGGGATTGTTTTTCGCTTGGTTTATGGAACAATACTGTTTGTGTACAGAGAAGTTTTATACTGGAAAATATCAAATTTGTAGTGAAAAATAAATAAACCTTTTAAATCTTTCTTTTGTCATAACTTTAAACTGAAAGTTTCTACAACAGAGTATGATGGTAATAGTCCTTTAAACGTTTTATTCAAGAATATTTAAAGATACATATATGCTTTAGAATTACAACTGGAGCTTGAATCTTATAAAACTAAGAAGGAAGAATTTTCTTCAGGAAGCAATACCTTTATGTATTTATTATTTCCTTGTCTTAAATCATAATACAATTTCTGACTTCTTCTTTTGGGTTAAATTTCAATACAACAGTTATGAACACAAAAATTGTAACAAAAAGGTATAGTATATATATATTTTTAATTTTTGTTTAATCTTTATTTTTGGGTAACAATATAATGATAGAATAGACACATTTCACAACAACATTTATTTACATGAAACATTCACTAGAATGGTAAAAGAAATCTATACACTCAATAAAATAGATTGATAAAAGAAGGAACGTTCTCTTTACAACTATTCTTTCAAGAAGGTTTGTACATGAACCTATGCAACATTCACCAAGCCTATTACAATCAGCCCATTAGGGTTGTATACATTATGGAATATTTTCATTCAGTAACACTGATAATAGAACAAAGATAGTCTCAACTTGAAACTTCCTCAAATCTTAAATATCTCTTCAAAAATCTGTAGAACCTTACACATGACACGATCTTTCTTCTAAAGCCAATGGGGTGCTCACCACCCAACCTTTGACTGGAAAACCAGTCACCCCCGAGCTTGGAGGCCATCAAAGGAACCGGGTTACACACATTCACAAAACTTGCAAAAACATTGAAAACACTTATACACATACAATACCAACTTGCAAAAACATTGAAAACACTTATACACATACAATACCACCCAAACCCAAGGATTCACATTCACATTGAAATCTTCTCAAAGATTCAAGAAAGGGGGAGACTTAGGAGACACCACTACCCAATGGGGAAACATATATATAGATCATGCATAAAATCACAACTTCTCTCCATTAATCAATCCATCCAACTCCATAAAATAACATGGGTACTCATACCCAGGGACTTCATACTCCAATAATGTGGGTACTCATACCCAGAAAAAAAAAAAATAAAAAAATCCCATACTCCAATTATGTGGGTACTCATACCCAAATCTCCGCCTTCTCAAAGGTTGAAGGTTTCCCCGTTGGAGGTTCATCCTCTCTCAACCCCATACTTGGGGAGCTCTCAAAATCAAAGGGAGCCATCCCCATACAACCCAACACAAAAAAAAAAAAAAACCAAGACATAAAAATACAATAATAATTCAAATGATTACGCACAATCTTTTCAAAAACTAGTAGATTCAACCAAAACAAACACAAAGGGATTGAAACCAACCTCTTACGCTTTCCAAGAAGAAAATTGTGGAAGGACCCCTGTTTTTCCTTTAGACTTTCTCATCCAAAACAAGCTTCTTCAAAAAACCAGAACCAAAAATTACCAGATCCAAAAGAAAACCAACCCCTCCACAATCCAAAAAGAATGAGATAAATAGAAGTCCTCTAAATTTGTTTCCAAAATAACTCTTGCTTTCAAAGAATAGAAGATAAATGAGAATCTAATTGAAGTTTATCCATTTACAACCCATTCCAAATACAAATTCGTCACCCTCAAATCTAGGCCTTTTTGAGATGTCATATCTTGATTTTAGTTCAAAATATAACTTGAATTAAGTGCCTAACCCTTGGGTTAACACCTAGGGGTTTAAAAAAAATAGAAAAAACATAAAATAACCTTTTTCGAACCCTTTTGACTCAAATAAGAAAAAAACAAAGTCCAAAAATACCCTCAAATCTAACTTTACAAACAAAATACAACTTAAAGACAAAATAAAACTTTATAATAAAGATAACACTCAAGTCTCAAACCACTTTACAAAATTTTACATCACAATAAGATTATAGTCCCTATGGACTATAGTCGGTATTCACAGGGTTTATCACATTGGGTTCCTTGAAGACCTCCAATTCCATTGGCTATGGAACTTGTACCTGCACACTCAACTTCACACATTAATATGTCCAATAAAATAATATAGTCAAAGCAAATGAAACATATATATTCACATCATACAATTTCCATCACAATTAAGTCACATTAGAAAACCAATTCATCATCATTGAATTCTCCCAATAACATTTACTCAATTTTTCATACAGTAAAAATAATTCATAATTCATAATTTCATTTAAACTCAATATTTTACTTTCATCCCTAATGTTGCAATTAATATCCATATCACAATTTTTATTTCATCAATTCTACTCATTCATCCATAATCATCAATAACATCAAATATAAGATCTAAATTTCAAATCATCATAATGTGAAATCGAATATAAAGTCTAGTGTCTAAATCATTATAATACAAATAAAATTATATAGTATTAGTCTATATCATAACATAAAGTTTAATAATACATACGAGAATCAAACTATGTCTATATAAAAAGAATAAAGTAGCATAATATTGAGTATCAACTGGTGGGTCTCACAACTAGAAAATTTATTATCAGAATATTGGGGAACATAGGTGCATTATAGGTAGCAACATTGACAATAAATGCAACTATGTTCACTGAGGCAGAGATAAATAAATTGTAGGAAAATCTAGCTAAGGTAAATAATTTGAATTTAAAGCTACAAGAGCAAGTCAATGTTGTCACAAGATTTCTTCCACCTCCCCAAGTTGTTGATGAAAAACCATCTTAGAAGAAGATGGCTTTGACTTTGGAGATTAACAATTTGAAAGAGGAGCTTAGAAAAATCAAGGATGCTAAAAACAAAGCAAAAGAAGATGGGAATAAAAAAGCCTTTGATCTAATTGACAACATGTTGGGCCATAAATTTTCTTATATTTTGAGTCATGTTGATGAGGTTTGGGATAGCTACAAAACCATGAAGGGTTCATTTACACATCATGCTAGGACAAGAAGCAGACTAAGATGTTTTCAATTCAATTGGAAGGGTTCATTTACACATCATGCTAGGACAAGAAGCAAACTAAGATGTTTTCAATTCAATTGGACTCCTGGTGTTACATTATTAAATCTTCTATCAGAGTATTCCATTCTAGAGGTTGATAGTTATAATCATGTATCCAACATTCCTTCAATATTTGATTTATTAGAAGGTATTCTTCTTTTTCATAATAAATTCCATGAGCTTATGAAGAGGGATTTTAATGTTTTTGAAGAATTGGGGGTATTTCATATGCCCCTATTTTAACTAATGAATGAGAATTGAAATCTTGTAAAACTTGGAGGACTAATTTTTGTGAGACCCTTCTTCCCATTTATAAAGAAATTAACAATGATGCTAAGCTAAACATGGAAATATTAAATTCTAGTTTGGAAAAGCTTTCTAAGCTTTAATATGGTACGCTCAATTTTCTAAAGGTAGTGCAGAAATTGATAGGTGATGACTACATTGATCATATGGTTAGATTCAATCAATTCCTTCCATAAACATGAATATTTCTTGTTGCAACATAAATGATGAAGTGCATGGAGGAAATGATGTGAGTTGTCTCTCAATCAGTCATTAGGTTTCAATGCCAATTTCCAAATTAGTAAATGACCATATATGCGCCAAGTATATCCTTGTCAGTTTGGAGGTACAATTTTGATTAAATCAAATCAAATCAAGGATGATACAAACATCTTCAACTGCTTCAACAATTTTGGCATCAACTTACTCCCTCAGTTTGTTATGGTTATTTTCTTATATGGGGGTTGTTTTTATTTTCGGGGCATTTTGTATTTTAGGCGATTGTCGAATGAAAATGTGATGTGTATACAAGGCTTTAAGTGTGTTGCTTCCTTGTTTCTATAAAACGGAATTTCGAGTCTTGTCATAGCATTTTGGATTTTGGTTTTGGGCAAGTCCTTTGTCGGTTAGTCTTGTATAGGCGAGTCTTTTTTCAAGTTCAGAAATAAAATGTTGTAATTTTCTTTGTGATAGTGGTAAACGATTCAATTTGTGGCTCATATGAATATATGTCAGATTGTTAATGTCTTCTAGATGTTTTACAATATCTTTTGAATCAGAATAATCAAAGATTATCACGGTTTTAATTGTACATTTTTTGTAATGGATATTTAATTGACAACTTATGGTCAATAAATAGACTAAATCTTGCTCTCAAATGAATATTGAGGATATTGTTGTTATATCGAGGATCTACAAGAAGATTAAAAATGCTTTCCAATTTTTTCTTTCATTGTTGTAAGGTAATAATTTTTTGGTAACTATTGAATTCGTGTTGAGGTTGATATCAGGAGAAATCGCATCATTCAAGACTTTGTAATGAATAAGGCACCAATCAAGTTGGTCTACACGTTCAAAGCTTAAATAATCAATCCTAAAATTGAGAATTATTCTTTGTTTCTTTTTGTTTATTTCTTTTCCATTTCACACCAAATCTAAATAGAATTTCATAAGATTTGAAGAGAAATAAGACAAATCTGGTCAATCCTCACTATATTGTGTGAAATTGTTATCTTTCTTTTTGCATCATTTATTTATTATTGAATTTTTAAATGATGCTAAACAAAGGAAAACCCACCTTGGTATGATAGAGCCTAAAGTGTAGGGGAGAGCAATTCTAAAATTGTCTCATGTTTGTTGACCATTGATCTAAGAGTTTTGAGCATTAAATTTGGCTAACCTATAGAGATAATCAAGAAATCAGTTGGAAATACCAACACCACACATATCTTACTTGACAATGACCTCCTAAGTGTCAAGATTTGAAGTTGAGAAGATGATACTAAGATTCATCATCCATGACAATAGATATCTAGTCTCTCATACTTCAAACACATAAGATCATTAAGGTATTCAAGTGTAGTTGTAACACTGATTAAGTTCCAAACTTGGCTTACACACTAGATACCTAGTACACAAAATTAATCACAACACTTAAACAAGAGATAGCCTCACCAAACTACTTTGGTAGAATTTAGATGCTAAATAGGACTAACATCTTATATAATCACATAAACAATTCTTCATGGAGAAATATTCAATGATTGACAACAAAATAGCACTAGAAGACATTCTAGACCAATCTATGAAAACAAAACTTAAAAATTATCCCCACTACATGAGTAACATAGGAGGTGGCATAACTAGTCATGCTTGGTGCCTAGGGTGGTATTCATGGCACTAAATGGAATCCAATGTGGTGTTATTAATCAAGTATGATGTTTGTGGTGGTGTTCCAAGTCACATATAGTGTGTAGAGCATTTATGTTTTGTATGGTTATAATAATAGCAAAAAGCTTGTTGCAAGCTCACGTTGGATCCATTGCGACCTTAATAAGCTTGTATTTAAACTTAGGAGAGAATGTAACGAGTGTTATTTTTGAAGAGCAAGGGAGTTGGAACGAACTTCAAGAGATCCCAACGACCTTCATTTCTAACTAGCTTTTTACTTTCATTTAGGATATGACCATCAATTTGGAAGGTAGGGACCACCAAGAGTGGTGACAAGAATGATGGGGGATTGCACAATTTTTAAGGTGGTTGTGTAATCAATGAGATAGTTGCAAGACAAACTAGTAGTCTATTCACTCAAACACTATACTTGCACCAACAATGCCCAAGAAAATTGACCAATTAAATATTTACTTTTTAACACTTAATCTCACCCAATTTATCCCTTAGGAGTTCAAATTTTGTTTTTTCCAATTTAACCTAAGACAAATCTTGGAAAATCCCATTCTTAAAAGGTTGTTATGAAATACAGTCTTCAATTTGGTCAAATTATAAATCACTAAAAAAAATTATGAGATATATTTTGTCATCTTTATGCATGAAACATTATTTATGGAGCTTATAGTGTATTCTCAAAATTATCCTTTAATCATTTATTATACTTTCAATCACATGATTCATTTAAGTTTTGTATGTTTAGGATGTAAAATTGGAGGTGGCATAACTAGTCATGCTTGGTGCCTAGGGTGGTATTTATGGCACTAAATGAGTAACATAGGAGGTGGCATAACTAGTCATGCTTGGTAATGGCACTAAATGGAATCCAAGGTGATGCTATTAATCAAGTATGATGTTTATGGTGGTGTTCCAAGTCACATATAGTGCCTAGGGCATTTATGGTTTGTATGGTTTTAATAATAGCACAAAGCTTGTTGCAAGCACATGTTGGATCCATTGTGACATTAATAAGCTTGTGTGTGAGTAAACTATGAGAATCGGAATAATTAATTAAAAACACACAATCGATGCAACGTGTTATATTAAGGAAATCAAATTTAACAAAAAAAATGATAAAGTGATTGCTCAAAGCCATTCCATCGTCCTCTATTCTTAAGGATCATGTATTAGTGCTCTCAGATTTTAGGTATGCACTAAACTACTAGGATGACACCTAAGAAATGAGAAGCCATTAAACTAAAATGCAGGAAACTATACCTACATCTACATGATTGATGAATTTGATGGATGATATGCTAAATGATGTGTTGAATGATATGATGTTGTATACAGACTGATGCTAAATGATGTAATGATAAAATGCTAAGCTAATGGATATGCTATGGAAATGCTATAATGATAATGCAACAAATTAAGTTCCTAGAAATGAAATTGCCATTATAACACAACTTGAAATCAAATGCTAAATTCTAAGCTTAAATGCCAATGCTAAGCTATCAAATGCTGAAAGTATTTTTGCAGAGTAGATTTATGTTATGCTCTCTATATGAAAAGTTGTAAATGAGCCTCTATTTATAGATTTCACCAAGGCATCAAGTGATGTGGTAGCAATGGACAATCAGGATTCGGTCTGGAGAGATCAACGGTGAGAAGCGAAGAGGTTAGAGAGAATCAGGGAAGTTGTTCCCTTTAATAGAACAAGCTTGCCAAGTGTAGAATGGAATAAATGGAAAGGAGAAGCCATGTGTCTCTGAGGTTGTTAAAATTGTTGAGGATAAATGTCCATTTAGAAATTAGAAATAATTAATTTCCTGTGACACATGGTGAGGTGGAAGATGAGGTGGAAGGAAGTTAGAAAATATGGAGAAATGTGACTAAATTCAAATTTTAAAATTCAAATTTAGTTGGAGGGAAATCAAATAAAACAAATTAGTTAAATTTGTTTATTTAATTAAAACATGAAGAAAGTGGTTTAGATAGGAAGAATTAAGAAATATGAACTATATAAATAAATTTTGCAATTTATTTATAAGTAGAGGAAATAAAGATTTTATTAATTAACTAACTAGTATTTAATTAATTTTCTCCAGACCAATTTTAGATGTATACATTTTTCCCCTCTTTGAAGTGATGTGTTTACACATTGCTTCAAAGAAAAAATTTCCAGTGCTGATAAAATTTCAATAATGCCCCAGACAGTGATTTTTAGGAGATAACGGATGTATTCCCCCTCATGAGATAAATCGGGGATTTTTTTAATTTTTAAATATTTTTGAAAATTTTGAAAATTTTGATGATTTATGATGATGTTGATGGTAATTTTCTGATATGATGATTCAGAAATGATTTCTCCTGAAAAATGATGTTTAAGCCACCAGGTGATGAAATGATTAATTGATTCCTCATGTTGCCTCCTTGTGTTTGATGTTTGATGATCGTGTTCCGTCGATTGATTTGATGATGTTGATGTGATAGTTGATGATTGACCTCATGATAGGTGAGGATCAATGATAGGATGATGATGATTGACCTCATGATAGGTGAGGGTCAATGATAGGATGTTGATGATTGTCCTCATGATAGGTGAGGATCAATGATAGATTGATGATTGACCTCATGATAAGCGAGGATCAATGATAGGATGTTGATGATTGTCCTCATGATAGGTGAGGATCAATGATATATTGATGATTGATCTCATGATAGGCGAGGATCAATGATAAATGCTCACGAGATTTGATTGAAATTGCATTAGAGTTGATTAGGTTGATAGATTGATTAATTGATAAGATTACAGATTTGCAATAAGTTATGATCATAGGAGGATTTCCGCATCGGGTGCAATCGGATTGAGATTTGATTGGGAAATGTGGTTTGACATCTCTAATTGATTGATATGCCCCAGTATAGAATTGATTAATGTACATTGACTTGATGATATACCGAGACCTGATGTATACACTGATTCAGTCGAGACATTATGATTTCTACCATTTTTTATGATGTACCTCTCGATATTTGGATATCCTTGTACACTTGACATTATTTTGAGGTATATATGATATGTAGCGATGATGATGATTGATCTATGTGTCTATGTGTGTTGATCATGATGGATGCATTTGATTTCTTATTATGTATGCTATGTGATGTTCTATATGATGATGATATGATAGGTTATGGATGCAACATGCGCTATGATTCTATGATGCTTTTATGAATGGTGTCTATATGTTATATGTGATGAATCTTATTATGTGAATGAAATGTTACGCATGCTATGTTTTTGTACTTTTTTTTATGAAAATATATGATGCAATATATGAAATGGATTATGCATAAATGGATGGATGGATGGAAATGATTAAATGATAATGCATAATTCTATGTGTTTCCATGGATTGTGCTTTATTATGATGTATGAGATGCATTGTAATCTATGTTTTTGTATTTTTTTGATGCAAATGTATGAACACATGTATGAAATGGATTATGAGAATGTTTCTTTTTGGATTTTTGTAATGCAAATGTATGAGTAAATTTGTAGATGGATGGAAATGATATGATAAATGCTTTGTTTTTGGATTTTCATGATGCAAATATGTGAACTAATGGAAAGTGAATGCATAGAAAATGATATGATAACGCTTTGTTTTTTGGATTTTCATGATGCAAATATATGTGACCTAATGACTAGATGGATTATGAAATGATATGACAATGTGAATGACATCCTAATTCCTATGCATGCAAATGATTTTTTTTGTTAATGTCAAATGTACTCAATCCGTTAATGATAGAGATAACATCACTCTTAAAATTGTACCAGCCTTGGAGAAATCTATAAATACAGTTGCAGCACTTAGTATAAATGCAGGCTAAACATGCAAACCTAATAATGCAATGTTGTCATCCCAGTAATCAATTTATTGTGCTTGGTATCACCATTGAGCCTTTGAAATGTTGAAAGTAAGTACAAACATCAATGGTATAATTAGACCATGATAACCTGAGTACTTCTTTCATGATGTTTGATAGGGAAAGTTAACACAAGCATCTAGGTATAATTGGACTAAGATGACCTAAGCATTTCTTGCGTAAACAGACAAGAGTTAATTGTTTTCCTATGTGAATCTGAAATGTCATCAGTGATACTTTGTAGAGCATGTCTCACGGCGATTCACATAGTAATAATGATCAACTCGCAAATAGCAGACAAAGAAAAATATCATTCTCGATCATAGCTTCTCTAGTTCTTGACATCCTTAAGTTGCTCCGAAGAAATGATAACAACAATCATGATGCAAATAATTTGAACATACATGCTAAAGTGATAAAACCTTGATTCAGGAGATGAGCATCCAATGATATTTCTTTTGATTTGATCTTATTGTTTTTGGTTCAAATGGTTGGTTTTTGTGATTATGATTGATGTTCAATGTTGCAGCTCACTTGATCGTTGTGTTCTTACCATGTTGTTGTACTACTGTTTGTCTGTCGTTTTAAGCTCTAAGGTAGATTGCCCCTAGTGAGTTCAGTATTTTCCCCCCAGTGGAAACAAGCCAATTATTATGGATATGTACAATGATCGCCAAGCCAAG
The DNA here is from genome assembly GCA_007258455.2 of Sequoia sempervirens. Taxonomy (NCBI): domain Eukaryota; kingdom Viridiplantae; phylum Streptophyta; class Pinopsida; order Cupressales; family Cupressaceae; genus Sequoia; species Sequoia sempervirens. The sequence continues at coordinate 101,272,462 of VDFB02281492.1, read as the reverse complement.
ATGAGACACGACTGCAATTCCTCGATATGTACATGAGGCTCATATGATAGGCATGGATAATGATAGCGAAAAGCGGATGACCGACACATGTTCCAATAGAGAAAGAAGTTGATCTATCACAAATAGTGCATGTTGCCATGTTTTCACTACTCTTTTATTGCACTTTTTCAATTTTTTATGATTTTTTTGATTTTTTGACTTTTTTGTTGACTTTTTCACTTTTTGTATTTTTCTCTTTTTTCTCTTTCTTTTGTATTTTTCTCTTGTTTTGATTGTTTTGGATTTTTTTGGATATTTAAGATGGAATGATATGATATGACTGGTTGAAGCAACAAGATTCCCCACAAAAGAGGTAATGCAACCATGGATAAATGATAGATCAAAATGAAAGATTCACTACAAAACATGTCACACAAGCAACATATCTCTTGTCGAAAGATGATAATGGTTGATTGATTAAGATAACATGAATGATTGATTCCATAAGGCATGATGATGATAAGTACTTAGGATCACTGATTTCCTCTAAGTACAATAAAATTCATGATTGTTGATGATTGATTGACAAAAGATATGATGATTGGATAATGTTTTATAGCTAGGCTCAAATATGATTTAGATGATAAAATTCAAGGTTGCAAAGGGACATGATGAGATAAGCTAGGAGATATGGAATGGAAGGAATGCAAGGATAAGGATAATGAATGGGATGATCAAGATCAACTAGATAAGATACGAAAACAAGGCCCGAGTACTTTGTTCCTATTCCTCATCAAGACCAGGGAAGGGAAGAAAGGATATATTTAGAAAGAATTATGGAATATGGATGAGGCGAAGGATATGGTACGGAAGATATGGACAAAGTGTATAGGATAAGATATATGATGTTCAAGAAGATCCTTAACCTTATCAAGATCAAAGGTGGGAAATGTGGAAGATAAGATATGCATGATAGGAAGATGGAAGAAGGACTTAAGCATCAAGTTTCACAACCAAATATCCTTCTAATAAACCATGGCAATGGGGATTAGACTCATAAATTTTGGCAGATTAATGGTATGATGGAAGAAACTAAGGACTTATCCAAAGGTTTGGATTAAAGGAGAATGATGGGGGATAAATGTTGGATAATGGATAGGAGTTTGGAAGACTTGTTAATGGATAGATGGAAAGGATGACAAACTCAACATTGGCACACACCTTGAAGGGTGGTGGAGTGATGGGGGAAAAATGGATTTAGAAGGTGATAGGTTTTTAGATGGAAGATTGGAGGAAGCTTTTGGATTAGCAAATTTGGATGCCAATTTATATTTTATTGCTTCTATGAGACTTTTAGGAATCCACATAGCTTTTGACTTTGATTTTTGCTTTGTGGGCCTTTGTGGCCTTTGACATTTTTCTTTTTCATTTAGGGACCTTTGTGGTCTTTGAAAATTTCCCTTTTTCTTTTGATTTATGAACCTTTGTGGTCTTGGAAATTTTTTCTTTAATGGGCCTTTGTGGCCTTTTGAAATTTTCTTTTGATTTTGGATCAAATTTTCTTTTATTTTTGCATGTTTCTTTAAGGAGACATGTTGATCCTTTGATACATGTGGATTCTGATATGGAAGCTTCTGATATTTGGCACCCAAATTGCTTCCAAGAGAAATGGGAGGGTTGGAGTGAGATGAATAGTATGGAGGTATTATGGGTGAATTAGTGTAGGTAGAATTTTGAAAGGGCATCAAGGATGTGTGCCTTTGTTGTTCTTGAGGAATAGGATATAGACCGAGGATAGATGGAAAGTTTGATGGACTAGGATGAGGACCTAGGATACTTAGGAATATAACCAAGGTCATGATAATATGGGTGTTTTTGAACAAGAAGGGGTTCTAGGATACCTTGTTGATGAAGGCCTAATCCTTTTCCTTTATAATTCATACTTTGACAGTCGTTTTCCAATGGGATATGTATTGTTTGTGAAACAAGATGCAAGTCCATTTTGGGGAGGATATGATATGGATGAAAGGATAGGTGTTGGAAGTAAACTGGATTGGATAAAGGTGGAGGATCCCTATTTGTAGGTGTGGGGTTCAAGGATAGCTTGACTAGATGTGATAGGACTTTGACATGGGGATGATGGGGTACTTTGATCTTGACTGTGAAAAGGATCATGAGGTGTAGGAGAGGAAGTAGCTTTCTCTTTATTAGGTTTGGAATCATAATGAAGTGGTATGAAAGGAATATCTTGATCTTGATGAGGAAAGGAATCATGAGATTTTGTGGAAAGCATATCTTAATCATCAGATGGTAGGACATCATTAGATGGGATGGAAGAACTATCATGCTCCAGGGATGCAATGGAATCATGAGATGGTATGCATTGATTAGATGGGGTGGAAGAATAACTTGGAAGGATACTTTTCTCTTGAGATGGAAAGGAATTATCTTGGATGAAAAATGAAATGAGGGGATCATCATAAGATTCTTGAGAGATGGGATCTTGGTCAAAGATTGGAAGAGTTTGTGGAATTTTGGTATCATCAGATGTAGAAGGTATGATAGAATATGATGTTTGGATGGAATCGTTAACTTGGGTGAAAGAATCTTGATGTTCATTTTGGCTTATGTGAGATGAAGATAGATGCATGACATGGTAAGATTGTTCAATATCATTTGTGTTTGAGGACTTTGATTTGGGCTTCTCATTTAACTTTTTCAAAAAATCAAAGACATTGAACTTGGATGATGTAGTTGTTGGTGGAGAAGGTATCTGTTGATGGTGTTTTCTGCACAGCAATGACTCAGACAAAATGTGATATTCTATCTCTCCTGAAAGGTAAATCTCTATCAGCAAGCCTCGAGAGATAACCCCAAGGTCTCTAATGTCAAGTCTTGAAAATGCAAAAAACAACTCAGTGATGATGTGAAAATGTTGGTAATCACAAGGGACCTTACAAAACAAATGCTAGAAACTTCATATTTATCAGATCTAGCAATTTGGTGATACTTTTGATTCTAAAACCTAACTCAGATTCAAAAAAAATAACAAAAGATAAGGGTTTGAAGAGATGTTAAGGCTAAACTAATTCCTAAGACCAACAATGCAAATGATTAAACACTCAAAGTGGACCAATCCTTCAAAACCAATTCCTATTATACCCAAAATAAACCTACAATCTCACAGAAATAGTGCAATCTTCTAAGGAATTAAAGATTTATAGATGATGAAGCATTCACCCAAATAAACCTTATTTAACAATTGAAATGAATAAATACCCACAATTGAACTTAGCACATAAATTTAAGGCCCAGGCTAACTTTACATAGCAACTTACAATTAGCAAGCTACTAAAAGTATGGACCAATGATTGTTGAAACACTTCAAATATTAAACCATTAACACCATTGCATCACATCTAAATCTAAAATATAACATGTAACTAATAACCTCAAAGAAATCTTAAAGATTTGGAACAAAAAAAACCATGCAAAGTGAAGCAACACAAGAAAGAGCACCAGAGAACAATGTCTTTACTTATATTGAATCACCCAAGTTTGCAACAATTCATGTATTCTCAGTGTAACAACACTTGCTCTCAAAAAATGCTAATACTTAACTCAAATACAGCTCTAGCAACTATGTCTTAACTGATTCTAACCCTTACAAAAGAAGATGGAGCCTCAATTTATAGAGAAGCAACACTAGGTTGGCCCAGAATTAGGGTTTACATCATTAGGTCGGCCTAGAGAGTTTTGAATAAAATAAAATTTTCATTTAATGTTTGAAACTTCATCCAGGTCGGCCTGGGTCCTTCCAAAATATTTATTTTCTTGCAAAAAAATCAAGGTCTCCCTCCAGCTGTATTGTCACATAATTGGCACAAAAATCTAGGCGGCTGCCTGTTGGCTATTTTCCTATTCTCCCTCCTTGTCAGCTTCTAATTTATTGGATAATCCTTTGGCCTTATCCAATATTTCTTTCATATCTTCTGGGTTTGGAACTGGAATAAATTTAATTCTTGTTTTATGATTTTTAAATTATTTCAAATATTGGGGCATTACCTTATTCCATTCAATCTATAACTCATGATATTTGTCTAGTTTTGAAATATAGATTGTTGCATCTTCCATATTTTCCTTTGTAATTGGAGCACTATCAGAAGGAGCATATATCTCATGCCACCATCCCTGCAATCTACCAATGTTCATGTTTTTCTAGCCAAACTTCCTCCTTCCAGTCATTATCTCCAGGAAACTAATACAACTGTTGTATATTTCCTTCATTTTTCCTTGCAATTTCATTATTTTCTTCAAATCTTTTGTGAGGAGTTCTTCCTATAATTCCAAACTTCGATCCACTCCTTCACCTTTCCAATTTCATCATGGGAAAAGATATCCAACTTGGCCAATTCATCCTTAGGTATCTGCAGAATTTTCTTCAACTCATCAGTAGTTGACTCATCAATCTTGTTACAATCTGCAGCAAATTGTGAAGTATGCTCAAAAAATCAGAAGCATTGGTATAGATCTTAAGAATTTTTTCAATTGCTCCATCCCCTCTGCTACTGACATCCTGAAGCCAGTTATGAGTGTTCTGAACAGAGGATTTTAATCTATCAATTTATGAAACTAACTCCTTAGGTAGCAATCCCTCCGGAATAGTTCCTTCACTCCCAACAATTTGTAGAGGCTTCATCAAGTGTTCTACATATCTATAAACATCATTTAACTACTTTTGTAACTTTTCCTTCTCCTATGTTTCTCTGTCTAACCTTGTGAGAATAGCCTGAGAAGATTCGTGGAACTCCTCATTTTCCTATTCCTTGGTTGTTGGCCCCAAATTAATAGTTTTCACCTTATAGTCAGATGTCCTAACTTCATCTTTGAACTTGTCACTTGTAGGCACTACCACATGTATAACCCTGTTATTGAATTCATCTCTTGACATCTTAGAGACTATCCTGGCTCTCTTTCTTTGCTTTGGTTGCCCCCATTGTTCAAGCAACTTGTCCCAGCTTGGGGCTTCCTCTTGTACAATTATTGGCTTCTTACTAAGCCTTTTCTCTAACCATTCAGGAGTTGTAGATTGCTCAGTTGCTATCTCCTTACTTGGACTATCAACCACATTTTCTTCAGCATTTTTTTCCATTTTTGGTTGATTTTCTTGCTCTTCCTTCTCCTAATGAGGACTATTAGCAACTTCCTCCTTGTTCTCCCTTACCTCAAGGTGATCTTCTGGCTCATCAATGATTACCCTCTCTGGAGACTTAGATGCTTTTCCCTGAACTACTTCAGACTCTATGTTCTTAATTTTTGCTCCAGAGGTGGATTGTTTCATTTCTTGTACAAATTTCCTCCATTCTCCACTTTCAGGAGTAGAAATCCCATCATCTTCTTCATTTGGTTGTTCAGGATCATTGGATATGTTCCCCTCTTCATGAATTGCTTCCTCAGAAACTTGCACATTTTGATGAGAAGGAATGGGAGAATTATTTCTTGTAGTTGCTCTCTTCTCCATATCATTGGTAGGTGCCTCTTCATCTTGCACCTCTTTCTTTGTAGCTCTCACCTCTTCTACTGGAGAGACCTTATGCTTTGGGGAGTTTCTTTTGACATACACTTGGGGCTTTTCCCCTGGACTTTCCAAATCAACAACCTTTGCTGAAGAAGGAGCATTTTTAGTAGCTTCACCTTTCTTTGCCTTGGTAGCTTTCTACCTTTATGTGATTATTCTTCTTTTCTTCATAGGTTGTGAAGTTTCACCTTCTTGTACAATAGTGCTAACTTGAGGATCCTTCTTAATTTTAGGAGATGGCTTCTTTCCTTGCTTTACTTGTGCCTGGCTCTTGGTTCTCCTTTTAATAGACATTGGTTTATCTGCTTCTTCATGGACCTCTTCCTCATGAGGTGCAACAGTATCATCATCTTTATTAACTTCAATTTCTTCCTCAGACTGAGACTCCAAGTCTCCCATTAAGTCATAGGTGAATTTCATTCCTTCAGCTTTGAGTTCTAACACTTTGTGCTTTCCCCACAATCTGGAATAATTTTTCACTGGCTCAGTGACTTGATCCAAATCTGTTATTTCTTCCTTAGACCAATTGATTGGAGGGAGAGGCATGTTCCTATATGGTTCAAAATCATGGTGTTGGAGCAGGTTTGCATCATCATCCTATACCTGATCAGGCACCTCTACAACTCTGTATAATCTAATTGATTTCAAAGGAAACCTTGAGAATCTTCTCTTTATGGCCTCAAATTCATCCTGACAGTTGGCCTGATAATCTTCAATATGGTCTTTATGCCTAAAATTTCTATTGGCTTGCTTCATGGACCTGCCATATGGATCAAAATTATTCCTGTTGGTATGAGAATACAACTCAAATTGTGCCATCTCCTCAGAACGTTGAGCACTTTGAATAGAAGGGAAGGCTTCTAAAGTTCCCATTCTTAGTGGGAATTCTAATCCCAATCCTTTCTTCTTCACCTCCTATTGTAAGATTTCCTCAAAGCCTACCATTTGTCTTGTCAATTCCAACATTAGAAGTTTGTTGGTTGGATACCTGGGTAGTCTGAGAGGAACAACTGGAGATCCTTGCACCTGGATGTATGTGAACCTTTGGAATTGAATGAACCATTGTCCATATTGCTTAATCAAATCCATAGCATCAGAAGAAACCCTGATATGGAGAGCATCCTCCAACCATCTTAGAATATACATGAAAAAGGCATCATTAGCTCTTTTGTAGTTGGATGTTTTGCGTTGTAACTGTGGGTACACATCCCATATGTTTTCTTCCCCTATGGTTCCTTTGTAGTTGAGACCCTTGTACTTGGTCTTGTGTGCCAATATGTAGACAAGATAAGAGGTCATAGTGAACCTGTTGGTTTCTTGCACACTTCTCAATTGGGCATCTAGATTGTTGCTTATGATTCTTTCCCAATGATAATGCTTGTTAGCCACAATTTTTGTGATGGGATGGAACATCCAAGTCTAAAAGATGTGAGCTTCGTCCACTCCCTTGACTCTGCCCAAAAGAGTTATGATATCATGCTACTCCAGCTTGAAATCACTTATGTGCAGTTGTTTGGGTAGCTTTGAGTAGTGTGGCTTAGGTTTCAATATCCATGCATTGTTCATGATTTCCAAAGCTTTGTTGGGATCTTCCTCATAGAACTTGATTGCTTCCCCAATGTTGATTTCTTCAATGAGCTTGTGATGAGAGGCAATGTTGAAGACCTTTGCAATGGACTCTTTAGTTAAATTTTCCATGACTCTGCCTTGTGGCCCAATTATGATTCTTGTCCTAGAGTCATAGTGCTTTGCACATTCCAAGACCAACTCATGACATAGTTGTGTTGGAGGGAATCTTGTTGCTTGTGCCAATCCAGTGTGAGTAATGATCTGTGTCAATGGAGTGGGAGTCTTTCCAAACATCCTCTATTGAAATTTATTGTAATCCACATGACCCATGTTTGTATCTACAATATTTGACCATACAGAAGCAATCTTGGTCTCTGGACAAATGCCCTTGAAGTCGTACTTCATCCTTTCATGTCTTCTCCTAACTTCTTCTTGCACTAAATCAAATTTTGACTTGGTGGTTTTGTCACGACTAACCTCAACCTGCATCTGTTAGAGAAAAGCCAAAATTACCCAAATGCAGATAACACATTACACCATGTCATTCATTCAATAAGATTTGTTAATACAAGTTCAATGACGTGATTAAGTGCAAATTACCAATATGAGCTCAAGTAATAATGAAAGAACGAATCATGCTCAAGCTTAATGCAAATTCAACCATAAATGCCAAATAGCCATCATTTACAAGCTCATTCATCATTTGTTCTTGAAATCTGAGACTACCAAAGAAATGTCGAGTAATCCGAGCAAGCTTAGATTTTCCAGCCGGACTAAGGCTCGGGTAATCCAAGCTAGCTAGGATTTCCTGAAGTTTGCACCTTGTTCACATTTTTCCTTAAAATCCCCCACAATCCTTAGTGGATAAAGTTCATCGTTGCATTCGATCACACTCAATCATTGATAATCTTGAAAGTACCTGGTAAATTGCTTTCATTCGAAGTTCAAGTCATTTTCATGCGCTGAAAGTTCAATCGTTCATGGGACTCAGGTATTTCTAGGGACCTCAGATTACCCGGGTGAACTATCATTTGGGTAATCCAAGCTTGATTGGAGTTACCGAATGAGAACTAAGCTTAGAAATTTTCTAAGTGTTCATATTTTGTTCAGGATGTAGGCTAGTAATGAGACTCGGATAATCCGAGGGGTCTCGGATTCTCCAGGCAGATTAGAGCTCAGAAAATCCGAGCTACCTCAGAATTCCCAGATTTTGCTTGAGATCATGATTTTCGCTAAGTGTTTAAATCTTGCTTTCTTCGAATCAATGAATAATGAACACCTAATCCTTCTAAGATTGAATCATTAACGTTGTAGGATGGATTTCAATCAAACAATTTGCTTCAGAATCATTGATTTCACTCATTTTCATCAAACTCATAAACATCAAAACTAGGGTTTCGACCTATTGCTCAAAGTAGGGAGATGATCCAAAATTTCAATATCAATCACGCAAAAGCAAGCAACAAGTGAATTTTGAGAGCATTCAACACATTTCACACACTAAATATGTTTAAACTGAAACCCTATTTCAACCCTTAGAGTAACTCCCTTAAATAACAAAACCCTAGATGTCGACATGAAGCACATTACAAACTTAAAACTCAAGAACCAAAAGGCTGACTCAAACCAAGAAGATTGATAACAAGACATGAAATGTAGCCAAGGTCATCAGATGAAAATGAAGGAGCATACCTTGTAATAGTGTACCTCAAAACGGGATTCGATGGCCGACTGGTATTGGATGCTTTGAGCCCAAGGACGATCACTTGGAGGAGACAAACCAAATGCAGGAGCTTGAATCAAATGTAGGGTAGTGAAGACATTCTCAACTTTCGAACATACACAAATGCACAATGACCAAATGATGCTTCAAATCCCAATTTATCATCAAATAGACCCTTTAAACTCATTAATTGTGAGTAATAAATGCTTGTATGTACATCTGAAGGAATGTCAGAAATTAGATAAGGGCTCAGACTCAAGTAATCTGAGGTAGCTCGGATTACCCAGCTAGATTATGGTTTGGGTAATCCGAGGTACCTCGGAATTACCAAATTTCCTTCACACTTAGCCAATTTTTCCCCAATTTGAATTTTTCGAGCAAGGGTCAATCTCAAAGAAACAGACAATCACATGAGGTTGCAAAATGACATCTCAAATGCAGACTTATCGTTAAGCACACGGGCGAAACAAGACCAAGACCGAGAAACTTATCCCTTAAGGGGATGAAGTCAGGACCCTACAAAAACAAAGAAGCAAACAAAGCAAGAAAAGAGGGTCCTTGCCTTCAGCGGGGCATGTGTGTGAAAACTACACAACAATATCATGTCCAGATTTTTGTCAGAGGGATAAGAACAAATGTCTAGCAGCAAATATCTTTTTGTGGTTTCCCCTTGCATGTCAAGGATTTGTTGTTGAAGATTTTGCATTTGCTGAGTTAAAGCATTCAATTGATCCTCATCTATTTTTGGTTGATAAAATTTGTGAAAAGAATTTCCTTCCCCTTCAGCCATGATGGTTTGATGTTTAGGCACTTTAAGATGTTAGATCTTGGTTTAGGTAAAGGATTTCACTTGTAGATGCTAATTTTTCCAAGTTTAAAGCAATGTGGGTATAAGGAATGAACTCTTCTATGGAAAATATTCCTAAATCTGGGTTCAAAATGTTGGATAGGGGGTCAAATTTAGCTTTTTGGTTATCAATCTGGTGGGTGCGTTGTAATAGTCAATGTATGCGCTAAAAGGAAGATGTGTTATAGAATGGCTTGAATGTGCCACATAATGGCTTGGATGCGCTGCAAGATTGGTTGGATGCGCTACAGAATAGCTCGAATGCGCTAAAGTATTGGGTGGATACACTATAGTAATGGGTGAATGCGCTACAGAATGCAATGGATGCATTGGCATATATGGTGGATGCACTATAACAGCATATGGATGCACCAGAGAATGGTGTGAATGCACCAGAACAAGCAGTGGATGTGTTGAATTGGGAAAATGTCACAATTTCTTACAAGCTTGTTTGATTTTTCTGATTTTCCAATCAGAGAATTGTTTGTTTCAAAGGATGTTTTCTGGATCAAGGTTTTCACTTCCAGTGTGTGATGTTTTGTTTGAAATTTATTCAAAAACACATTGGTAAAACAGATCAAACATGTACAATTCTTAAGGCTGGCCAAGATAATATTTATTGGATTCCCACTTGGATTTTACTCCAGTTGCACCTACTTTTAGCGGAAGATTAGAAGCTTGACCACACTGGCTCCCCTCTACGACACTCACTTCTCGAGTCATCCAAGCTTCAGTACCCATGAATCTCACATGGCATAATTCTCATCTCTACTAAAAGCTGCAAAAATGTGGGAGGCTTCAAAGGTTAAACCTTCTGTGCCAGTAAATAGAATAGGATTTTGGCTTGCTATCACAAAAAGTTCTAGTATAGGCATTTTGTTTGTGGGGGATCATCCATACAACAAGAGACCATTGTTTCCCATCTTGTCGTAACAATCATCGTGATACTTGAACTTTCCTCAAGTACCCACACTTATATACCGGGTGGAAGTCACTTGGCTTTAGTGTGTTCCCGGTTGGGTCGTTCCCTTGAGTGATTACTTTTTCCCACGAGGCAGGCCCTCTAAGGATAGAACAAAATAAAAACGAATGGGTCTGGCTTTTTGGTCACCCAGTTAAGGGGAGAGCATATGCCTACCACTCATCAAGCACAAAAAACATGGTGTTCTTTCCCTCCAAATTAATCTAGATTCCTAAATTAACCAAAAGGAAATCAATTAACTCTAGCCCCTGCATCAAAATTATTAGTAGTTTTCAATAAATGTTCTTTGACAGCGTTCAAGGGTTTCAGTAGAGTCTCTGACAACATTTATGAAACCTGCACAGCAAAAAAACATTCATCAGTTTTCAAAATTTAGAAAATTTTGCAATGAAAATTAAATGCGCCATTACAGTAATTCAATGCACTAAAAAGGTAGATGCACCTGAAAATGCAGTGAATGTGCTACATAAAGTATTATATGCACTACAGGAAGTAATGAATGCGATATAGAAACCCCTTGATGCGCCGATGAATGGTTTGGATGCACCGAAGGAACTTGTGGTTGTGTTGTAACAGTCAGTGTATGCACCGGAAAATGTTTCAGGTGCGCCAGAAGAATTTGCGGTTGCACCGGAAGAATTGGGCGCCAATTTATGTGTGAGTAAAATATGAGAATTAGAACAATTAATTAAAAACACACAATCGATGCAACGTGTTATATTAAGGAAATCAAATTTAACAAAACAAACCATAAAGCAATTACTCAAAGTCGTTCCATCATCCTCTATTCTTAAGGATCCTGTATTAGTACTCTCATATTTTAGGTATGCACTTAACTACTAGGCATGGCGCCTAAGAAACGAGAAGCCATTAAACTAAAATGTAGAAAACTATACCTACATCTACATGATTGATGAATTTGATGGATGATATGCTAAATGATGTGATGAATGATATGTTGTATATAGACTAATGCTAAATGATGCAATGATAAAATGCTAAGCTAATGGATATGCTATGGAAATGTTGTAATGATAATGCAACAAATTAAGTTCCTAGAAATGAAATTGCTATTATAACACTACTTGAAATCAAATGCTAAATTCTAAGCTAAAATGCCAATGCTAAGCTCTCAAATGCTGAAAGTATTTCTGTAGAGTAGATTTATGCTATGCTCTCTATATGAAAAGTTGTAAATGAGCCTCTATTTATAGATTTCACCAGGGCATCAAGTGATGTGGCAACAATGGATGATCAGGATTTGGTCTGGAGAGATCAACGATGAGAAGCGAAGAGGTTAGAGAGAATTAGGGAAGTTGTTCCCTTTAATAGAACAAGCTTGCCAAGTGTAGAAGGGAATAAATGGAAAGGAGAAGCAATGTGTCTCTAAGGTTGTTAAAATTGTTGAGGATAAATGTCCATTTAGAAATTAGAAATAATTAATTTCCTGTGACACATGGTGAGGTGGAAGGAAGTTGGAAAATATGGAGAAATGTGACTAAATTCCAATTTTAAAATTCAAATTTAGTTGGGGGAATTAATCAAACAAAACAAATTAGTTAAATATTTTTATTTAATTAAATCATGAAGAAAGTGGTTTAGATAGGAAGAATTAAAAAATATGAACTATCTAAATAAATTTTGCAATTTATTTATAAGTAGAGAAAATAAAGATTTTATTAATTAACTATCTAGTATTTAATTAATTTTCTCTAGACCACTTTTAGATGTATACAACTTGTATTTGCACTTAGGAGGGAATGTGACAAGTGTTATTTTTGAAGAGCAAAGGAGTTGGAATGAACTTGAAGAGATCCTAATGACCTTCATATCTAACTAGCTTTCTATTTTCATTTAGGATATGACCATCAATTTGGAAGGTAGGGACCACCAAGAGTGGTGACTTGAATGATGGGGGATTGCACAATTTTCAAGGTAATTGTGTAATCAATGAGATAGCTACGAGACAAACTAGTAGTCTATTCACTCAAACACAATACTTGCACCAACAATGCCCAAGCAAATTGACCAATTAAATATTCACTTTTTAACACTTAATCTCACCCAATCTATCCCTTAGGAGTTCAAATATTTTTTAAACCAATTTAACCTAAAACAAATCTTGGAAAATTTCATTCTTAAAAGGTTGTTATGAAATATATAGCCTTCAATTTGATCAAATTATAAATCACTAAAAAGTAAATTCAAGAGATATATTTTGTCATCTTCATGCATGAAACTTTATTTATGGAGCTTATAGTGTATTCTCAAAATGATCCTTCAATCGTTTATTATCCTTTCAATCACATGATCCATTTAAGTTTTGTATGTTTAGGATGTAAAATTGTTTTTATTTATCTTAGATAAATTTAAATCATTTGCACGCTATCTTAGATTTAAACATAGATTAAACATGTTTCAAATTTTCAAGTATATTCACTCATTAAATTTGGCCACATTAAAAAATAGTACTCATTAAGAACTCATTTTCTCAATAGAAAATCAACAAAATTAGAATTACCATAAATATATAATAGCCATAAATATAAATCTTATTAAAAAAAACATGATCTACCATAAATATTTTCAACCTACTTACTAATAGTCATTGAGATAAATGACAAAATTTGAAGTCCCAATGAAGTCATGAACCTTATTCCAAGACCTATTTGTACATTGCTTATTTTAGAGAGCAAGTGGAAGATTCCCCCATTTAACAACCACATGAATGTTTGTTTATTAGTGGAAAAGCATGTTTTGAAGGGGCCTCAAAACCCTTTAAACAAGAGACATCCAACACATAGCTGGAGAATAGCCAAAAAGGACAAGCTACCACAAAACAACAACCAAGTTGTCACACACCAAACACAACCAATTAATAATTGAACCCAAGCTGCCAACAAAACAAACAAGGATAGCCAAACTATGCCACCCTTAGACCATTCCTAATGTTCCAAGCACCCAAAACCTAGGTGTGGGCAGTGCAAGCATGTTTAAAACAACCATGTTTCCTTCTATGGACAATCTTCCATAGAATATCATCCTTCAAAGACTCAAATTGAGGGGAGAGGGGAGGGAAATCCTCCTCTGCCTCCAAAGGCGATGAAATAGGAGCTGCCAATTTTACGAAAGCATCCAAAGAGATATGACCTCTAGATTCTACCCTTGGCAATGTAGAGTTTGAAGGTGAAACAACCAAACGGCCCATGGAAGATAACCTGCCATGAGTCTTAGAAGATATCACGGCCCCTAGGGCTAAGTCATCTTCCAACACCTCTTCAGAATCAAAAAAGTCCCCAACCATCAAATACTCACGGTAGAAATTTTTCCACCAAGATGTCTCACCTTTCTTGCACTAAGAACTAGGGCAAGACGAAGCCAAGTGTCCTACAACAAAGCATCTCTTACAACAAAAGGGGAGACCCTCATAGTCAAGCGTTTGAGTCCACGATCTATCCCCAACAAAAAGGATAATATCCCCAAGCAGATCTTTAGAGGTGTCAATGTCCATGAGAATGTGGGCATTAGTATGGCCATAGTTTATCGTTGTATCATCTTCTTGTAAAAACGACTAAGATTGTTGTCAATAGATTCAAACAAGAAACTTCCCAAAACTAGAGAGGAAGATTGGGAAGTCTCACCCAAATAGAAAAAATACTCAAAAATTTTGCTAGTGAATTGAAGGTAGGAAACCAAGGTTTAAGAGAGGGAATGCTTTCCCCACATCCAAACCCCACCATCTAGCACACACGTCTAATCAACACTAATTGGAATGATGCCACAAAAAAACCCTAGCACGGGAATAGAGTTCAATCCTGCCCTTCATGAGGGGCCTCAAAGTCTCCAAAGCCTATTTGTTTAGATCAGGAAGGGAAGGACAAAACTCATTAAATCTGCATATGAGAGCATGACGTTTAAAGTGTTCATTATCTAGCACCTCCAACCCACGTATAGCAACCGGGGAGGAAGAAGAGCAAGATAAGGGTTTACATTGTTGGGAGGGGTGAGTAGAACCTAATGGAAGGTGAGAACCACCATCAAGGACACCAAACCGCACAACTTTTCAATAAGAAACCTTCATACCACCAATGCTAAGCCAAAATAAACATCAGGAATAGGGGTGTCAGCAATACCAATCAACGAAAAATCGTTTGTCATGACATAGGAGGGAGCAAGAACCACGGTTGGAACAACATGCAAGCAAGCGCCAAGGTTTGAGTCAGGCACAGACCAAGATTCATCCCCCAAAACCCCCCGAACACCAGCAAGGTCGACATTCGTATGCAGCGAGAAAGTGACGTTTGAACCAGAAGAGCAACATGGAGAGCGAGATGGAGACAGGAGCGACATTATTACTTACAACCACGTGATTGTTTTTGATAAAGGAAAAAACAAATTTTGAAGGGATCCAGAACCCTTTAACAAAAAGGAGCAAGGTTGCAGAAAAGACAACATGCAGCGAGCGAAAAAGACCAGCTCTAAAACAAGACCAATTAAGATTTACATTTTACACTTTTCTTGTGGGAGCGGAGTCATGTCGAAAGAAGGCCTAGAGGATTTATCTTTTTTGCCCTTAACTATGATCCAACCTTCTTCCACTTGTGCCGCCTTACCATGCCACGCCAGCTCCCTGCTTTCAAGAAGATGAAAGCCATCAGCCAAATTATTAGGGGTTACATCTTGATTCCTTTGCACAGATAAAGACTTTTCTGAAGAGCCACCAGATAGGGAAGTCGAAGCACTTTCACCTGAAATGGCAGCCGTTGACTCAATAGGGGTTGCCTTAGCGACCCCGCCATTTGAGACAACCGAAGGGGGCGTCCCAAGACCCAGTGATTCAGAAGCATCCACCTCTGAAAAACACCTATTCTAATCTGCACACATAGACCCAACCTCACGATCTTTAGGGGTTTCAACATGATATTCAGCTTCAGCCACCCCACCAAATGCGACATCTGAAGGGGATACCTCACAAGCTTGTGATTCTGAAGCAACCACCTCAGAAAAGTTCATATTTTGATCAACTTTCTTCTCAACCGTATAATGTTGTTGAGAGGCACCTTTCCACCAAGAAGTCGAAGCATTTTTCTCGAAACCACATTGTGCAGCAGCGTGACTTGTTTTAAAACACCTTCTACAGCGGAAGGGAATCCCTTCATAGTCCAAGGATTGGATCCAAGAACCCTTAGAAGTTTTAATTAAAATTTCAACAAGTAGCCCTTTTGAAACATCCATTTCAACCAAAATTTGGGCAAAGGTGGAATGAAGTATATTTGGGCATTTCTCTATCCAAATGTTAACTCGTCATTTTTGTGCCCTTATGATGAAAAAGGGAGATCATTAAGGGCCATGAGAAAGAAATATGCTAGCTATACCATACACCTAACTACAATATAGTTTCTTTTAAAAATGTATATCAAACTCTTGAGGAGATTGCTTTGATATATGTCTCTAGAATTAACATTTTTTTTTAAGGATGTCAATTTTCTTATGCACATTGATAGAAGCAAAGATGGTATCTCTTTTGCCTTATGAGGAGGTACACCTCCAATGTAACATTTCTTTTCATTGAAATTATATGTGATACATGGTTTTAAAATAAATACAAATAGTTATCTTTTCTGTTGAGTTTCTATTTTTTTATTAAAACAGGTTAGTCAGTGTTATGAATATGAAATATATATTTTTTTATTTTTATTTTTTATCATTATTCATTTTTTTATAAAATGGTTATAATGATGAAGAAAAAAGTTGATTATGATAAACAAATTATAATATAAGAAGCAAATTATAATGTTTACTTAGATACATGGGAATGAAAATTAACTACCATGTTCACACTTTTCTTCAATGAGATAATATATACACCTTAGCTAAAGAATTGATGTTGAATTAAAAATTAAATTCTATACGGTTGAATTTTGGCTCAACTTACATGTCATAGTTAAAGAATAAGGTGATAGCATGATTGATAGGAGTTGAGCTCCATCTTGACCACTTCAAATAAAAACTTTATGTACATCCTCACAAAAGAATTAATGTTTTGGAATTAAAAGTAACATTCCATGCAGTTGAACTTTGGTTCAACTTGTGCATTTCTCATGGTAAAAGAATAAGATTATAACATGTTCAACTAGGAATTGAACTATACTTGTCTACTATTACAAGGCTTCCTCTCTATGTACATCATCAAGCATTTCAAATAGAAGAGATTTTAGAGCTCAACCATTTCCAAGTTAAAATGAGAATTATGCAATGTATACTTCCAAAACCAACTTCCACATATTGACATCTCATCAATAATAGGCTCCATCATACTAGACAAACCTACAACACAATTTATTCAATCAGTAATTAAAGCCAAAAAAAGCATGTCAAATATATATATTCCTTTTTTGTTCTAGATTGTAAAAATGAAAAATAACAATATGCAAAATAAATATCTTGAAGTTAATACAAAATCTCAAACTAGAAATGCTTTCATGAACTTTATTTGAAAAGGTCTTACAAATGGATGTTTCAACATGGAAAGAACTTTTGAAAAGAATCAAACAAGGCAAAATATTATTAAATAACATTTTTAATTCAATTATAAAATACCTCTTATTAGTTGTATTCATAACTCTAATTCTAGAACCTAGCAAGTCATTAGTTCTAAACGAAGTGTAAAGGTTTTCAAAACTTCAAGATACATTTGGTGACCAATATCTATTGTTGTATGGAAAACCCATGGCAACAACTAAAACCCTTGACCAAATTGTTCTCAATATCATAATGCATGCTTTTGCTTTTATCCTTACAAAATAAATATAGATGTCTACAACTAATCCCTAATTTCCTCTAGTTTCAGGTAGAAATCATGAATCTCACAATTAAAATTACTATGCTACTTGGTGATATCAAATGAAAGTGAGAATGGAGGAATTAGAGAGATGCACTAAACAAAAATAAAGGATTGAAATGACAAAAGATGCAACCCAAAACAAATATTTATTCTAGGAAACCCCCAAGAAGGGGAGGGGGTGCGGGGTAGTCGGGTGGGGGGAAGGGGGGGACCCACATGGTGGAGGCAATTGCTTTTCTACTAGAATATATTGCTCAAATAGACAAGTACATATACAAAGAATCAACTCTATCAAACATATTTCTCTACATTCAACTTGTTCATCACTTTCTTCTTGCTACAACTTCAATTCTCCTCCCCATCTTGGGTTGTCAATGTCTTCTTATTGAGCACTATAAGACTCCAAATGTGTGGAAAGGGTCAAGTGAAACACTTCATATTCATGTCATGTTTGGATGGCACTACCACTTTTCATCAACTAGTAGTTATATTTTCATCATGGAGGTTGCAAAACTTATCCATGATAGAACCTAGCAATTTAAAAAGTGCTACATGTTCAAAACTACTAGTTTCCTACTACTAAGTTATGAAGGGTAATTTCAATGCCTCGAACCTGCTAAAGTGACTTATTTTGATTATGAGCTTTCCTCCTAGATCCCATATGGATCACACCTCCCTTCTCAGAGAACTTTAAGTCCACAAAAGCTTACTTTCAAAACATTAAAGATTTTTTCACTCTATCTTTAAAACTTCTATGTCCAAATGACTAGAACTAAACCCCCCAAATTCCCCCTATTGATCTCTGAGGGAATGCTCTACACTCAAGTGCCTCACAATAGAAGTTGAAGTGCTCTATGTGCATAGGTCTCTTATGTTTGACTAGAACAAGACTCCCTTCCATCTCTAAAGTGATGCTCAAAACCAATAGTACTATGAGGCACTAGTGATGCTCTTATCATGCTTGAAACCTAAATATGTAAGAAATATCTAATGTATTTGTGTTTTTACCAAGATCAACTCTATCTTGGCTATTGATTTCACAATACTCATACTTTTCATTGACTTTTCAAACCCCTATGATTCACATAACATGGTTTAATTATTGTCATGGATTGGAAATCATGTGACAACAATGGTCTCTTCGTGCTACAACATATAGCCCTACTTCAATGAATGATTCTCCTTACTACTGTACTATCTTTTATGGCATTATAATATGACCTTCATTGCATCTTACTATCAATAGTTCAGGGACTATTACAACATTGTACAATGAAGGTCATATATCATTAGAATGTTTGAAACTATTTTGAAAAATGAGAACTCATCATACAACTATGCACATGCTAAAGTTGTGACAATAGTTTGCGCAAAATACAATAATGACTATTATTGACGTGATGCCCATGGCTATCCCTATGCTCACTATTGTAAGCAAAGTGCCTCCCTTGCCCATACAAGCAATATTAGTTCCCTTTTCTTGGCATATCATACAAGTAAAACAAGTTGCATGGTACAATCTCAACACTATCTTGGAAAGAAAATATACATGCATACAACACTCAATTTATTCATAATTCTATCCATGTTACCAATTTGTTTCTAATTTTGCTTGAAGATTTATGTCCTCATGCAATCGATCATCTAGGCTTACCCCTATTTCTCCATACGAGCAGTCTTAGTTCCCTTTCCTTGATCTTTTGTTGTCATTAGACATAAGTGGAACAAGCTCCATATTGTAATAACAATATTGCTTGTCAAAATGCATAGATACTTACAACTCTTAAAAACATATTCCTTAAGTTGTCCATGTTTTTGGTTTTACTTTCTTTATAGAAGTCAAGCAATACCACATTTTCCCTACCTTGCTTCACACAAGAAGTGGATATGCAAATCTACTATAAAAACAAGAAATGTGTAGACTAAAATCAACTCATTACCTCATACATTCTTCTTTTTCCTTGTCCCTCCTTGACCATTAAGCGGACGTGCGTTGAATTCACATTCACCTATAGTGAATGAATCATTCTTCTTGCTTTTCTTGCCTTACTTTACAAGTATACATGTTCTACATGCTCACCCATAGTGAGTGAAACATACTCCTTGTTTGATCTACTAGTAGAGTTGGAAACCTAAACACAACTAGATTCATAAGAAAAACTTGGAGAGATACTTGTATGCCCATACAAATGAAAGCAACTCGCCCTTTTCTCCTTTCCAAATCAAATAGGTGCTCTATCCAAATATTAAATGATAACCCTTACCATTCTTTTAGGTGGTGAAAAATCATGTGAGAGATGTTCTCTCTTTTAACTCAATGCTTTAACAATATTTTGGGTAAAGCTCTCGATGGAGTCTATAACAATTGTCATCCTCATACCCTTAAATCTTGTAAAGAGACAAATAGTTATCAACTTTGCACATACTTAAATCAATATGCTTATTACCTCATTTGAGTGTACCTTGACCTTTCTCTTCCCCATCTTTGAGAATGATTTCCTCCTTTTTCATCCTTGTTATGGAACTTGTGCTCCTTAGTGGTGTTTGTTTTGCACATTGTCATATAATAGTTACTTCTTGCGATTGAAATAAAAGATGGACTCTTTACCCTGTTTACACGCATGCTACTTTACCACCTTATTAGGTTTGGCAGTGGTAAAATAGGTAGAGTGAAATCTCCCCATTTCTTCTTTTCATCTTTTGGAGTATCATTATTTGCTCCTCCCTTCTTTGAAGACTCTTCTTTGTTCTCTTGAGGTGGATTTTACACTCGTATTTCTTAGATTGTTGTGCATGCTTTGGAAACAACCTACAATCATCTTGAGGCCTTGTAAAAAAATAGAGGAATTTTCACCTTCCTTTGGTTGTTCTTGGTTTGTGCATGGTGTAGACTTCTTCTTTAAGCTTTCTCTAATTTCCACGCTCCCATAATCAAGGCCCTCATGTAGTGATCTTTCCTTGATTATGCTAGGGCGAAGTATCCCTTTACTATCCTTGCCAAGCCCTCTTCCATCATAGCCCATTCTTCCCCACAAATTGAAGCCTATACCCTTGGTATGCCTTTATAACTTGCCAATGGATTTATTTGGACTTAAAATCATTGAAGAAAACATGCTCATGGGTGGTTTTCTTCCATACATCATTAAATGCTTGTTCTTCTTGAGTAGGGTCTAGTCTACTCTTTATTATACTCTTTTTTTCTTCATGTTGGAGTTTTGATAACAATTCATCCTTCATTATCAGTTCTTGTTATATTTTCTCTAAGATTCCAATCAAGAATTCAATATGGTTATTTTCAGCTAGCAACTCTTCATTATTTCCTTCAAATGGTGTAATTCCTCCTAAAGAACATTTTTCTCTACTCATACTTTCTCATGGATTTCTTGGAGGTCTTCAAGCTTCTTCTAAGATTTTTTCCATGATCCTACCTTGTAACCAATGACCTACAATAGCTTGAGAAAAAAATTTGAAAAGAAAATGGTTATTCACAAAATTATGTCACCCAAAAGTTATTGGCAAGCCCCAATTGATCTATAATTTCCTATAACTTAAAATATAGAGATTGTGAATCGAACAATTAAAACTACTATGCTACTTAGTGTTACCAAATGTTACACTATGTGTGTCATCTAAGTTCATCAGACCATGGCCTCTTTGCCAAAAGCTATAAGAGTTTTGGGATGACACTATTTGTTCCATCTAAGGTCATCCAACTTTGGCTTCTTTGCCCTAGGCATTCTCCAAGGGACATCATCATATCTTGTATCAGTGCCTTCACTGTTATTGGTGACAGTATAGGCTTCTCTTCTAGTTATACAAATTGGACCTAATTTTCCCAACATTCCAACATCCTCATCTCTATCTTCTTTGGCAATGAGTCCTCTTTCGGAGTTTTGGACTATTTGTAGACTAGTTATAGTGTTGATCTCACAAGTTCTTTTACTTTTGATAGGCCTTGGGTTCTTTTGTTTGTCAAGTTACCTTACATTTTTTGTTTTTTTAGATATTTCTCAGTTTTAACTTCATTGGAGCCTCTTTAATATAATTTCTTTCTTTCTAATTTAAATTCATCATGTTCCTTATAGCTATCACTAAGCTCTTATAAAACTTCTTATATCATTGATTAGAGAAGCAATAAGATGGACTAAAACATTCTTCACCATCCACTACCATTTTCATTCCTAGAAAATTTATTTGATGCTGATTATTTTTTTGATTGGATAATCATTCACAAGCATATTAAATCTTTTGTTTAAAAAAAAACAAAAATATCTTGTCCATATACCATGTAAAAAAAACATTTTGAAACATCGCCATTCACTTTCATTAATTTCACATACTATAAACATCTCTTCAAATTTATTGTACCTATTCTCCCAACCAAAAACTTTTAAATGTCTCAAAAAGCTGTATTTTTATTTACAAAACATTTTCATTGTCTTTACGTTTGTTTGCAAATCTTATCCAACTTTTTCCTATGCTATTCTCCTTCCCAGTCATTTGAAGAACTTTTAGCTCTTCCATTAACCCATAATCCAAATTTCTTGCAAGGGTCAAGACTCTTACAAAGTAATGGCATACGAATTTTATACGCCATCAAAGTTTTTTCATGAAAACCAGAGAAACATTATCAAAATAAGTATGCAAAAGGAAAAGGTTTTGGCAAAGTCAACCATATTGCAAAAGTTTCACTAACTACCACTATAATGTACAAGACACATTTCTAATGTGTTGAAACCAAGATATTCGGATATTCTAGATTTAGAAAAGAACAAAGATCGTTTGTATAGGAGTGTCTTTAAGCCAAGAAGGACTTGGAAGTATGAACTTGCTTGGTTTATAGTGCCAGAAGTCATACCTTCCATTGATTCTCCTTTAGGCAAAATCGTAAAATCCAAAGAGAAGGCATTTAATAAGTCAATAATAGGTGTAAAATTTTCATGATAGTTGTAGACACCTAGATTTTCACCTTTTTGTGGCCAATTTATTCTCATCTCTTCAACTAATTTTGTCATCATCGTATTGTCATCTAATCAATTGATCATCTTGTCAACTCATTAATTTCAGCATGCTAATTCTTAAATTGGCATATCAATTAATTAATTACACTAGAATAATTAATTAATCTAGTTTAAATCTTACTAACATCACCCCATAATTAATTAATTATTGATCATTATTAATTCATTCATTGAATTGCTCCTAATTAATCCATAAACATATATAATTAAAATAAACGAATAATTTTAATTATCCTCACCCACATTCCACTCCATGTCAAATTAGTTAACTAATCAATCAATCAAATTACCTCTAAATCAAATTAGTTGACTAAACAATCAAGTTAATCAAACTAGTTAACTAATCAATCAAGAGAGTTAACTAGTCAATCAAGTTAATTGACTAATCAATCAAATTAATTAACTGTAAATCAATATTTAGTCTTTAAAGTTAATCAAATCAATCTAAACCATTCATTTCTTCATCCAAAAAATCTATAAATTCTACTCTTCTTCTTCAATCTAATCATGCAAAAAAACTAAAAAAAACATCGACGTGCAGAAAGAATCTTGCAAGTTCATTTGAGCTCTGCATTCCACTATAACACAAGTAAATCCACTTGTCTACTCGATCTGAGGTTTGCAATGATTTTAGGATAGAAATTGAGTATTTGTTTTGATTTGATTTATTATTATGAATTTGTTCTTCACATTTTGGCATGTGAAGTGGGACCACCCCTTCGTCTTGATATTTTCTGAAATAGAGCCTAAGCTTGTCATTTTCTTGGTATATCGTTAAAAATATTAAAAAAACAAAAATGCGTTCATGGATCCCAAATTTCTAGAAACTATCTCTACATTGGAGTTTTGTCTTGTGCTACTACCTCAACTTTTCGCGCAAATTTTCTTATAGTGTTACTCATTATTCATCCTTCATTTTGAGATAGTGTTAACTGTTGCGGAATAGTGTGATTGGAATAACTAAGAGTTGCATTAGAGAAGTCAAATGCATTTGTAAATTGAGAAATCTTAAACAAATTTGTTGGTGTAGTTGAGGATATTTACTTCATTTTGTGTGCATAGGTTGGGCATGGTAATTGTCTAACACAATATCAAGATCTTCAATGCTTTTTGTGCTTTTCTGAAATTTTTTCTTCACTACACTACGTTTTTTTGTCTACCTCGTCTACACTTGCAACCACTATGGTCATGCCCTCTTCAAGAAGATTTAGTTGTGTTTTCTAACAATCCATTCACAAATAAAGTGCATGTAGTAGGTCTAAAGAGAATTGCACTAGCAAATTTAATCTTTATTAGTTTACCATCAAGTTGCCCATTGTTATATCGCTTTACAGAAACTAGTGCATCATCTTTCATTGAGAATTCAACCTCAATGTCCCCTATGACTTCCCTGCTCAAGATTACAACTCTAAATAGCAGACCTAATTTTTGAAACCATGTAAACTTCATATGTGAGCCATGTATATTG
Source organism: Sequoia sempervirens (assembly GCA_007258455.2). Lineage (NCBI taxonomy): Eukaryota > Viridiplantae > Streptophyta > Pinopsida > Cupressales > Cupressaceae > Sequoia > Sequoia sempervirens. The sequence goes on along the minus strand of VDFB02281492.1, from coordinate 101,248,451 downwards.
ACTCGCCTTATCATTTATAATCTCACACTATTGTAGCATTAGATTCTATGGATGCTTTTGCAAAACATGACTCCATTATTTCTTACCTTCACTTAACTACACATGAATCCAAATTACTTCTTCAATTTCCTTGAATACTTTACTAATTTATCATAGATTTGTTTTGTTAATGGGGAAAATTCAAGTAAACTAAGAGAAAGCCTAAGATTGAGGTTGATTTTTGAGATCCTTATATATAGACCATATGGACTTCAAAGATGTGGAATTGGAAGAGTGATTCTTCTTATTAATAGCGTTTGTCCTTTTGGGGCTTAAACTTGGTAGTGCCAAATTTTGCTTTGGGTATTAGCTCCTTTATGCATTTAGGCCCCATTTTTCCCTCACATATAATTGATCCAAGAAATCTTTGTATAGGTCTCTATTTGTCATTTTTGCCTCAGTGTTGTCCTTTGTTGTCCTCATTAACCTATTGTGTGTTGGAGGTTGTTGAAATCCCCAAAAAAATTGTGTGGAGTGTTTTCTAATCATTTCTCTAAGTTTGGGCAAGTTGTCGAAGTTCCAAAGTTTCCCTTCCCAACATCCCTTTCAAAGTTACCCTTCTTGTATGCCTTTCCTTCTAAGTCTGCCTTTTTACTTTCTCTTCATCAAGATATTGGCCTTTCTCATCTGGGCATACCTTTCATTTGGTCCCTACATGTATCCCTTTTCCTTATCAAAACTCTAGAGTTTTTCTTCCTAACATCGTGCTCATTTGTTCCCCACCTTTGTTGGTGTTTCAGACTTTGTCGGTGTTTCGGACTTTGTCTTACTTGCATGTTTTCCCTTTGATCCCCAACCCTTTACAGTAAGTTACCTTTTAGAGTTGGAGTTCAATCATACCTTTATTCGGGTACCTTTTCCTTGGTATCACTAATACCCAATTTTTGGCATGTCCTATACAATTTTATCAAAGTCAAAGATGTGGGAATACTTTTAATGTGGTACATGGTACGTGATATTCCTAAAACCCAATCCCCAACCCTATCATTATGTTATCTTATCGAGATCATGGGTTCAAACATGTCCTTATTTGGGTTATCTCATAAGAGGTACTCCTAACTCCTAATCCCTAATGTCTTACACTATATTGCCTTATCATGATCATGAATTCGAACCTATTCTTATATGCATACCTTAAGGGATAATTTCCCTTGTACCTCTAGCCCTCAACTCCCAATAACATCCTCCATATGTCCTTTTAGAGTCAAAGATGTGGAGATACCCTTACCTATTTCCTTTAAGCATGAAGCATGGCTTATTCCTAATCTCTAACTCCCTAACAGTGATATGGGTTATGAGGTATCCTGACCCCAGATCTGTAAAACTCTTGCACTTTGCACTATTCACTCCCACCTACCTCTTTGCACAACCCAAGTCACCATTAATGACTTGATAAGGTCTTGCAGCTACCCAACCGAATTCTCCCACCTAGAAATCATTGTTTATTCCAAAGCACATATTCAAAGGGACTTCTAACAATAAAAGATGAAGCAATCCATGTTGTAATTAATATGGAAATTGAAGTTTCATGCCTCGATAGTCTTCATGCCATCTCCTGGCCACCATTCCAACAAACTTTGTGAGCTCTTCACCTTGGGCACTAAAATTGAAGAATGGCATTAATGCTTTAAATAATAGTGCTCATAAAGAGAAGGATTTTTGCATACCTTCGCACATCTCAAAGGGGCGATTTTTGCATGAGGGCATTAATGCTAATGGCATGAAAGCCATGGGCGACCTATGTGACAAAAGATGACCATGGATTCAAGGCATGAAAGATCAAATGATATAAATACAAAGTTTTCATTCATTCAAATGGTTGGTCGCTAAGTCAATTTTCTAGTCTTGGAAAGTCTATAGCTAATTATAGGGTATCACATGCTACCAATATGAGCTACAAACGAAGGAATACATCTTGTGAAGAGTAGGAAGGGCTTGTAAAAGCACATCTCTATGTAATGGTATATCTTAATAATACTTTGTAACGATTCAAGGAATTGTAGTCACAACTGAGCATTTTTTTCTCACCGCATTTTCTAGTATGCTAGTCTGATTGTAATAGGGATTAGATGAAGGGTGGCAGCTCCCAATGCATTACAAATGCTTTACAATGGTCTTTCCTTTGCTGCATATAAGGCTATTGTAGTTCTAAAATGAATTATTAAGTATGTCTATTACATATGATGTAATCTTTAATTATATGATAAATGAAATTTAGTTCTATTGATACTTTGCCTAATGGTATCTCTTTTGACTTTGTTGCTCATGACTCTATTGCCCAATGGAGTAGGCACTCGTCCATATTGGTGAAGGATCAAACATCCATCACTTAAAAAACTCCATCCATGATGGAAGTAGGAGTAGATTAGCTTTAGTTTAGGGTATACATGTTCATGATTCATTGTTATAAACCAAGGAACAATCTTAAGCAAAACTAAACAACTAAATCATCAAAGAATCATGGCATGCATGTTTGCACCTTGCCACTATGTATCAAATAATGAATGAAACTATATTTGGGGTTATAATATTATTGTCATCTATAGGTCCATGTGTGAGGTGTTTTATAAGCCATAAAGAGGTTTTATGTAGGTAATTTGTCTTGACCTAGTGACAAACAGAGGGGTCAAATGTATATTGGATATAGTTGATTATTGTAATCATGCTATATTTTAACTGGTTTAAACCCTATTACAGATACCTCTAGGAATACTCTCTCAAGTTTAGTTGAGCCCAAAGTGCAAGAGAGACTACCTACTCTCATCAATTGACCTTTAACTCTCCTTAGTCTATTAATGAGCCATTGTTTTACCGTCTTGATGACAAATCCCTAACTCTAAAGGTAAGAAGTTCTTGGATTGTGAACCAACGATTTTGGGACCTGTTGTGACCTTTTCACACATCGCCCCATTGCAAATGGGGACCCTTTGTTTTTTTTGCTTTTTGGAGTTTTTTCTTGGCGTCGCAACCGCTTATCACCAGTTTTTTTACAATGAAGGGGTTTGAGTTTTGAATGGTCGCTCGAGTCAAGTGAAAGAATTTGAGCCTGGATTACTGTGCAAACGTCATCGTCATCCTTAAAAGACCTGGGGGATGAAGATCGACTGTCATTTCGGTCAATTCTGACACCACCTATTTTTTAGAGTTTTCACTTTGGCCCCCTATTTTTTAGGACCTACTTTTTTGGCACTTTTGAGCAATTCTGAGATCCCTATTTTTTAGGGGCTATTTTTAGAAAGTTGCTATTTTTGGAAAGTTTCTATTTTTAGAAACTTTCTATATTGGGAAGGGGCTCGAATTTCAAAAATCCACTCAGAAGTTCCAGAATCAGTCAAAAACTCTCAGAAAATCGATTTGAAAATTTTATGAATTCATGGTGAAATTCTGAAAAATGTTAAAAATCTGGAAAAATCATTGGAAAAATCACAGAAAAATGGTGAATAAACTGAAAAATCAGTCAACAAATCAAAGAGAATAGTGAAGAAATCTGAGAAATAGTGAAAAAATCTGAGAAATCATGGCAAATCTGCTAAGTATGGTATGGAAAAGGTACTGAAATTCATAACCAGCATGGAGAAAGAAGGACAAAATAATGGCAAAGAGCTTCAGCCAGCATATAAGCAATGGCTTGAAGGTAAGACAAGTCCGCCCTCGGGCAAATATGGAATGGCATGGCATGAGACCAACTCCGCCTAGCAATGGCATGACTGAAGGTGAAGTCCGCCCTTGCAAGAAAGTTGAAATGGCAAGACAAAAGGTGAAGTCCGCCTTGAAGTGGCACAAGATCATGCCAAGTCCGCCCTTAGCCAAAAGTTGGATGGCTTGAAGTTGAAGGAAGTCCGCTCCAAGATGGCACAAAGAGAGGTGAAGTCCGCCCAGCCTTGGACAAGTGAAGATGGCATAAACTTTAGCAAAGTCCGCTCCAAGATGGCAAGGATATTAGTCAAGTCCGCCCACCATAAAAGACAATGGCATGAAAGAGTATGAAGTCCGCCCTTGGACATAATGAAAGTGGCTTAAGACTAAGCAAAGTCCGCCCATCCAAGCAAGTCCGCCCAGCATTAGCCTAAACAATAAGAAAGTCCGCCATGAGATGGCTTGAGCATAGGCAAGAGAATGAATGGCACAAGTCAAGTGGAAATTCGCCATACTTAGAGAAGTAAGAGAAAATCAAAGCTTTGCCTAAGCTTGACAATGGAAAATTAAAAAATATGCTTGGCACTAGAGAAATTCGCCATATTTAAAATATTTTTCTAAGTCTAGCATCAATATGCTTCATAAATTTCGCCAAATGATTTAGGAAGATGGAAAGAAAATTTTGCCAGAGACTTGGGACAAAAAATTACGGCAAAATAAAATTGGAAGACAAAAATTATGGCGAAATAAAATGGACAGCAAGAAAATTATGGCAAAATAAAATGGACGGCAAGCAAATTATGGCGAAATAAAATGGACGGCAAGAAAATTATGGCGAAATAAAATGGACGGAAAGAAAATCATGGCAAAATAAAATTGGAAGATGAAAAATTATGGCAAGGTGAAGATGGAAAGAAAAATTTGTCTAAGGCATGGAACATCTAGAGGGAAGAGAGGATATGGAAAAGCACTTGGGAAGTTTGCCATGCCTCAAGAGAGAGACATGGAGAATTTGACATGAAGTCCTCCAACATTTGAAGATAGATGGAAAAAGACTCTCAAAGTCCGCCATGGAAAAATGTTCACCAAGTCCAACTTGTAGAGAGAGAGTATGGCAAACAATGAGAAGTCCGATTTTGGGAGATAGAAATGAAGAGTTAAATTTGAAATATGCTCATGCCAAGATGAAAATGATGAAGAGAGTATGAAGTTTGCTTTAAATTCAAAACAAAATTCACTTTGATATCAGGAGAGGGAGTGTTGAAAAATTCAGCACGAGGCCAAATTTCAGGAGAGAGAAAATGAAAATCTTCATCCAATAATTTTTGCCATGGCTAAACTTAAAAGATAAAATCAAATAAATTAGCCATTTTGGAGAAAATTAAAAGCTTGAAAATGAAATTTATAAACATCTTTCAAAGCTTATCTTGAAAAGTTATCTTTAGGAGAGAGAAAATCTGAGATATTTTTGTTATTTTACTGCAGGTGGATGACTACACAAGACGAATCTTCAAAGAGGGGAGTCCACCCTTGCACATGGCAAGACCAACAGGAAGTCCGCCAAGAATTTGGCATCATGAAGACAAAGGCAGTCACATCGTCAAGTACATCCAACTTACGCAAGCCAAATTCAAAATTGAAGACAAATCCACCGGCAAAGTTCATTTGAGCACAAAAATGGCCAGAATCTTAGTAGCCAAAATTTGGCTAAGTATGGAAATTCTTCACAGGGAAGGTTCCAATTTCCTCCATTATTCAAGGCACTTGAAAGAATATCCGGGCAAATTCTTGAAAGATTTCATCTCCTGAAGAATTAAAGACAAGCTTCCAATCAGAATCAGATGATGACAAGAAGAGTGTTCCAAACAAAATTTCATACTTAAACAATTTCTTGACATAAATTGGATAATTTAGAAAACAAATCCAAAGGAATGACACTTGCTTCAAGGTGAGACTTCCAATGCAAGCGAGAAGGAGAAGCCAAAGTCTTAAGGGAGATCCAAAGATCAAAGTAAGGAAAGAACAAGCACAACGGATAGAGTCGTCAACAAGGAAAATATTCTAAGGAAAGCACGTAGCAACCAAGGAAGGCATCCAGCACGTTGAGGTGGCACCTTGTCATCTTCCAACCAATCAAGCTATTCCAAATCAACATGCAACAACTTTCTATTTTATTTGTTGGTTCATATTTAGCAAAAAGGACAAGTGTCCTTGAATGTAATCTTCTCATTGGTCGAGGGGTAGAAAACCCTAATTAGGGTTTTATTTGTAATCTTGGTCGTTGATCCTAAATCAATCTTGGCCATTGAATTGTAATTGGGGAGCCTATAAATTGAGCTCAACCCCTCATTTGTAAAGCATGGGAGCATGTTGCAAAACATGTTGAGATAAGTAATTGTTGTAAGATTGCCAAAGTAATAAGTAATGCATGCATTGTGTTGATGGTGATTACTTCTCTTATTTTGGAGTTGTCATGGTTCTTATCCCTCATCATAGTTTAGATTTTATTTCATGTATGTTAGATGAATGCAAGATCTGATAAGTATTGATTTATGGTGAAACTTTTTGCTCATACTTTCTTTGAATGGATGATTTTCATTCAATGCGTAAAGTTAGCCTGAGCTTATTTTGTGGATGCTTAACTTCTGTCTGGATAATTATTGTTCGATTTGATGGTAGTTATTCATGATGTGAAAATCATAAGCGCATTCCTTTGAAGATTGCACCCCCTTTGTGTAGTTGTCGTTGAGCGTGGCGAAGCAAAGCGTGGTTATTGGTTCCACCAAGTCAATACCGTCTCTTGAATTCTTAGGAAGTAGATTAGAATTCTAAACCCTTATCTCCTTTTTTAGTTTGTTTGATCCGTGACCCAAACAGTAGAGCTTCATTGTCTAGACCTTCATTGTGAATTGAACAAGCCTAGCGTAAGTCCCTTTGTGTTACCAACATAATCACATCAAACCACAGAGCTCATCCACACCTAACTAAAACATTGGAATTGCCGTATGATCTTTCTTGCAGTCTTAGCATACGAGGTAGTTTTTCAAGAGGGGATGGAGCGTCTTTGACACTTTATTCTAGAATGTTTGTTGTGTCATAAAACACGCATCAACATGACCCAACATGTCCTTTGATAAAAATGGAGACATGTTTATGCTTTGGTGGTGCAACACAAAGCTTACTTGGCAATACAGTTATAATCTTGTGCAATATTACATGAAATGGCTCAACCTCATTCAAATAATGGCTCAAGAAATTTGATATTCCAACATGGTACCCTCCCCCACATGCTACAAACAATAGTGGTAAAAGTATTCTAGTCTATTCTTTAGACTTAACCTCTTTTTTCCTTTTGCGTCATATGGTTGAAGCTTTAGCTTTTACATTCAATTTCTCACATTCCTTGTTTATATTTATTTCTTATACTTAGAAAATTTTGAAAATCAATGCCACATGTAATAAGCAAATTTCCATAAGTGGGCGAACATAATCATGATGTGATTTTCAATTATTCTTCTAACTTTACAAGGATTGTGGTTTTATTGCTAATTTCCTTTTTGGGTGCAAGTAGTAGTGTGTGTCAAAGACAAATTTCAATACTAGTAATTTGTGTTGTGTAGCTATATTAGAGAAAGACAAAAAAATCAAACAAGTTAAAAATCATAAAAGCAAAAATATAAAATTTATTTTCTTGGTTCTTGTTTGTATTTGTTTGTGTGATTCAATCATGTATGCTCTTCTCTTATGCCATAAGGCAATCTTCATAATCATAAATGGTTTAGTCACTCGTATTTCTCAAGTCCTTTCACATAAGCTCTTCCTCACATTGTAAGGCAATCTTGGAAATTATAAATGACTTGAACTCTTTATTTTTAGGGGTTTAGCAACTTGGATTTCATCACTTAGCAATAGCCAAAGCCCATGTTCCAACAAGCTATATAAATTCCTTAAAGAAGTTCTCACTCTTAGCTAAGTGGTTATATGTTTTAAGTCCAATATGAAGTGAGGTGGTTTCATCCATCAATACTCAGGCCTTAGACAACACCTTTGTATCACGGAATTGCACCTCACATACTTTTGAGTATATAAATGTTCCTTTTGTTGAGTCTTGTAATATCCTATATTAAGAAGTCATCTATAGTTTGTAACTTGTGATGTATCAATAAGTGGTGAACCCCAAAATGTTACTTACGCCTTCAAGTTATATTGGTGAGCTCACAAGCCAAACACAAGTGCCTAACTAACATAGGTTGGTGTGTCTTCTTTGTCTTCTTCCTTCTTTTAAGCCAATGTAAAAACAAAATTAAGAAGTCATCAATAATTTGTAACTTGTGATGTATCAATTGTTACATCCCTTTTGTCTTGAACAAGATTGTGACAATAATAATATGGTCGTTATGTTAGTTGTAATCAACTTCCTTTCATGAGAATGTGAAAATTGGGAAAAGAACTTTTAATTTATTTGATATAACTGCAATTATGAATATTATTTCTTTATATATATAAGAGTGAATGTGTTGATGTGTTTTTATTTTAAAAATGAAACAGAGAATGCTCTAACCCTATTTCTTTATCAAGTGGATGCAGGATTTTCAACACCTCGAGGGAAAGAGAAATATCATCAAGGAGAGGTCGTAGTCTATAAAAGAACCAAATTACCATCAAGTCAAGAGTTTGGTGTAAGGTTGCTAACATGGTAGTCGTAACCTTGTGTTATTGTCGCACTTAATTAAATAATTTTAAAACAAGTAATTGACTTCAACCTTGGTGTAAAAGCGAAACAAGTCAACTTAAATTGTGTATCATCTTTCTCCTTTAGAGATCACATATATAGCTCTTAAGCGCACTTTGTAGTGAGAAATGGAATTGAATATTAATGCCAACATTAGTGTAAACATGTAAGTCACAATTTTGAGATGAAAAAGGTATGTTTAAGTTTGGAGGCGGTAACCCCTCGCCACCTTGTCCTCCGTGTCTAGAAGTAACACCCAAGGAGGATGCATGCAGACGTTGATCTTGGAGTCTTGGTTCGCCTTTGAGTTATTTTTGGATGGCATTCTTCATTCTCGCATTCTCTCACACACTCACTCTTTCTTTTCCTCTCATTCGGTCAGCATTTTGGGGTTGCATTTTCTGTCAGAATTACCATGGTCGAGCGCCATTTACTTGTATTCGTCACTATATATGCTGAGGTGGGAAAAACATTCTATGCTCTTGAGTAATCCGTCATAGTCACTCTCTTCTATTCAGTGAGGAATTGAATAACATTTGTTGCCATTGTCTTGTTTGCCAAGAGGAGACGCCAGGAGAACCAACGACTTATAGATCCGAGTATCCAGGCACATATTGAGTGTCTTTAAAATTTGTTAAGTCTTAAACAAAGAGTAGTCCAATATTTCGTTCATGAAATTGATACATATTGTTAGTATATTCATTTGGAATCGTGTTCTGTTTAAGAATAATGGTATTGAATTCCTTTCTAGACCTTGTGCTTGTCTAGTTGATTTACTTCTTCATACCTTCTCGAACCAGTCATGGTTACTTTATCTTTCTATCGAGATGTGTTGTATTTGCCTCCATCACTGTTTACTTAAAAGCAAAACCTTACTCTGCCTTAACCCTCGAATCGAACAGTTCATTTATCTTTTCTTTCTGTGACATATAGTTGAAACTGAAACAAAACTGAAGAGTTCATTTCAGTATTGGCAATTGACTTTCAACCCCTCTTCTAGTGAGTAGAAGTGCACATAGTATTCTTGGATTAGAGGAACAAATAATGAGCTAAGTCACAAATAATATAAACCTAAGAGTCAAGTCTCATAATGCCAAGTAAGGGTGAGAGAGATAACGGCACGAGAAATGTGTTAATAATCAATAAATCCTTGGCCAAGGTTATGATGCTTAGTATAAGCAACAGTCAACCTTCAAGAATCAGATATACCCCTGGCCAGGATGGTCATTCTAGTTAGGAGAACCTATAGCGAAAGATCGACCAAGGTAGTATAGATTCTTGACACCAGACTCAGATGGCAAGATGGTAATTGGGGAATCCTTTATAGATTGCACCTCATGAAGGGTCGGGTTTCTTCAGTTGAAGAAACACGGGAGAATAGTACATCTTTGGTTGGGCGGAAAAGCCCTTGATGATGTTTCTCTTTCCCTCAGAGACTGAGATTTGTTTTCAAGCATTCCAACAAGAAGCATTCAGACTGTACTATCTCTTAACTCTCTCTTTCTCTTTACTTCAAATGTAATTATTCTAAATAGTTAAATTCACTGCTGTTAAAATAGGTTCTTTTCATTTCTTATATAATGGAATAGTTAGTTCATAACCAACTGTAACTTTTAGTTATATAAACCGTAATTGTTCCTTTTTAGTTGAAATTAAAAAAAACTAGAAGTTAGTTATTGAATGTTAAAGTAGTTAATGCTCAGATCATTTATCTTTCCTGTTCGATATATGTGTTGGAACTCTCGTCAGTAAAATTAGATAGTTACTTTTCAGCTGAATCCAGAAGTTAGTTAGTTATCATTCGTAAGCTGTAGATAGCTAGTATATTACACCAATAAGTGGTGAACCCCAAAATGTTACTTACGCCTTCAAGTTATAGTTTGTATTCCCTTTGTTGAGTCTTGTATATGTTGATGTTTTAGCTGCAGGAGATATCCTTCTCTCAAAATTGAAATAATAAATGATATATAAATATTATTTTAAAGGTCGACCCAAGATGAAAAGTCGCCTTGATTCTTGAATGAGGCCAACCCTTGTTAAGAGTCACCTTGCTTGTGAAGAGGCACCTTACTTTGTATATATGGAAGGAGATGCTCATTCATTTGATCATCGATTTTATTCTAAGGAGAAATTCGCACTTATCAAGGAGTTTGTGCATCTATAGCAGATCATATTATTGTATAAAGCAGATCGATATTAAGGAGAGATCATATAATTATGTATTTGCATTTAAGTGAGGTGCGATTATTTATTGCATTATATTGGCCTTGTGTGTGGCCAAGATTGTAAGCAGATTTCTGCTCCTTTAAATTCAATATATAAGAGAGATATTTTGGCTTGGTTTTTCTCCCTCGAGGAGGGTTTTCCCAAGATAAATTTTGTGTTCTTTGTTCACTGTGTTGAATTTTCTGTTAATTTGCATTTCTGATTAAAACAACAGTATAATCCTATATTAAGAATTCATCTATAGTTTGTAACTTGTGATGTACCAATCAGTGGTGAACCCCAAAATGTTACTTATGCCTTCAAGTTATATTGGTGAGCTCACAAGCCAAACACAAGTGCCTAACTAACATAGGTTGGTGTGTATTCTTTGTCTTCCCCCTTCTTTTAAGCCAATGTAAAAACCAAATTAAGAAAAAACAAGTCATGAATTCATTTCATTTTGATCTACCTCTTGATGAAAACCAACCCAAAAACCCCTTTGAAAATGATAAAGATGATGCCTTATCAATCTACATGGATATAATGATGACAATTATGATGATAGCCTTGTTGATCAAGCCAAATATCACAACGATGCTAGCCTTGTTGATCAAACCAAATATCACAACAATGATAGCCTTGTATATCAAGACGGATATCGCAATGATGATAGCCTTGTGGATCAAGACGAATGTCCCAACAACCACTATGGTTTTCTTATCACTAAACAAGGTTGTGCCCAACTAGATCATTCCCTACTTCAAAACATATATGCCATGATTAGGTACCTCAATAGCACTACAAGGTTGTGCCCAGCCAGATCACTCCATATTTCAAAACAAAGATGCCATGATTGGGTGCCTTATTAACACTAAACAAGGCCATGCCCAATTAGATCACTTCCTACTTCAAAACAAAGACGCTATGGTTAGGTTCCTCATAAGAATGAAAGTGAAACTTGAGTCAAACCATGATGGACCCTAATCCATCATACCCTATATTCCTAATCCAACAACCAATGAAACTCCTAATCCAAATGGCCCACATGTTAACCTTACCAAGAAGAAACCATTCTAGCACAAGAGTGTAATGTCCCTATGCTCTTCAGTTGGATTTAGCCTATTTTCCGAAACTCGTAGGCTAAGCAGACATGAAATTTAGGGTTTTCTATTTTATAGGAGGTTTCAAATGCGTTTTTGGAGGCTTGCATGCAAGAGTTTGGAAGTATGCTTTTGGGAGCTTTATGGGTTTTTGGAGAGCTTCAGAATGTGGTGACATGCATGTTAAGAAAATGACATGCTTTTCTAGCAATTACTTTGCATGCATGGAAGATTTCTGGGTTTTTCTAGGTTTTCAGAGAGTTTCAAAATGGTGTAACATGCATCTCCATCTGATAACCTTTCCAACCACTTACTATTTTTAGTAAGTCATGACAACTATCTGATTTGTGCTCAGAAGGTGTTTGGGAACACTTACTATTTATAGCAGTTTGCTATTTTTGGTAAGTTCTATTTTTGGCAGTGTCATCCTTGTAGCTTTCTTGGAGACTTACTATTTTTAGTAAGTTATGTTTTCTGCTCAGTTTAGTCTTCTGTTGAATTTGAAGTGAACTTACTATTTTTGGAATTTGCTATTTTTAATAAGTCCATTTGTGGCAGTGGCATCATCATCAGCTTGGTTCAACTTGGCTAATGTCAATTTGTTATTTCTAGCAGTTTATCAGTTGCAGTTTGGGTGTTGCTATTGGCTACCTCCTTGGACTGAGTTCTATACTTAGTCAAATTTATATTTTGAGTTTGTACCCCATGCCTAGTCAATGAACTTCAAGTTGCTTAAAAAATGGGGCCATGAAGAGGACGCCTCATTAATGCACTTTAATATTTTATTAAAGTTTTATATTTCCTCTAGATGGGATGACTTTGGAGGATTAAGAGTTTTAAATATTTTAAAATGCTCTTTGAGGTGGGCATCCCTTGGAGAAGATGAAGAGTTTTCTTAGCAGGAGTTACAGGTTGCTTCATTTTCCCAATTGAAGCTTATTTATCGATGTTTTGTGCCTTCATTTGTATCTTTGGAAGAATATTGTAAAGTTATGTTGTTGGACTGAACCCAGAACCTAGCTAAGGGGAAGCTTAGCAAACACACCTTTCTTCAGGCCTAAAACTATGGCTTCCTAGAAAGTTTTCTAGAGACCATGCTTCACTCAAGAGTGTGGATAGTGCTCAACTTTTGATTTTAATTACAGGCAAATTGTTGGTCTATAATCTGTTTGTACTCCTGATGTCAATGGCTGAAGCGAACTTCTGCTGATAGCTTATCCTCTAATTTTATTTTCATTCTAGGTACTAGCCCATGTTTTTTCTCTTTGGAGGGTGCCCAGTTTTGCAAAGTTACAGATTTTATTGCTGAGTCTTTGATTTTTAATAAGAGGTTGACCCTTCCTGGAGGTCGTAGCACTTCTTGATTGTTGCATTGGGATTCATGTCATCTGTTAATGTTGTGTTTGGCTTGAATTTCTTCTTGGAGTTTGGACATCTTGCTTCTAGCTGTTGTTTGACTATGGTTTGGAGGCATTCTGAGCTGTATCGGAGAAGTTACGTCCATTTCAGTGAGTTTTAATGTTGTTGGTCTGATTTTATGTTTATGTTGTTTCTCATCATACTTAGTATTTTTCAAGCATACTGTTGTTCCGAGTTCAATTTCCATATCTTTCTCATATTGTATTAGTTAGATGTTTATACTTTAATTCCTTGTGGTTATAGTTGAAAATCTCTTGATGTTTGCAGCTGAAACTCATTATTTGTAAAGCTAGTTAGTAGTACTAACGGCTGTTTTAATTATTGTTGCAAATTATATGTTTGTATACACTCCCACTGAAGAAATGGCTGAGTTAAATAATCTATCTTTTATTCTTGTTAATTTCCCCCCACGAAATAAGTGGTGGAGTGGAAAATATTCCCTCCGCTGAATAAGTGGTAGTGCGAAATTTCATGGTCAGTTATCCGCCTATTGTATTTACTTTCATTCATGGTCGGTCAGCTGCCTACAATTGTTTTGTAATTTATTTCCAATTGCTAACGATCCCCAGAACCATATGCTATCACCTCGCTCACATTGGGATCTTCATGAACATTCTTGGTGAGGGTTAATTACAAGCCGGTTTTGATTTGGAGCTAACGCTAATCAGTGGTTTGGTGTTGGTTTTATTGTGTTAAAACTTGAGAAAATTAAGGGGGAATACTACAATGGTATTAGAGCCTGTTTTCCTGCCATCCTGTGAGTTCAAGCTTCAGCTGTTAGATGAGTGTCAAAGAAAAACCAATACTACACCAAAAGGGCAAAACATAGTTTAGTTTCAGCTTCTAGAAGTTCTTGAAGTTGACATTTTTTTAGAGGTTTTAAGAAACCTTGTCTTGCCAATTTAAGCTATGGCTTCAAATAACAAAAAAGATTTGGCAAGATCATTATACATTGCGGACGCAAGCATCATTAATGAACGTCAAACAAGGGAAGACGAAGTGAGAATACTTCTTATGTTGGAACATTGTTTGAGCCAAGTGAAGCAATCACCTTCAATGTTAATTAAAACAGCATTAATGCCTGCAGCGACCTTTCTGAAACATCCTTATTGGTTGAGACATCTAGACGAAGAAGTAAATATGTTGGTTACTTCATGCCTCAGTGAAGTGATGAGAATCTTGGCACCCTTGGTGCCTTATGATGATAAAACTATGGAGAGAGTTCTTCATATGTTCGTGGAAAGCTTTCAAGATCTCGATGAAACTAGTAGCAATTAGTACTTCAGAAGAGTTGCTATAATGAAGATATTTTCATAACTCAAAAAAAGTATGTTGCTGGTAGATTTGGGTATGCAAGATCGAATATATTGTTTGATCCATTACCTCTTTATTTCAACTTGGAGTGAACAAGAGGAGGATGTAGTTGCAACAATGAGAAACATTTTAGTTTTAACTATCAATGAGATGGATGATGTCCCACAATCTGTCCTATCTTTTCTGCTGAACATATATGAACAAGAAGGAAAGAATTCCTCTATTGTTGGTATGTTGATCAGAGATTTGTTCAATCAATGCGAGGAAAATTGAAGACTCACTTGAAGAAGACTGAGCAAATAAATGACGTGGTCATTAATACAGAAGACGGAAATAAAATGTTGTTTCTCAATGATTCTATGGCGGTTTCTCAAGAAGACCTCCTTGGTATGCTTGTGACTACTAATGAAGAGATGAATAATATACCTTCACAAGAAGTTCTTATTGAAGACATGAAGAATATAATCTTTAAACCAGCTAACAGTGATGATTCCTTACTTCATTATAATAATGGAGATTTAGGTGGTTTTGAGTTTGATCATCAAACTAAGCTCTTGGGAAAAAATATTTATGAAGATATCAGTTTTGATGTATTGGGAGGTATCTTGTTCAAAGAGGCAACACACCAAGAGCAGCATGAAGAGAACTTTCTTTTTTATCAAAATAATCAATCTTTCAGCATTTGGGATCCGGGTGTGAAGGCGTCTAAGGTTGTCAAGGAACCTTTATGGGACAAATTTCCCTTTGATCCCAATAAAATAAAAAAATTTGATTTCAATGCAAGCTATGAGATGGCCATGGGAGGAGCAGGCGTCTTTGACAAAGAAGCTTGCATGGAAAAGCCCCATAATGACTCATTGATCAAGTTGGGGGCTGCTAAAACATATGATCAAAGTATCAGTGAGGTGGAAGCAGATTTAGAAGATCAAAGTGTTAAATTTAAGTGATCAGATTGTATGCACAGAAATAAATTCAAATCAGACACAATAACACAGCAGATACCCTGGGAAAACTCTCCACTTGAGGGAGAAAAACCCAGCAACAAAGATCTCTCTTCTCTATATAAATAATGGCAACAATTCGCTTTACAATGAGGCCAATCACAAGGCCAATATTTAGCACCTACACTAGATGCAATGACAGATAATAATCTGTCCTCCCTTGATACCTAAATCTGCACTTATAGGAATTTGCAATCTGCTCTTGATGAAGCTCGCACTTTATTGAGAGAATGAATTGAACTTGCATGATTAATCAATGGAGGATGGCGACCTTGTATATATACAGGTGAGAAAGGTCGCACCTCTTCAAGTTAAGAGGTCGGCCAAGATACAAAACAGTTACAACTCATAAATGATGTCGGCCCCAAGAAATCACGTCTCTTCATAAATGGAAGTCGGCCACAACAAATATTAAATGTCTTCTAATAAATGATCAAGATGAGTTCGTATCTTCTCATGTCGGCCCCAATGTAAAATGAAGATAATACAAAACAATATAAATTAAATAGCCAACGGCTATTATTTAATTTATGTTTTCACAAAGAGCTGAGCTGGAAGGAACGACTGAAGCTGCTATATCATTAACACAAAGGGCCCTTGCTGATGGAAAATTTAAAGAGGATCTCAAATTTAATTTTCCAATTCATGAGGTTGATTGTAAACCAAGGTTCGAAGAATTGGTAAAATTTGATCCTCTTCATTTTCAGTTGACAGGTGGTGAAAGTCAAGAGTTGTGGAGCAGCTATGAGGGCAGCAAAGACAAGAAACAAAGTTCTGATTTTGACATGCAGCCTACCAGCAATTCGCCATCCTTGCATACCTATGAGTGGGAAAGTCAATTCTTGATATCCATTGAAGATGAGGTGCACGTCCCATTCAAAGTTGACTGCTCACATAGTTTGATTAAAGAGAAACAGGAAGGAGCTAGAGATGGAGCCACTCTCTTTAATCTACAATTCATCAAAGACTCCTTGGAGATTATTAAATCAGAATATCTATGTTGGATTATAGATCGGGATTATGCCTATGAATTCACAAAGAAGACCAGTTGTGTATTCCAAGGAAAAGAGGGAAAGGTTCCCTTGGGGCATTGTCCCTATCCGTCCGTTCCAGGCTCCGGGGCCGTTTTGTTCCCTCTGCCCTACCAGAATAGTAGGGGCCTCCCACCCACCCGGACTTATCCAACTAATCTACAATTATAATGGGGTGTTGGGGGGGGGCTACCCACCCAACCCAGGCGTACATTAATTTCCTGCTCGACTCGAAGGGTGGGTTACTGTTCTTGAAGTTAGTTAGATGTCCGAACAATACTCTGGTGTTAAGCTTACTCTTGAGCTTGAATCAACCAAGGGTATATTGAAAAATGATCAGTTGGCTTTCATGGAGGTAGAAGTATAGCTAGCTGATTCCAAACTTCTCAGGGAGCAAGAGAATGAATTAAGAGCTGAGGAAATCAAGCAAGCAATTGAAGAGCTTGATTGTCTTCAAGAGGAGTTTGATTTGGAAGATTTCCCTAGGAAATCAAAGGTTGCAAGTGCAGTTTTGAATCATCAAAGGTTGGAAGTGTTTATTCATGGTGACTTCCACATCTTCGACATCAGGGTGTTAACCAAATTTACATTGGTAGCTGCTGAAAATCTTATTACAGCAGCAAGAAGAGGAGATTGCAAACTTGTTATCAACGAAGTATGGGAGAAAGAAGGACCAACATATGGTGTTTACATGACTAACAATCCATCCTTTGGATTGAGTAATGCTCTAGCTCATACTTGTCCATTTTGGAAGTTGGGTTTGAGGACAATGACTGTCCTATGTTCCCTTGTTGATGAAGCTTTCATGTTTTGGCTTTGGGGGTTCGCTAGAGAGAACATCAATTTCTTGACTTTGCACTTGGTTCTAACTGGAACTTGGGAATGTGTTGAGTATTATGTCTGGTGCGTTGGTAATCATTTTCAATTGGGTGTACATGTTTGAGATCCTCAACATGGTTTAATAGAGCTCATTACATATGGTAAGGTACATTGGAGTGATAAATGACAAAATTTCAGTGCTAGAGGTGCTGCTACCTTCTTTATCAGCAAATGGATGGTAATTTCTGATCATGAAATGGTGGTTTGGAGAGGTAATGTGATCAGAAGTTGTTTTTTAATGGCAATGGAACCTTCGATAAGGGTGCCACCAGTCTTGTTCATGAGCAGTTATGCCTATCTTATTGAAAATTTCTCATGTTGCAGCTGCTGCTTACTTTCTTGGATGCTGATTTTCCATAAATTAGATTTGAAGATGACTATATCAGACCTGATAGGTAGCTGGTGTATTCATTTTCTGACCTTCCAGTTCACTATTAGGACTGATTTTGGGTCTCAAATGAGAAAGGGAATGATTCAGTGCAGCCAAAATCCAAGTATGGGATGTTCCCTAATGTTAAGCATGAAGAGCACACAAGAAATACTGAGAGGGGGGGGTTGAATCAGTATTTCGGAACTTTTAAAACTTTAAACCAGATTTTAACATGTAAATTGGAAATCAGAACATTAAAAACATCATAAAACACCATCAACAAAATAAACACCAGGATTATGTGGAAAACCCTTTCGGGTAAAAAACCACGGCAAAATATTGCTTTTATTTATCTCCAAAGGGCACCAACCTTGATTACAAAAGTGAGCACCAACTCACTGGAAGCACCAACTTTGATTTCATTTGATGAGCACCAACCCACCGAGAGCACCAACTCTCCTTCGAAGCACCAACTCCGAATACACTGAAGCACCAACTCCAGTGGCTGAAGCACCAACTCCAGACTTCAAAAACAAATTTGAAACACACTATTTCAAGCAATGCCTTCACATGAACTGTGAGGCTCTTCAAGCACATACACATTGCAACACTTCTTCAATCACTCTCATAAACTGAGCTCAATTACAAACACCATGTACAACACTTCTTCAATTCAGAACAGTACATATCACTCCCAAGATAAAATGCATACCATACTCAGAAATGATGATCAAAAACCTTTTTGAGCATATCTTTTTACTCAAATTTATAATAGACTTCATGAATGTTGAAACTGAACACAAAACTTCCTTCACCTGCACTTAATCACTCCACACAGCTCGGTACTCAAGACTAAAGCAGCATCAATGCTTCAAACTCCCTTGTCTCATACAACATTTTTCCAAACAACTGATACATCATATAAATACTCAGCACTTAATAATGACAGCAGACTGTAGGAAGACATAGGCTTCAAACGGTAAGCAACAAGAAGGAATGAATCATCATTTGTCTTTCACACACCTTTTGCAAAACCATACTTAGCACATGCATCAAACTCCAAGGAATGATATCTATGCATCCTTAAAGCTACAAAAATGCCTTCATATTTTCGTCTATGACCAGCAATGGAGAACAAGAACAAATGACGTCATTATTTCAGCTATGATGATGAACTCTTATAAACTGTAAACTGCATACACCCTACACATTTCCAAGTGAAGACCATCTGTTAAATGATATACACCAGATTCAAAAAAAAAAACTTAGCTCAGCCCGACTCTTCTCTTAATAAGAACTCGACTCTGCTCATAATGAAGGCTCGAATCTCCTCATAATGAAAACTTGACTCAAAAGAATGCTAGCACACAATGGTAGATTCCACACAATGCATCCTTCAGAATATCTCCTATGACCATAGCTCACTCTTCAAGCTTCAAACGATATTAGCTAATACATCTTCGACTTGCTCAACAAATCATCAAGCACTCCCTTTTTCGTAGACATCAATAAAATCATACTCCGGCACACATCCCTATTACATAATCCGTTGCTCAAAAATTAATAAAGGCGATGGCACACAATCGTTACAAAAGGAATCACTCAGAATCATAAAGAAACACGTCCACACCTATCACCGATTTCTATCTGTTGTTCAAAAATACATTCCTAATAATTTGAAGTCGTTTCACTCAGAAAACCATGTCCTGTAGCCACCAAAAACCATTTTTGAATAAAGTCGGAAGCCATAAAAATATACGCCAGACCATAAAGAGGTTTCCAAGAATAGACAAAGCCGCCAATACACCAAGCCACCACTTCTCAAGCCATTACGAGTAAATAAGGAGAAGAAACGTCCCATTTAAAAAGATTCTCCTATTGATAATAATAATTTCTAAAACTATAGCCTTCAAAAACCGTCGCTCATTATTTTCGTCAGGAATATTAAGACTCTGCTATATAGTCTCAAATATTTGTCGATGCTACCATATTGAATTTCTGAAGTCGTCTCAATGAAAACATCACCACAATTTATTCAAATAGAAAACGTCTTTTACATGCCTTCTCCGTCAAACTCACCCACCGTAAAAGTGATACTCTTTGAAAGAGACCACAAACTTCAAACATAGCCGCCTCTATTACTTCACAGAAGAAATAGAATCATCAGGCCATCAAAAAAAGTTGCCTCAATATTTTAAAATGTATGCACTGACAGTTTAGAAGCCACCTCTGTAGCCAATGATGCCAGAAATAAACCCGTCAATGCAGTGAGTCGCCCACTAAAACATTGCAGAAACGTCTCATATTGATAGCATCAATGAATTCACCTCTTCAGCATATCCATCGCCAGAAATAAGAAAACCGTCATAAATATAACCGATGCAATTACCAAAAATATCAGCCAACACAACGAATTCGATTCAATCATTAAACAAAAATCAACGCGACCAGGAATAGGTATTATGAAGTCGTTAGAGCAAGTAGAGGAAACGCATATTTTGGTCTCTATGATGACTCACAAATAGTCACCTTAAATCATTTCAAGCCGACACATAAGATAAACACGTATCTAGCACCTTTTAATGGACAAGCCCGACCCGCGTCTTTCATCAACTTTCACCTGGGCTTAATTTTTAAACAAACGATCTTTCAATTAACAACACACATACGCCTCAAAAAAAGCAATTGAAACAATTTAATAAACACATCTTCAAAGATAGAACCATGATTTGCTTAAAAGTAGACGTGGCACAAGGAAGACATACCAATCACTGTCATAAAAATCCAACCCCACTTAGGATAAAACTTGTTGGCAAGTAACCCTGACATAGTATGTTGAGTAAGCAGTCCATCCAAATTAAGCCCAAAATTTTAAGCATCATAAAGTCATCCAATAAATAACCTTGAGAAGAAATTGAGCCACATAAAATAGATTGGACTTGGACTTTTCAACAGCTGAAGTGGCAAAGACTTGTCAAACAGATTTGGCAAATAAGCTAAGAAGAAGACAAGTAAGCTGGCAGGAAGATGACGTAGACAACCAAGAAGCTTAAGCAACTCAAGCACATCAAGCACCTCAAGCAAGCAACCAGGGAGCTCAACCTTGACATCAATGACAAAATATTCCAACAAACCAATGGCCTTCTCTACATTTTCTCCTGTACTAATAATGTTTGGGGCAGCAAGCTTTCAACTGATTTGGTTCAGCAGTTTGAGACTCTTGAAGTGAAATTTGTGAAACTTTCTTGGAGTCTTCTTAGTTATATCAATTTGTTTCAAAGGAGGCATTATACATCCTTATGGAATTTTGAGGATGTGATTGTGAAGCTTTTGCAAAGAGTTGCTTTTCTCTTTGCAAGAAGTGTTGGTAGAGTCACATATGCTGATGTGACTCTGTTTGACACTATGAGGAGTTATGTTGAGGAGCATGTTTATGAGTTGAGTAGTCTTTTTTTTTTAATGCTCGGAAATGTGTTTAACATTGGCTTTGCAGATTTTGACTACTCAGAGTTTTCAGGACATGAGATGCTACAAGATTTTGATTTCAGTTTTTCCAGGCCTATCAGTTTGGGTCACAGATATGGTGACTCTTTGGGGTTACAAGGAAGATTAGTGCAGATTTGGAGTGTTGGTTATTCTTGTGTGACCAAAGTGGTGCAGCATCGGCATGGTGGGTCCTCTCAGAGATGGATATGGGACCCTAGGATCCTACTTGGCATAGTAAGGATCAAACTGTTTTCTTGGAGTGTGGTGGCATTGCTTGAGGACAAGAATTTTGGGAAGGGCGGACTGTAATGTCCCCAATTTAGCCCTACGCTCTTCAGTTGAATTTATCCTATTTTCGGAAACTCGTAGGCTAAGTAGAGATGGAATTTAGGGTTTCCTATTTTATAGGAGGTTTCAGATGCGTTTTTGGAGGCTTGCATGCAGGAGTTTGGAAGTATGCTTCTGGGAGCTTTCTGGGTTTTTGGAGAGCTTTAGGATGTGGTGACATGCATGTTAAGAAAATGACATGCATTTCTAGCAATTACTTTGCATTCAGGAAAGATTTTTTCCTTTTTTTGGGTTTCCAGAGAGTTTCAGAATGGTGTAACATACATCTCCATTTGATAACCTTTCCAGGAACTTACTATTTTTAGTAAGTCATGACGACTGCCCGGTTTGTGCTTAGAAGGTGTTTGGGAACACTTACTATTTATAGCAGTTTGCTATTTTTGTTAAGTTCTATTTTTGGTAGTGTCGTCCTTGCAGCTTTCTTGGAGACTTACTATTTTTAGTAAGTTATGTTTTCTGCTCAATTCAGTCTTCTGTTCAATTTGAAGTGAACTTACTATTTTTTGAATTTGCTATTTTTATTAAGTCCATTTGTGGCAGTGGCATCATCATCAGCTTGGTTCAACTCGGCTAATGTCAGTTTGCTATTTCTAGCAGTTTATTAGTTGCAGTTTGGGCGTTGCTATTGGCTACCTCCTTGGATTGAGTTCTATACATAGTCAAATTTATATTTTGAGTTTGTACCCATGCCTAGTCAATGAACTTCAAGTTGTTTTAAAAATGGGGCCATGAAGAGGACGCCTCATTAATGCAATTTAATATTTTATTAAAGTTTTATATTTCCTCTAGATGGGATGACTTGGGAGGAATATTAAGAGTTTAAATATTTTAAAATGCTCTTTGAGGTGGGCATCTCTTGGAGAAGATGAAGAGTTTTCTTGACAGGAGTTACAGGTTGCTTCATTCGCCCAATTGAAGCTTATTTATTGATGCTTTGTGCCTTCATTTGTATCTTTGGAAGAATATTGTAAAATTATGTTGTTGAATTGAATCCAGAACCTGGCTAAGCGAAAGCTTAGCAAACACACTTTTCTTTAGGCTTGAAACTATGGCTTCCTAGAAAGTTTTCTGAAGACCATGCTTCACTCAAGAGTGTGGATAGTGCTCAACTTCTGATTTTAATTACAGGCAGATTGTTGGTTTATAATCTGTTTGTACTGCTGATGTCAATGGCTGAAGCAAAACTTTTGTTGATAGCTTCGCCTCTGATTTTATTTCCATTTTGGGTATTGGCCCATGTTGTTTCTCTGTGGAGGGCGCCCAGTTTTGCAAAGTTTCAGATTTTATTGCTGAGTCTTTGATTTTTAAGAAGAGGTCGACCCTTCCTGGAGGCCGTAGCACTTCTTGATTGTTGCATTGGGATTCGTGTTGTCTATTAATGTTGTGATTGGCTTGAATTTCTTCTTGGAGTTTGGACATCTTGCTTCTAGCTGTTGTTTGACTGTGGTTTGGAGGCATTCTAAGCTGTATCAGAGAAGTTACATCCATTTAAGTGAGTTTTAATGTTGTTGATCTGATTTTTTCTTTATGTTGTTTCTAATCAGACTTAGTATTTTTCAAGTATATTTTTGTTTCGAGCGCAATTTCCATATCTTTCTCATATTGTATCAGTTAGATGTTTATACTCTTAACTCCTATTGGTTATAGTTGAAAATCGTTTGATGTTTGCAACTGAAACTCATTATTTGTAAAGCTAGTTAGTAGTACTAACAGCTGTTTTAGTTATTGCTGCAAATTATAATTTTGTATACACTCCCACTGAAGAAGTGATTAAGTTAAATAATCTATCTTTCATTCTTGTTAATTTCCCCCCACGAAATAAGTGGTAGAGTGGAAAATATTCCCCCCCCTGAATAAGTGGTAGTGTGGAATTTCATGGTCGGTTATCCGCCTATTGTATTTACTTTTTATTGTATTTGCTTTGTAATTCATTTCCAATTGCTCACAATCCCCAGAACCATATGCTATCACCTCGCCCGCATTGGGATCTTGGTGAACATTATTGGTGATGGTTATTTACAAGTTGGTTTTGATTTGGAGCTAACGCTAATCAGTGATTTGGTGTTGTTTTTATTGTGTTAAAACTTGAAAAAAATAAGGGGGAATACTACAAAGAGGATCCTTCACAACAAAACCAAGATGTGCTTGACCAATTTTGTAATGTCCCCGTTTTTAGCACTTCACTTTTCAGTGATTGGTAGCCTATTCCCAATGTGCTATCGGCAAGTCAGTGGCAGAATTAGGGTTTCCGGCTGTTTGATGGGTTCTCTTGAAGATTCAGGGTTTTGCTTGTTGGAGTTTGGATGTTTGGATTCTGGATTCCTTCTGGGTTTTCAGAGAACTTCGCAGAGGTATGACTTGCAACTGCTTCGGGCAACCTTTCCGAAGTTACTATTTTTAGTAAGTTATGACGGCTACATCTCGGAGTTTGGGATTTTGGATTGCGGACTCTTTTTGGGTTTTCAGAAAGCTTCGCAATGGTGTCGCATGCATTGCATTCTGAGCAACTTCTTGAATTTACTATTTTTAGCAGTGGTCCAGTCAACATCATCTCAGCAGGCTCCCTCTTCAGTCAGTTCAGTTGGTTTGATCAATTTTGGCCTTGGGGTGCATTCTGGAGAGATAAGTTCATTTATTTAAATAATGTTATGTTAATGTTATATTTTAATGTTGACCCCCCCCTTGGCCTAGCTACATCACTTCAAGTTGTTCTTAAAAGGTGTTTTCCATGGGTGGGCACTTCATTGAGGAAATTTATTATTATTCAAAGGTCTATTCCATGCTTGAGTTGGACGCCTTCTTGGAGGAGGAGATTAATTTAAAATTAAAGTCAAATATTGCTTGAAAAGTGGGACGCCTTCTCTTGGAGGGAAAAGGTTGAATTCAAAATTTAAAACTTAGGGTTTCTTTTCTAGAAGCTTCTGGAGGGTCCTCTCAAAATTATAAAAGGGAGCTTTGGGTCTTCATTTTGACATCTGATATCTTGAGTAATGTTATGCTGCCGAATTGGTGTTGGACTGCTTCGAGGAATGAATACCTCCTAGCTTGGCTCAACTTCGTGCTTGTGAGATAGCACCTAGTGGAGAGGTTTGCTTGCTTTTGAGTGATTTTGTAGTGAGTTTGTTTTGTAGCTGTTGTCTCTTCATTGTAATCTTTATATTTGCAAAATAATCAAAAAATCTGGAGTTGTTGGTTTGTGTTGTAGATTTGGTTTTTATCTCATAAGTCATTGTGTGATTTTCTTTTGGTTCTGGGTATTTTACCCATGCATTTGCTAGGCAAGGGCGCCCCTCTCAGAGAAGTTTGGGAATTTATGATGAAGTCTCCAATTTTATAAACCAAAATCGCCCCTCCTTGCAGCCGTACCTTCTATGCTCTCATTGGGATTCATGCCAAAAATAAATATCAGCATTTGGGGTCAGTTTCTTGTTGTCATCTTGGGCGCCATCATTAGGAAGGTATTTTGCATCAGTTTTCATGTCGTTTGAGTTAGTATTGAGCGAGTTGTGAGCTGTCCATTGAGTTTCTGTGTTGCTGGTTTTGTATTTTCAGTCCTGATTTAGTCATGACAGGGTACATAAAGTCTACCATTTGAGTTAGGTTTGGAATGGGGAGTCATTGAGTGTATTAAGAGCAATATTAAACATTATAGCAGCATTGTGAACTTCCTCATCTTGTGCTTTCGCAAACTAAACTCTCATATTGTAAGCTGAACAGTAGTACTGTCAGCATTCTATATTCTGCTCTTTCTTTTACTGTATTTCCCACTGGATAAGTGGAAGAGGCTGGCTTGCCGCCTACTTTACATTCTGAAGTTGCATTTGAATTCCTCTATGCCTCCACCATATGGTCGCCTCATTTCCATCTTGGATTGAGTAGCACATACTTGGTGTTGAGTTCCTTTTAGCATTGTAATAGATAGGGATCCTCTGACCATATGCACGCCGTCATCTGGCGCATTCTTGGTTAGGGTTATTTCAGTTCATGCATCGCATTGAGATCCTTTGACCACATGCTAACACCTTGCCCACCTCGGGATCCTGGTGTACATTCTTGGTTAGAGTTGAATTCTGCTTTGTTTAGTTATTTGCTAACCCTAACGGGTGCATGTTGTTTGTAATCACATTCAAAAAATCAAAAAAATTGGCTCGGAATATTTCAAATTTCCAACCTTTAGCAAGCAATTAGCAACCTTAACCTCTTATGTAAGTCCTACATCATCCACACCTTGGCAGCCTAATCAACAATCGAATCTTATCCTACCCAACTTAGCTATGAAAGATGTTATCCAAGGACTACTAACAAGGAATCATAATCAAAAATACAAATTTGAGGAGTTGTGACATACCTCTTCTCATGCAGCATCATTCTTTTGCATGCACAAACATGTTAATAGTGGAGTTACTAATTCCAAGCACATTCAAGTTGTCCAAAATTCTCCTAGATTTTCCATTCCCACAAGTCAACACATGTAAGAGGCTAAATGAACACAATCCACCTCTTTCATGATATCCATAAGATCCAAGATCCATAAGATTCATGAGAACTAAGGACATTCCACTAAACGATGTATAAAGTTGAAGAACTATATCCAAGAGCTAATCAATAGAGGAGACATTGAGCTTAAAGGAAATGTTTCTGCAAAGAATGCATCTACATCACAAAATCACAATTTGGGGATATATCAAGGTCCTTATTAAAAAGAATGAGAAAATTTATCCCCAACCAAACTAAAGTCAAAGTACTCACACCAATATCATTCTAGCACAAAAATCCTATCAGCTTGGTCCTATCTATCTTTTTTTAGTGCAATCTATTAAATTTACTAAGTGGGTGAAAGTGTATGTGCTCCAATTCCTCTTAAATGTAGATAAACTAGCAAACTTTGAAGACAAAGTAGAGAGATAGAGCTATATATTATAAAAATTATGAATGAAACTTCAGAGATCAAAAATAAAAATGTATTAAACTTAAACTTCAGAGATCAAAAATAAAAATGTATTAAACTTACTTATAATAAAAATGTTGATTGCAAGTGGTTGTAGGCGTTGGAATTGTTGGCCATGGAAGTACCACCAACTATGAACATCCTTCTTGAACTTATCATGAAGAGCCTCTATACTTTGACCATTGGAATATACAAAATCATTGAATTCACTCATGACTACATCTTGCAAATCAAAATCAGGGAAGTGTCTATGAAATACTACCTTGTACATTTTAATGACTTCATAATCTTTGTATGGGGAAATCCTTGTCACAAAAAGAATCTCTGCACTCAATATTTTGGACTCAGTGCAAAGGAAAAAAGATATAGTTGGGTGATCATTGTGTTCCATCTCTCTTCAATAATTTTGTGCACTTGTTTGAAGCAAGTTTATTTAAGATCTCTCTTTCTCATTTATGATGGTCTTCATCTTCTTAATCATTGAGTCAATACCACCATATATCTCTCCCAAGCAAGGCTTGTCCATTTCAATATAATGAATCATACTCACACTAAGCTTTGTGAAACTAAGGTGATATTGTACACAATCCCACCATGAGTCATATAAGATCATCCACTTGATAATTGTTGCCCTCTTAGCGTTGTTTCCTCTCCAAATGGACCAAGTTTGGCTAATGGTACCTCTCAAACCTTCACAACTTATTCAAAACTAAAAAATAAAATAATTAGAACAGACTTTAAAGAAGAATTAGAATACACAATCTTTATTGTAGCATAAGATTGAGAGAGCGGATTGTTCAAGGTGTCCAAAAGATGTGTGAAGAGCATTCTGCAACCAATAACCTAGCAGCTCTACATTTTTTTTGTTGTTTATCATGATTTGAACAACATTATGTGGTCCCACTTCTTCAATGGTTGTGATGAAGATGTTAGCAATAAATTGGTCATCCTTGAACTCCCCCTCACAATCCACGGCTCTTAAAAACATTACACCCTTAGGGGACACTACTATGACATTGATCAAGAGTTGATTTTTAGCTTGACCTCATGTCTACACACCTTCTCATAACCTGGGCCCTTGTACCCTTTTGGAGTCTCGTTAATTTTTCTCACTATTTATTGCCAATATGGTAAGCGAACAACATTAAAAGCCAACCCATTTACATAAATACATCTTGCTATGTGTTGATCAATATTTCAAGTCTCATTTTGAAATGGCATTTCCAAAGGTCTTTTTGGTCTCTTATTTGTAGTGGGTGGTTCTTCAAGAGTGGCCAAAAATGGGTGGCTCTCTAGCACAAAATTGGGATTAGATGAGGGCATAAGGGATTCATTCCTTTTGATCTTTTCTTTTTTCTATACGGCCTACTCGTTCATCTACTTGCTCCTACGCATTAATATATGCTATCATTGTCTCTAATAGCAGAAGTACACCATTCTTTCTAGGGAAAGTTTTGATATCTAGTCCAAGAATTTCACACAAACGAGCTTTCACCTGACTATATGAACTTAAATACCTAACACAACACCCCTTGCAAATCCAAATATAACTCCCACCACCTAGAACCAACTGTATCATATCAACATCCTTTCACAAAAAAGAACTTGGATTTGTTTTGAATTTAGGTCAGCCTATGGACATAAAACTAACTGCCTTGTAATTCCTACAACAAGCAATTTTATAAACAACACATTAAAAAAATAAAAACAAAAATCAGATCTATAAAACCTAACTATAAAGGAGGGGATTCGCTACCCTCAAGATGACGGGTCTTAAGGAGCAAATAGCCCTCAATTACCTCAAAGATCAAAGCTCAAGTGACGAGATAAACAATAAAGAATGTCTATACAATCTAATCGAATAAACACTAAGTTACAAATGACAAGAATATTGAAATCACTTAATTATGGGAGTAAATGAAAGAACTAAAATTTTTGGTCTACAGAAATGGAAAGCATAAAAGATGGAGATTGTACCTTTAAGAGGATTAGCTCTTGGCCACGGACGACAATGCACCATGGGGATGTCTACGCCCCACGTTGTCATCTCTGATAAAACAAATAAAAAAACCTAGAATCTGAGATGTACAGCTTGCTAAACTTGTTCATCTTTACACAAATAGGACAAGAAAAATGTTGGGAGTTGTTTCAGGGCTTGTCTTAGTCAAACCCCCATTTTGATGTTTTCACCTCCACGTGCATCTAGATAGGATCGACATAGATAAAAATCATTAAAGCAAAAGACATGTGATAGAAACAAGCCCCGCAAAGGAGAACCCCTATCACAAATATAAAAGACATGTGATAGAAACAAACCCTACAAGGAGGAGAACCCCTATCATGAATATAATAGGCGAGATTAAATAGACAAGATAAGATAACAAGAGAGCATTACCAACATGTGGTTCCCCTTTTAGATTGATAGACATGATGGATTTGCCTACAAGAGAAGCCTTGACTATTGCTTGAGAGAGTATTTTGACAAAGCTTCGTTGTGAGAGTGAGAGAGCAAGAAGAGCAAGAGAGAGAGATCAAGTTGTGAAAATGAGAGTGAAAACAAAGTTTTGTTATGTTGCATGGGCGGGAGGAGTTGTTACACATGCATCCTTGCCGCTACGACGCATGTCATAGGCAAGGAATGTGGAATATTTGCATTTGAATCTCGGAAAGTTTGGGGACGCTAGCGCGTTACGGAGACATCTATGCGTCATGCAAGTTTCCTACCAAAACTTTACACAAGTTAGGCATTTGGGCTATTAGTGCTTCATCATTGTAGCCTATGAAGTCAAAATCATGGAATTCCAACTTATAGATTTTTGCCATAAATGAGGCGGGCCTAAATGCGTAAGTGTGAAATTGCCATGAGCTGCAATTTTATGACACTACACTAACTCTTTGGAATTTTAAGCCCGGTGATGCATTTGTAGGAAAATGAAAGAAAAGCAAAGCAAGAGAGCTTGTTTCATGTTTCTAAAATGAAATATAGGGAAAATACTTAGTTTTTTTCAATAAAATTCTTCTATGATCTCTTGGCAACTAATGGACACTTGAACATGCATAAGAAAGGTAATGCAACTATTGTGGAACCTTCAATGATTAATCTTCAAATCTCTTTATTGAATGACAAGCAAGAATGAAAGTTTAGTCTTTTAGAAAGGCATTTGTCTTTTGCAATTAAAATGAGTTTGTTTTAGTGTTTGCAATGCTTTAGTTGAAAAAGAAATTAAAATTCCACAAAAAAATGTGACGGATTCTCTGTAGGTTTGTTGGGATGTGTTTGGATCCTCCCCGAGTTCACCCAAGTTTGTCCTAGACGAACCCAACACTCCTTGACTATGCCCTACCAAAATCTGCAAGGGAATCAAACTAGACCACAAATCTGGTTCAAACCAAACCTAAATCCATCCAATAACACAGTAATTAACCAAATGTTGATTTGGATGCTCTCAATAAAGAGTACTATGATCATTTGATTGTGTGATTCTTAAATTTGCATATGACCAGTATATATTCCCTTTTTTGAATAAGATATATAGACCTCTATGATATATCATACATCATAACGCATTAAATATTTACAATTATCAATTATTCGTATTGTTTCTTTAATGCACATAAGTTTTTAACACTAATATTATGGTTAATTTATTTATTTGCTTAGAGGTTTTAGATTTATTTTTCTTGTACATACATAACCATGTCATACCATATCCAATGCCAAAATAAAATGGCAAACCCGCATTGCTATACCCAAACCCATACCAGTAACTTAAATTTTTATTCTTCATTGAAAAGTTTCAACATTTTGCAAATCATTTTGAAAATTTTATTTAATCTCTCCCAAAAGATTTGTTCTTAATAGATACAAAAATCATTTTGTAGTTCATGCAAAACCAAAAAACAAAAGTACTTGTGATAGGAGGAACAAATATGAACAATTTAATGGTTCTTTTGTTGCACCCCTATTAAAATTGTTAATGTCAAGGTCCCATATGCCTATTTTATCTATCATAGTGTTGCATATAAAAGTCAAATGCCACGACTACATTCATGATCTATTTGTTGCTTGTTCCATTCTAATAAAGGATTGTCGTCCATAAGATTGTATTGTTCATTTGCAAAGACATATATGAAAGAAAGAAACAATGAAGGTAATCTAAGAGAAGGAAATTGGTCTTAGTTTTATAGAATTGGCAAAGAGGTGTGAGGAGTGCACCCTAGGTGTTTCAACCAAGTTTGAGGCAATAAAGGAAGACCAAAAGCATGCCTTGGGGGATTTGGACATTTTTATGCAATCAAAAGAATGAAAGAATGCTCGTCTAAGTTGAAAGCCAGTCTTTAAGTGGCTATAACCTGAATAGAGTGCACCTAACATCAATTTTCCCAAGTCTACATGACAAGAACCTAGACAATGAGCTCTTCTCATTTTGATTTTTTTTTAATCACTCCCAAAAGATTTGTTCTTAAAAGATACAAAAACCATTTTGTAGTTCATGCAAAAGCAAAAAACCAAAAAACCAGAAGTACTTGTGACAGGAGGAACAAATATGAACGATTTAATGGTTCTTTTGTTGCAACCCTATTAAAATTGTTAATGTCAAGGTCCCATATGTCTATTTTATTTATCAGCATTGCACATGAAAGTCGAATGTCATGACTACATTCATGATCTATTTGTTGCTTGTTCCATCTAATAAAGGATTTTCGTTCTTAAGATTGTATTGTCCATTGTAAAGCCATGCATGAAAGCAAGAAACAATGAAGGCAATCTAAGAGAAAAAAATTGGTTTTAGTGTTGTAGAATTGGCAAAGAGGTGCGAGGAGTGCACCCTAGGGGTTTCAACCAAGTTCGAGGCAATAAAGTAAGACCAAAAGCATGCCTTAGGGGATTTGGACATGTTTATGTGATCAAAAGAATGAAAGAATACCCCTCTGAGTCAAAAGCTAGTCTTTAAGTGGCTATATCCTTAATAGAGTGCACCTAGCATCAATTTTCCCAATTCTACATGACAAGGACTTAGACAAGGAGCTCTTCTTAGGTGTCTGCCAAGTTAAGTGGAAATAACAACCTAAGAGCACTCCTAACAATGTTTTGACAATTATTGAGTACCAAATAGGGAATTAGAGTGCTCTTATGCCAATCCTTCTATTTGAGTGGCAAGTGTCATGTAAAAGTGCTCCTCGAGAAATGTTTGACCAAGTTAAGTGAGAGGAACAGTCCAAAAGTGCTCCTCAAGTATTTTATGTTAGGATAAGCAACAAAGTCAAGTGTGGAAGGTCCCTAGGCACCTAGACCAAATTTTCCAAGTGCTTAGTGCTATAAATCCTCCAAAAGTGCTCCTAGGGTGAATTTATCACATTCTTGAGTGGTAAGTCTCCATATAGTGCATGCCTAGGAGGGTTTTGATAGGGTTTGAGTTATAGAAGTAGGTGGAAAGAGTGATATCAAGGTTTCAGGTAGCTTTTTTCCTATTCTTAAAGATCTTAGGATTTCAGACTTGCTACAACAAGGCTCTCTAGTTGGTGAAGTCATCAATGGTTTTGTAGTTAAGGTTTCAAGATTCTTTATAAGATCCATTGTATTTTAGAATGAAACTGTTATATTTACAAAATACTATTTTTAGTTCTTGTTTTTTAGAGAATCATCGAGAGGTCATTCATCAATTTGCTATTTTTTGCCACTACTATTTTCTCAAGAAGGCCTATTTTTTTACAAGATGCTAAAGGGCTTAATTTTAGGGTGTTCAAATCTACTTTTATTTCAGCTTTGCTTAGGGTAGCCTTATTCTTTAAAGTTCTTTCTTTCCTTCTTTTCGGTAGTTTTAAATGTTTTCCTTTAAACACAATGATTTTTTAGATAAATTAATTAATGTTTTGAATCCCAAAATTTGGGTTTTTGTAACCTTATAAATAAGTTCTTGGAGCACAAAATATCTTTATGATAGTTGATGCTAAACTTCTGCTAGTTGAGTTATTATTCAAATGTTGTCTTCCTTTACAATGTTTGTAAATTCCTTAATTGAATTGGAAATAGATAATAGTGTTATGCTTTGTATTGAAGTCATTTATCTACCTAGGTTGTACCTTTGTATGCAACATAGAATTTCAATTCTTGGAATCATGCATTTTTATTTGTCAAAGTTATTATTCCTTTCAAAATATTGTGAGCATTAGTGTGTAGATTTACACTTTTAGTCAGTAGGATAGTGTTGTAGCATTTAGTATTTATCACTTTCATTCATCAAACCTATAAAATCTTCACTCATCTTGTACTCATACCTGAGGCAAAAATATAGGGATATTTTATTATTTCATTATTGCAAAACCCTCAGAAAATATTTGTATAGTGTTAGTAATTGTATAGTTTGTCTAAAGCTTAGTGTCGAGGGTTAGTTGAGTTCTCAAGGAGCTTTCCCTCATAATTCAAAAAGAGGTTTTATCTCACATACTGTTTGGGTTTGAGATGTCTTAAAAAGGACAAATATAAATGTTACCATCTTTGAATGCATATATGGCAACGAGAAGACCCTACCTGAATCCCCACTAGTAATCTGGAGCCGATGACCATCCGGAACTTCAAAGAAATGATCTCCCTGAAGAAACAGTATAAATATTACCCACAATTTCAAAAATGCAGTACACAGTTGCACTAAGGAAACAAAATTGCTCTATTATTGAAACAAAATACTAATACCTCCCCTAGTGGAGTTTTTTTTTTTTTTTAATTGTGTTATTGTAATCAGAGATTTCTTGTACCTCTAGTGCTACATCACATGCGTCAAACTCTGCATTTCCATGAAGGACAATCTTCACAGTTTCCAATCTGTGAACTTTATGCTGCCAATATACATTTTCTGATGATTTCCAGTCAACTCCTTTGTTTGAAATCTTTACATTATGTAGTCTGCATTTTCCACACCTTCCATATACAACAAAATTTTAGTTCAAGAAGAACTTCCTTATCTTAAGGCTATCCTTATCGTAAGGCTAAAGAGAATTTTAAAGGAGTTAAAGATGATAAGATAAAAATTATTTATCCATCTTACTGTTGTCCATAGTGCAGCACAGTGTCTTCATTTTCTGAAGCTTTTTTAAACCCCATTATGTTTTCAGCTAAAATAATTAGACTTCCATCAAGCTGCTTCACACAAAAACAAGAACTTAGTAGCTAGTTAACATATATATATATGGGTAATATGTTGTCTCTCCATGGTAGCTAGTAAGGTACTCGTCATCGCCCACCTGCACATCCACCCATGAAAATTCTGCAATTTCCAGTTGCAGCTCAGAACCTTTTGCAATGGAACCTCCATGAAACTGCAATTAAGGTATAAATTCAATTTGAATTACTAAAACTTCCACATAGACAAACCAAATACTAGCTTGGAATTATACATCTAGAATATCACTGCATGCCAATATTTTTTTTGTCAAAGGATACATGGGTGCAATTGATTCAGGTGCAACATGAGTGAAAGCAATTTAAACTATAAATGCAAAAGTATAGCAACTCCTTTGTAACAGAGACCATCCAAATACTGGTCCACCACATGCATGTGTGATAAACTGAAGGATAAGACCTCCCTTGCAACTGTGATTTTGCAAAAAGAAAAATGAAGGCTACATGTATCTGTTGTGACTTCTTTTTCTAACAATTTGATTCATCAACAATTTATTCAATACAACGAAGGTTTGTGTTGCAATGCCACAAGATGTTGAAAAGTAACATAAGTTACTGGTGGAAATAACGAAAGTAATCATATTAATAACAGATATATGCCAGGTTTGTAATGTTTAGTTAAAGATTTTGTTTTTTTTCTTTTAATAAAACATTCGATTGATGAGCATGGTTCTTATTTCAATTAATGATGCACAACTTGAATTACATGCTGGAATATCAGTGCATGTGCTCTTCTTTTTGAATCTTAGCAGCAAGTAAAAAACTTTCAGTTTACTTGAGCCAAACAAACAATCTCTAAAATGAATTAGTTTTCTAGACATCCGAAGGCCATTCTTTCCATTCATAACTGCTGAATATGTGAAGATCTAAAGCATTCTGCTAATTCATTTTGTGGTGTTTCCTGAAAAAATTTCATCGAAGGACAGAAATTTGGACAAATTTCCATTCAAATGAATCATATATTTCCTGTGTCCAACCTGAAAGCAATGAAATATTTTTCTGGGGATTTATACCAAATATTACTCCATTATATATATATATATATATATATCACATAAATGTGATCTATCCACTAGATATCAATGTAGTAAGCGGATCATGATTATGTATGCACATGAACCCATAACATCCGATTTGTAGCCACAAGAGAGTCCAAGTTTTAATTCGTTGAAAATCTTTAAGTCTTTTGTTAAAAATACATAAAGTTTGCCTATTCTCTATCACGTCATTAATAGTGAACATTGAAGATAATCTAAATACGATTAAAGAAACCATTTTCAAATTCATTCCTGAAATAGCATATCAGAACCCATCCTGAAAGTACGAAACTTAGTAGGCGCACTACCATATGTACCAAGAAACTTTCTACCATACGGATTTGCAATATGACCTCTGAGTTGCAAAATTTTAATCAGCGAAGATGGGCTCCGGGGTAGATTTAGCAGGATGCAAACCTAACCTCTATCGACACATTGAAAGGACATAGGCACTTCAAATTTGCAAAATTTTGAAGGTGCCATCAAGTGGTTCCTGTGATAGTTGACACAAAGTGGTAGCAATGTGTATAGTTAGCTCTATCGTCAATTGTATGTCCCCCTGCAGTCAATGGTTGATAGCAAAAACTATAAGACAATTAGGTTAATGCATATAAAGAAATCCCTTGTGTAGAACTACCATTTGGATCATTAGCATAGGCATCGGCATTGTGGTTTGAATGGACATTATGTGGCTAGATGTTTTGACTTTCCAAACATCTATTATGAAATCGAATTTTTGATTGATGACTAGATGGCAAAGATACTCAAAAGCCATATTTTTGAAAGAGATTTAGCACCTATTCCATTCTACAATGTTGCCATCTTTTGCACCAAAGGCTATGAACAATCTTATTGTCTTGAAAGTATTGAGGGCAGTTCTTACACTCCATTCATGATGCTGGTGACTCTGCATTTATTGGTAATGCTTTTGATATTGGCAACCTTGATAGCATTTGTGCTTTACGAGTTCACTGCCACTGCGACTCGGTTGATCTAGACAAGTAATTTGGTTTAGAATCTAGATTGTTTATTGGAGGATTTGTACTTCTTGAGTTTGTACCACATGCCTATGCCAAATTGATAAATTGAGTTGTAGAGTTAAATACTATTATCATAACTGCAGCCTATTTGGTGGGATTTGATCCACATGGCAGTTCAAGATAAAATCCCCTTAAGACAGTCACCCTATCAAGGTTGCAATTTCATTACCAATGCTCTCTATCTGAAATTGTAATATGCATCAAAATGCTTCAGATTTCCATTAAGTCATTCCTCTATGCATTGGGATGTTGGATTTTCTAAACAATCTCCAAAGAGACCTCGTTATGAATAATGCAAGATACGAAATTGTGTCAAAAATCTTGAAATTTTGGATACTAAAAAATAGCACTTCACTTCACAATATACTCTCTTCACGTCTTGTAAAACATTCACTATAAAGCTTTTCAAGTTCTCAAGTGAATCATTTCATCTTCTAGTTTGATATTTTTCATTTCATTTTAAAAACAGTTACAAAAAACATGAATGACTGAAGGAGGGCGTCTCCTGTAACCTTGAACCCCTTAGCCAACAATCTATTGCAAAGCCTCAAAATTTCCAATTCTTCTATTCTGCAACCCCCTCAAGATGGTTGCTCAAAGAAAGACAAAGTTGCTTCCTTGAGTGGTGCAATGTGTGGCCAAGTGCCCACCACCCCCCTCAAACTAGTGCATTCTATGTTGATTCGTCATTCTCAACAGCATCAGATTGTTGGTAGGTCATCTCATGTTTTGGTCACAATTTTGGGTCAATAAGCTTTGGAGGATATACTCAACTATTCCGAAGTTGGCTTAGTTTCTAGGTTTCAAATTCTATGGGAAAATTTGGTCAAACTTAATGGATGTGTCACCAAATTCTTGCAACCCTTACTTTTGGAGGTGCTTGCTTTTTATCCCTATGTGCAAGGGTTTTTATAGTGGTATGTTATTCTCCCAAAGATCACCAAGCCCTTTTGGAGGGGGGTCCTATTGTGACCTAATTCACACCTCGCCCCATTGCAAATGGGGACCCTAGTAGTTTTCCTTTTTGGGGTTTTGTCATTGCATCTCGGTCTCGTCTGGTCTTTCTTTGGGGTTTAGAGTTTGAGTTTTTGAATGGTCACCCGAGTCAAGTAAGAGAATTTGAACCTGGATCATTGTGCAAACATCATCACCGTGCTTAGAAGGCCCGAGGGACGAAGATCAACTGTCGTTTCAGTCAATTCTGACATCTCCTACTTTTTGGGGATTGCCCCTCTGTACCCCCTATTTTTTAGGGACTTTACTTTTGGCATTTTTGGCCTATTCTGGGCTTCCTATTTTTTAGGGGCTATTTTTGGAAAGTTACTATTTTGGGAAAAGTTTCTATTTTTGTCAGTGTTTCTATATTTGGAAAGTGCCCGAATTTCGAAAATCCACTCAGAAGTTCCAAAAAGTCAATAGAAACTCAGAAAATCAATTTGAAAATTTGTGAAATTCATGTTGAAAAGCAGAAAAATGTTGAAAATCTGGAAAAATCAGTCCAAGAAATCACAGAAAATGGTGAAAAATCTGAAAATTCATGGAGAAATCT
Source organism: Sequoia sempervirens (assembly GCA_007258455.2). Taxonomy (NCBI): domain Eukaryota; kingdom Viridiplantae; phylum Streptophyta; class Pinopsida; order Cupressales; family Cupressaceae; genus Sequoia; species Sequoia sempervirens. Next base: position 101,211,137 of record VDFB02281492.1, on the reverse strand, counting down.
GGAAAATTCATAAAAAAAATCTGAGAGATCATGGTGAATTTGCCTAAGTGTGGATTCATGGAAGTCCAACCAGCATGGAGAAAAAACAATGGCATAAGTTGATGGCAAGTCCACCTTGGAAGAAAGTTGGAATGGCTCAAACATATGGCAAGTCCGCCCAGCACCATAGGGGATGGCATGAACATGAGGTAAGTCCGCCCTTGGACAAATGGAGAATGGCATGGCAAGAGGCAAAGTCCGCCCTAAGCAAGGAGACAATGGCATGAGATAGTATGAAGTCTGCCCTAGGCAAAATGTGAAGTGGCTTGATGATAAGTGAAGTCCGCCCCTAGCTATGTGGAAGGAAGTCAAGCAAAGTCCGCTCTAAGATGGCACAATATGATGGAAAGTCCGCACAGCAAAGAGATGTATGGCATGAATATTTGGCAAGTCCGCCTTGCCATGGCATGAGTTAAGGTCAAGTCCGCCCTAAGCCACATGGCATAAAGTAAAGCCAAGTTCGCTCCAAGTTAGCACAACAAAGGATGGCTCAACACTTAGTGAAGTCCGCCATGCCAAGGAGTGAGGGAAAATTAAAATTTTGCCTAAGTATGGAATTGAAATATTAAAAAATATGCCTAGCCTTGAGAAAATTCGCCATACTTAGAGAAAATAGAAATATTTTTCTAAGTCTATCATTTATATGTCTAAAACATTTTCGCTTGAGACTTAGGATGGAAAGAAAATTATGGCAAAATGAAATTGGAAGATGAAAATTATGGCAAAATGAAATTGGAAAGAAGAAAAAATTTCGCCTAAGGCAATGGCAAGAAAATTTTGAAAAATCAAATATTGCCTTAGATAAAAAATAAATGCCATAAAATGAAGAGGTTGAAAACGACACATAAAATAATTATTTTTATTATTTTTATTTTTATTTTTTTCAACACCCCAAAGAGATAAGCTTTGAAAAATCAAAATTAGAAAAAGACAAAAAGGACTTTACTGAACTAGCGCACGATTTGGAAACTTTCCCAGGGACTGGGACTGTCGTTGAAGATAAAAATTGCCATTCAGAAGCTGAGTGCAAGCCAAGTTCAGACTCGATTTAATGGAAACATGTGAGATTTGCTAAATAAGTCGAATTTCTCATCTTTATAATTGGATTCACTTCTCATTTTTCAATCATTCGAAAGAAAAGTTGTGAGAAGAAAGTTTAGCTAAAGCAAGAAAGTTGAGAAAGTTTGCAGCAAAGTGAAGAAAGCAGATTCATACCAGCCAGCATTGTGATCGTGATCATTTCAATTTGTCCAGAGAGCCAGGCAGATTTATTTTCTCCACTTCATTCTGGCATAAAAACTTCGTCATTTCTTTTCTTTTCCAGCATAATCTTTCACGAAATTTGATTTGACAACTAGCTGGAATACTTTTCGAGTAATTTAAATTCTAAATTTTAAATATTCTCTTTGCTTCTTGTTGCAGATTTATTTTCGAGAGGATAAAAATGAAGTTTGCCAGCAAGGGTGCAAAACTGCAGTCAAAGATCAAATCCAAATGGAAGCACATTGTGGACACCAACCTTGGCCATGTTGACTTCGATGATTTCAAGGAAAGAATGTACGGAAGTGATGGACGTTTGCCTACGCCAATTGCAAGAAGGATGATGCGCAACGGAATTGTTCATGCAGCTGGATTTCCGCCAACAAAGGAGTGTCCAAAATTTATGGTGGAATGTGCATTGCATTATAATGCACAGGAAAGACAGATAGAAGTGCCTGATGGAAGGGTACTTGCATATTTGACCGAGCAAGCCATACAAGAAACCTTTGGAATTCCAGTTTACAACCGGACATCCTATCGAACCAAAGATGATGCACTTAAGCTTTACCAAAATCAGCAAGACCTTTGTGCGTCAAATATAAACAAGACCTGATTGCTGAAACCCAGACCTACTGCCAAAAAGATGCCAAAGAAGTTGGCCAGAACAGATTTTAAAGAAGAACATGGAGATATTGTCTTGCTGCTGAATAGAATGGTAGGCAATCCTCAGGGTGCGCCTTTTGAAACATGGATGTATTATTTCGTTGATGAAATAATCTTCGGGGTGAAGATGTTTAACTGGTCTAGAATGATCAATGACAGCCTCCATGAGCAGTTGGTCAACCTGGAGGAAACCAAGACCTTCCATATGAGCTCATACGTCATATATTTGCTTGCAAGGTCTTACAAGTATGCTGGCTTGGTTTGAAAGGGTGTAGTTGGCAACGGCGAAGGACAGTTCAAATCTTATGATTGCTATCTGCAGTTGCAGCTAAAAGAGAAGTCACATTTTAGGCGAGCACATGACGCATTTCTTATGTATATCACTCGACTTCTCCAAGGCGGAACACATCAGAGACTCACCCGTGAGGCCAAGAGTTTGATTAGCAGATATGGATCCTGGTTCATCCAGTTTCCCAAATTTACCTACCTCAGGATTCAGGGATTCTCAGGACATCCGTATAGACTGCCCATTTATCCCACCAACAAAATGGTTTTGTTGGTAGTACTAAGGCAATTAGAGACATATCAGAATATCCAAAGGCCAAAACAGAAAGCAGCTATCACTTTTCCATTTTTCATTGGCAATATGGAAGAATCATGTCAAACGGCGCAAGCAGCAGAGAGTGCTCGACTGGAGATGCAAAAATACCCGTTCATATCATACAAACCCAGGAATGACTTTGATCCACTCCATCACATTGGAACTGTGGACGGAGAGAAATACAAGCACCGGATAGACTTAGAAGATTTCTAGGCCAATGCGGCTAATGAATATGATGTGAGGAAAAGATTGTGGTCAAGATTGTCGTTGAATATGATAAGGGCGACAGAACTTTTCAAAGTACCTGACCAGCTGGATGATGATGGAGTTTATGTGCAGCCGGGCTTTGATGAAAGCGAGCCACTTCCTCCTGTAAGGTGGTCTGAGCCTGAGATGGGTGACCTGGCAACATTCATGCGACCTGTATTCAAATATTCCCAATGGTGGATAGACCAGCAAGTACAAGGTCTGCGGCGGAGGAACGTACAGTTCACGTATGAATCGATGGGTGATACAGAGTCCTGTTCCTCAAATGCTGGTGCATCGGATGCTGCCAACATGAGAAAGAGAAAAGAGATTGATGACTCTGCAAAGCAGAACAAGAATAAAGCAGTAGATGAAGGACCCTCTCAAAAGAGGCACAAATCCAAGCCCCTTCATTTGGCCATGTCCAGAAATATAGAGGAAATACTAGCCATGGATGAAGAGTCTTGGGAACATGTCAAAATTCCTTCTCCAGTTAGAGATGTGGAGCCAATGCAATCAGAAGATGATGATCAGCCTTCTCCTACCGGCATGGAAATTCTGGAATCAGATAATGACATGGACATCATGGATGGAGACTTTGAAGAGGGAATGATTTCCGCCCTCAAAGGAATCCAGGAAGACCCATCTGTGCAAGAGATTCAAAATATGCCGGAAATTCAAGATGTGCAAGAAGTTCAAAATGTGCAGGATGTCCAAGATCAACAGGGAGATGGAATTGAACAGTCAACCATCCCAGATTGGCTGAAAGAAAGACTAAAAAGAAAGGCGCCAGTAGAGGTACCTGAAGAGGATGACGCCACAGACTTCTTGGCGAGGCTAGAGCAAACTGCCACAAGAAAGAAAGCCAAGAAATTTTCTGCCATACAAAGGGATGAGGCTGGCAATCGCACAGTGCAGGTAGCAGTGCCTACAGTTGATAAATTCCAAGATGAGATTGCCCCGAACGAATATGCCATCACAACTATTGACATAGGTCCGACGACAAAAGGGCAAGAAGTTGAGGACTTGGATAATTCCGTTGCCACCATCAAGTCTAGGCTGGAGAGGGAAGTGGAAAAGAAAAGAGAGTATAAAAGAGAGATTGAGCGTATAAAAGATTATATCCAGCATTTGACCAGGCCACTCAATCAAGGTGACCAGTTAGCACCTCCACTTCCAAACTCTTCACAGGAACCGGTTGGAAATTTTGAAGAAGAATTGACTACAGCCAGAGAAGCTAAGGACTGGATGGCTGGAAAGAAAGATGAGGCGATGGCATTCGCGGAGAAGCTGGCATGTGTGTACGAGCAAACTTCCTTTCTGCTATCACGAGTTACAGACTTAGCGGAAGCATGGGATGGCCTCCAAGATATTTAGAGTAAAATTATCCCATGTCTTCGAGAGTTAAAGGGCATCCCAAAGCAGATGTTGATTGATGACAGGATTATTGAAGCTGGAGCTGCATATGATTTCAGCGGCTGGTATTATGCTCTGATTTCACGAGGAGAAGTCCTGGAAAGGGTAAAGCAAGATGGCGCCAAAGTTGAAGAGCAGGCAAAGGAGATTCGGAGTAAAATTTATCAAATGGCTGCAGATATGCTGGACCGAGATATTGTTCGAAAGAAACACTTGCAGCCACAAAATTTAAAAGAACAAGTTCAAAGAATTTTCTCCACATATCAGGAGATTAATAGAGAATTAGAGATTAGAGTATTAGAAGAGATTGTAGAAAATAAGAGAGAGTTTTATGAGATTGTTGCAAAAGACTATCTTGATAATAAAGTTCATAATGCATGAGGTGCTTTGAATCCTTTGATTGTCAAATGGTTGCATGGTTACATATTTCTCTTCCTCATCTAGTAAATTTGAATTAGAATTTCATTTAAATGTATGTTAGGAGAATGATAGATTGATAACAAGGGTTAGCGAAACTTAGCTCATACTTTCTTTGAGTGGATGCTTTTCATTCAATGCGTAAAGTTAGACTGAGCTTTATTGTGGATGCTTCAACATTTACTTCGAATAATGTTGTTCTATTGATGGTATTGTTCGTGGTAAAGAAAATTTAAGCACAAATCCCAGAAGATTGCACTTGCTTTATGTAGTTGTCGTTTAGCGTGGCGAAGCAAAGTATTGTTTATTTGGTTTCACTTAATCCTTGCCGTCTCTTGATTTCATAGGAATAGCATAGGACTCCTAAACCCTTACTCTTTTTCACTTTTTTTTATATAAAGTCAGAAAAATCCAAAATGATACTGTATTTATGTCTTTGCTTTTCTGAGTAATTTGCAAAAGTAAATCCCTATTGTGCCCCCAGCAAATCACATCAACCACAGAGCTTATCCACACTCATCTTAAACATTGGAATTACCGTATGATCTTACTTGCAGTCTTAGCATATGAGGTAGTTTTTCAAGAGGGGATATAGTGTCTTTGACACTTTATTCTAGAATGTTTGTTGTGTCATAAAACACGCATCAACAGGTCCTTGGTATTGAGGGTCTTCGGTGCCCAATTTGAAACAATGGCATCTAGATTTCCATCTTCTACTCCTTGCTTTCCTTGCTCCAATTTGGGTGCAGCTTACTAATTTGCCACTCCATTTTTGGCATCCAACTAACCTAAAATCTATAGGAAATGAGTTGAGTAAGTTTATTTGTTCCTCAGAAACTTAACCTCGGCCTTTAATGACATTTGCTTGAATCTTGATCGAAATGGATTTTTTTATGGTCTCCCTAGGGAGATAAAGCTGAAAGTGCAGGAGAAAAGTTGGTCTCAACCTCTAGATTATGAAATGCTGGTGTTTTGTTGTCATTCTTGCTTTGTGAATGGTCATTTGTTTGGTGACTATCCTTCCCAAAAGAAGTGTAAGGGTACTGCTCCCACTTGGTGAAAGGGTGCTCACCTAGATCACTGCCTTGTGTGGGTTAATGGCTCCTCTCCCCTAAAGGAGGTTACTTGTGAATAGTTAGTTATTTTCTTGGATTAGAACCCTTGCTCTTCAAATGTCCCTTCAAAGCCTAACACTTCTGTTGCAAGCCCATTGAACAAGGTCCCAACTTGACCACCTACTTTATACTCAAATGTGTTGAATCTTCACCAACCTAGACCCAAGCTTAGGTCACCTCTAGTCTGGTCTCTTTCTCTCCAAACAGAATATCAATGTCCCCATCCCCCTCTACTCCTTCAAAATCTATTGGCACAACTCTTGGTTTCCCTACTTCTATTAGTTTTACTCATTGTGCCTTGTGCTGGACTTCGAGGTGTATTCGGTATTGCCAACACTAAAAAGATCTTACCAAGAATTTCTTAATTTTTTTCTACAACATATCTTGGAACCGAAGAATTTGAATGGTTAGCATTCTTCTTAGGCCTTTGACTATTGTAAGTATGAGAATGATGATGTTTTTGTTGGTTAGACTTTGATGGTTCAAAGAAAATTCCCAAGGAAGAGATCCTCAAATCATTCTTCACACCATATGAACCTCCGATCACACACAAAAAAAAATGATAAAGTGGGTGAGTTGTTGGTTTCATTCAATTTTCATGCTTGTCTAGATCTTATTCTAGTTTGTTTGTTTATGTTTTTGTTCATAGACTTTCTTGGTGAATTTTGTAATTATAACATTCATGTTTTGGGGGGACTGGGGCCCCTATAGATTTCCCCATAAACTATCCAACAGAAAAAGGTATAAAGAAATTATCATTTAAATATGAAAATTAGAGTGTCATAGCTTCACATCTCTTCTCAAAGATTACTAACTTTTTGTAAACTACTCTCATTTTCAATAAAGCTTCCATTTACATTGAAGCATTACCAAGTTCTATTCCTTTTTCAATCAATTGCTTTCATAATACATTAATCTTTCATGTGTTATCATCGGATTGCTAATCAAGTCAAAATCAGTATTTCAATATCTTTAAACACTTTTAGAGAACAGAGTTATGTTATGGACTTCTGTTGTTTTGGTAGGGCATGACCGACCACCATATGTTGTGTCCCTTGAGTTGAATCCTTGGCTCTATTGTGTCTTTTGTTATTCCTCTTAAAACTAATCACCAATATGTATGGAACTTTGTATCTAAATACCCTGTATCATCTTCAAGGAGGGTATGTTGTCATATACAATGGCTCATTTTCTATTGGCATTTTCCAGGGAAGGTAAAGGTTAGATTTTGAATTTTTAACTTGATTCAACAATTCATTATTTTTCTTTGCTTGTCGATTGATTTAATATTTAGAGACATCAGAATTTTCCAGGAGCTTCTTGTGGTTCTTCCAAGCCATTTGTTGTATGGGACTTGGAGTGTACTAGGGAGCCTTGTGATCTTTGATTACTGGATATTGCTTGAGTTGTTGATGTGTATCTTACTGATGTTATCCAAATAATTGCTTTCCATGTTTTTGAAGCTGCAGATTCTTTGCTTGAAGCAGATTGCATTGGTTTCCTGTTTCAACCCAAACAATTGATATAAAACACACATTTACACAATTTTTAGAGGACGTTGCTGATAGCTCATTGTTCAACATGAGCCACTCACATGTTGATTTGGATCCTTGTCAACTTCATAGATTCACAAACTGGTGGTTTTGAGTTGATTAAACACATCAATATTTTGGACTTGATTTCTCTTTTAACTATCACAATGCTATAGAACTTTGATGCCTCAAAGCAATTGATCATGGCAGCATTTTGATTTCATCTTGATATTTTGGAACTTCATTTATTGGAGTTGAGTAGATTTTTCAGGGTTTGTTATTTTTTCATAGACTTAGTTGAATCGCTTCTCGGGTCAGTTGATTGGACAATTTGATTACATGCAAGATTGGGGGCTTGATTATTTTACCATTTGTATGTCAAAATTGGACTTGTCCATGACCTTACAACTAGAATGATTTAACTTAGCATTCATGTTTCATCAGATTTTTCTCCTAACTTTGGAGTTGTTTCTTTTGCATTTCTTTAGATTGTCACTTTTCCACATGAAAATAGTTGTCTATCATAGAAACTTAGCTTTAATGACTTGATCACTTGAATGTTTAGAATTCTCCTGGACTTTTTCATAATTTATCGACTTTGGATGATAGTAGGATTGATCACTTTATTGCCCAATACATTTCAAATCACATTGAGGCTTGTTCACAAGTTTGCAACTTGGATGATACAAGGAATTTTCCTTCGTTTGACCTTTTCATATGCTTTTAGGCCAATCAATAATAAATCAATCTTCTTACATGTGTATATTTCTGAAATAAAAGCTAGCTTTGTGTGTTCAAGATAAAAATATATATTTGACCTTCAGCTTTTGATTTCCTAGTGTCTCCACATAAATCAATCAGACATTACAATTCCAAGATTAGTTATTCACAACATCTGCATATAGCAATTATATCAAGTATGAAAACACAGCCACACTTAACAGAAAGGAGCATCTCGATAATATGTACTTGGTAGTAAAGCAGTGTTCCACGGGGACGCGTCCCCCCCTAAATTTTAGCCGTCCCCCCATCCTGGAAGTTTTGGAGACTTGGGGATGGCTGGGAGACATCCCTCCGCTGTCCCACCACCATTGTCGGGACGTGAGAAATACCAGGGAGACGTGGGGGACACCTAGGCATCTCCAAGACGTCTCAACGACGTCCAGACATCCCTAGAGCGTCTCGAAGACGCCTAGACGTCCCCCACCCTGGGACGTGTTAAAAAGTGGTTTTTTATAAATTTCTTTTAATTTCATTGGTCTTTGTGCCTGGGGTCGAACCCTAGAGGCTTGTGGGACCCATCTAAAAGCCTCTAAATGAAATAAAACACTCTAATTGCTCATTTTTTTACTCACATATGCATTTGATGTTTTGCAACAGCTAGGTGAAGAAGAGGAAAACCAGTGAGAAGAGTGAGTGAAAGAGTGAGTTTGAGGTGCTGCAAGTGCAAAAGGGTGAGAAGGAGAAAGAAGAAGAAGAGGAGGAGCATTCTACACAAATTTTGAAGGATTTTTCAAGCACAAGGTAGGGTTTTAACTTTTTATGACTGTTTTTTGAAGTTATTTCAAATTGTTTTTTTTTTTTTTCAAGTTTTTAGATTCATTTTGAAATTTTAATTTGATGTTGAATCTTACAATGGGCATTGAAATGAAAACATGAATATGCATTTGCAGCCATGTCTATGAAATTATGATTAAAAAATTAATCATAATTTCATAGACATGGCTGCAAATGCATATTCATATTTTCATTTCAAGGCTCATTGTTCTTTTTTCCATCTTTCCATCAAGATTCATCATGAAATTTTAAAATTTTATTTTCAAATTTGTTAAACTAGGCCATAACTAGGCACTTATAGAATTTATTTGTTTATTGCAGTGTCACAATGAACTCTCATAACATGAGTGAGGATGAGGTTCATTCACATAGCGATACTGATCCTGAATATGCACCTGAGGCTGAGGGGGGTGACCATGGGGCTGAGCATGAATCCCAAAATAGTTCCATGGCAAGTGAAGCAAGTACTTTAGAGTGCCCTTCTACAGTATTGGCAAAGTATGCTAAAGGTTCTTTTGATCCCAAATGCCCTCTCAAACAATTTGCAACAAAAGATCTAAGCAGGCAAGGGGCAACATCTGGTGGCACAAGGAGGTGGAAGTGCAACTTTTGTGGTGAGGGGTGGTATGGGAGCATCACTAGAGTTAATGCACACATTCTTTTCATTAGAGGAAAAGGTGTGGGGATATGTGAATTTTTCGCAAAACCAGAAAACATGAAATACAAAGTTGAAAAAAATAAGTTATGGGGTGTTCCTGATGATACTCTAGTTGCACCTATGCCTACTACTTTGCTTCATAGGAGACATCTTCAGCATAGCCAGCAACAAAGATCCAACCATACTTTGCAGACGAGAGTAGGAGGGACACTAGGATCTTCTTCTAGTGCCTATGCAAGAGAGGGGAGGGGGAAACGGAAATTGCAAAGTCAAACTCAAAGTAACCCCATAGCAGATTTGTTTAATGTGCAGCTCAAGGATGACATAGATGATGCCATTGGCAAGTTCTTCTTTGCCAATGGCATCCCATTTCATGTTGCCCGATCCCCTTATTATAAGGATATAATATCAATGGTGGCAAAGGGAGGACCATCATATGTGCCACCAGGTGAGATGAAATTGAGGACCACAATCTTGGATAAGAACTATTCCAAGATCAATTTGTTGATGAAGAAGATGGAGTGTTAGGTTAAGACAAGATGCAGCATAGTCATGGATGGGTGGACGGACATTAGCCATCGTCCACTCATTAACATCATGGTTACATGTACTGAGGGCCCATATTTTCTTAAGGCAGTTGATTGTTCAGGGCATCGCAAAGATGCTGATTTTCAATTTGAGGTTCTCAGGGATGCTATTGAGGAGGTTGGGCCACAAAATGTGGTCCAAGTTGTGACAGATGTTGCACATGTGTGCAAAGCTGCAGGGAGACTTGTCGAGGCTACTTATAGGCATATTTGGTGGACCCCATGTTGTGTGCATGCCATGAACAATGCACTCAAGGACATGGGAAATATTGATTGGATTAGAGCAGTGGTTAATGATGCGAGAGATGTGCAGATGTTTATCTGCAACCACCACACATCACATGCACTCTTTAGGACCTTCGCTAAGAAGGAGTTCCTGAAACCTACTGATACGAGATATGCTTCCTATTTCATTCTCTTGGACAGAATGATTGAGTTGCAAGAGGCACTGCAACTCATGGTCATGACAGCAGATTGGAGTAGGTGGGCCGAGTCTAAGACAGAGCAGGGGAGGAAGGTGAAGGATACGGTGAAGAGCGATGTGTTCTGGGCTGATGCAAAATATATTGTCGCCATCATTAAACCAGTTTTCCAAGTTATTGGGTATGGGGATGCGGATGCACCTAGCCTTGGAGAGGTGTATGAGTGCATCGATTCTATGCTTGATCAGATGAGGGTTGTTGTGCGAGAGAGGGACCCCACATTAGCATTCTACCATGAGCACATTTAGCCAATCATTCACAGGAGAAGGGAGAAGCTCAACACTCCCTTGCACATGGCAGCCTATGCACTTAATCCTAAGTGGCACTTGACTAGGCCTGGTAGAGTGACACTGATAGAGGATGCAGAGGTGAAGGCAGGGTTTTTCAGGTGCATTGAGAGGATGTATGATGATGTAGATGCCAGTGTGATTCGCACTAAGTGGACCAAATTTGCCGCTCTTAGGGGTTATTCAGATGCAGCCAAGATGGATATGTGAACTATGGCGCAGGAGGACCCAATTTTGTGGTGGACTTGCCATGGATCGGGATCTTTGACTACCATTCTAGCCATCCAATTGTTATCTCAGGTTTCTAGTTCTTTAGCTGTTGAGAGGAACTAGTCTACATATAGCTTCATCCACTCTCTTAAGAGGAACAGACTTACCTCTAGGAGAGCAGAGAAGCTTGTGGTTGTACATAGTGCTTTGCATCTCATTGACCACAAAACACTTTTGTACAAAGAGAGTCCAGCAGCATGGTGGGATGTAGAGCCAGAGGAGCCAGAACAGATTGATGAGGATGCTTCAATTTCGGCTTCAGATGTAGGGCTGGTTGGTGTTAGTTTGGAAGAGCTTGATTGCAAGGATTCCAGTAGTTCGAGTGATGAGGAGTTTGGGGATGATTAGATGTAATGTCCCCTAATTAGAGACATAAAATGCACAAGTTAGGACATATAATTTATTTTACCAACACATCATTTTATTATTGTAAATTACCTTGAAAACCTACTTACAACATGTATTATCAATTAAGCACATAATTCCTTGTTCATAATTAGATTATTTCAGATTGCTCATTTTAAGAATAAGACAATTAAATGCATTGTCATCTAAGGCCATAAACTAACATGATCAGATGTGACTTCTTACTCTTGATTGGAATAGATCTTCGCCTTGGCTCCTCTTTCCTAGCCTCATGGGACGGCAATTTACTGTGTAAAAGGGCGCGTGAACGCATCTCAAAGTGGACTCCCTCAAGGTGTTCCACCCATCTTGGGACCCTCCATCAGTGGAGCGATTTACCAGCTTTTCCCTCCACAAACACACTGTCCTTATTGAGTGTTAGCGGAAGGGAGCTCAATTACCATTATATTTGGTAATTGAGTGTTTATATTTGGTAATTACAATTATTATATTTAATATTTATCATTGTAATATTATCTTTGATAGTTATAATTATAATAATATTAAATAGCTAATGTATTTTGTTTATCTTGTTTCCTATGCTTTATATTTCAATGCTACAATTTCGAGGGACATGACATTAGAGGCCTCCCTTCACTACATTTTTGCATTTTTTACTTATTTTGATTATGATATCAATGTATCATGCTACTCATTGTAATCATTTTTATGATATGATATTATGATGTGACATGTCATATTTTCAATATTCATATAATAAAAATCTCAAATTCGACAATTTCATTTGTCAAATTTTAATATTTTATTTACTTTTAGTCTTTTAGTAATAGTATTCAAGTATTCAAAATGTTAGTATTTGCAATTTTACTAATTTTCCAAAGTTTAATTTGAAATGTTATTCTTAAACATCTTTTTATAACTAGTTATTCAAGTACCACATGTATATCAGCACCGCGCCACCCGCCCCTCCCCCAACTCCCCCCCACACTATCCCCAAACTTAGACCCCTTGTCCCCCCGTCCCCGACAGGGGACGCGTCCCCTTGAGGAAACTCCGTGGAACACTGTAGTAAAGCCTTGAATTACAATCCAATGAATATTCATTGAATGTGTAAGTTCTTGATTTGCCTTGTCCATATCCATTAAAGGTACTCCACTTTATCATTGGTGCAAGAGGAAAATACATCAATACTGGTATCACTATAGAGAATGCCCTCCCTCCTCAATAGCAACAACACAAGAAATGTCAAAACTACCTGTGTCATCATCTTAAGACAATCTTCAGATTCTTGTTGAAGACAAGTTCAGGCTTTCTCTTGAAAGGTAAATCAGACGACACAACCAGAAAGGTACAAGACAAATTCAAAACATGTTGTCCGTGAGAGTTTACTTTTCATTGAATGATATCATTAATATTGGCTGCCCACATCTTACAGCAGTTCTTTTAAACTTGGCCATGGGAGGGTCATACATGCTAACCGATTGATTACATTGTCTTTATTGAACAAATCATCCTGGGTAAAAAAAATTAATGAAATTAAATAATCAATTTGCTCCTACAAATTAAGGTCCACAGATCAGTAAAAGTAAACCATTGGTATTGCCAGAAAACTGTGTTACACGGGGACGCGTCCCCTGCCCCAAAACCCCCTGTACCCGTCCCCATCCGTCCCGGGGACGGGGGTACGCATCGGGAACAGTCCCCAGCCGTCCCCGAATCAGGAAAATTCACAGGAAACGGCGGGGAACGTTTCCTCTTGTCTTGGAACGGTCCCTCGTCCCCGGGGACGGCGGGGGAGGTTTGGAAACGTCCCTCGCTGTCCCTGGGGACGGCTAACCGTCCCCTGTGTATATGGAGCTCCAGAAAATTAAAGAACATAAAATTTTGTTTTTTAAAACATTTTATATTGCTATTAAATGTTTTGTGGGCCCACAGCAACATAATGCGTTTGTGTAAAGTCTAAAAACAAAAATTTAAATGAAACTTAATAAAGTTTCATAAGATTCAATGATATTATTTGGCTCTCACGACAAGCGACGGCAGGGGCGACGACTTCACACAGCAAAGCACGGGAAAATCTCTGCCTCAGCTCAGTCTAAACGATTTTTTGGCATTTTGCTCCTGTGTTTGGGCATTTAACAGAGACGTTTTTGCATTTTAAAGAGGCATGAAACAGATTTCTTCAAGTTTTTGTTTCTCATGCCTAGAGTAAAGTCGTGGATGGGCTCTATTTGACTGCGTTTTTTTCTTCACTCAAGCTGCATTTTGTTTGTGTTTGGGACGCCTTGAGGAGCTAGGAGCTGCACTTACTTAGTTCCATTTCCTACCACTCTCACAATTTATTGATATTGATAGACCATGGTTTTATTGATGTTTGATATTGCTATGATAAATTTTATAATGCTTTAATGACATTTATTATGTTGTTATGCTACTACTCTCGCGATTTATTTATATATTGATATTGTTGTTAGCAATTATTAATTTATTGACATATATCTCTCTCTTTCCCTCTCTCTATCTATAATATATTAATAAATTTTGAAAAAATCATATATATATATGTATTTTGTATGTCGCCATCCCCTACCATCCCCTAAAAATGGGCCCCTAGGAAACGTCCCGGAAACGCGTCCCCAGCCGTCCCCCCGTCCCCGTCCCCAAAAGGCCGTGGAACACAGCCAGAAAACAGTTTTTTCATCATAATGGAAGTCCATGAAAAAATAGCTTGCTGCAAAGACTGATCTCATGAATATTTTCCACAAAGATTCTACTGAGCATAAAACTAGAGAGAATCAAACTATATTCTACAGGTGTCATTCACAGCCAGGTGCATCACTAATTCTAACTTGAGATTTTATTCATATTGTCATTTTGTTATATTTTGGAAAACAAACTCTTGTAATCTTATTCCACTTTAATTTCATGCTACAAGAAAAGCAAACTTGCTACTCTAAGAAACACGATATGCAACTCCTCTGTTTTCTGCTTATGGGGATGTCTCAACTTCATCATTTTCACTCTTAACATATTTTTCATAGATCTGTTTGAAAATGTTGTCTACACAAAGCTATTTGTAAAGCCTTTTATCAGGAATGTAATTTGAAGTTAAGTATAGACGAGATTCCATAGAATTCTGAATGCAGGAAGCCTAGCACAATACCTTCTGCCTGATAACCTCCCAAAGAGGTCCAAGAGCGGGATGAAGGAAAACAAGGAAAGGTGGTCCAGAATTGAGGTACGAGGTATTATCTTCAACCTGCTACAATTCAGAACAGGATTAGCAAACCAATTTTTTGATAAGCAGAAAAATTCATCAATATACAGAATTTACCAAAACAAAGCAGCAGAATATTACTCTGTTGTATCTGAATACATCAAAATTTCACATCCCAAGAATCAAAAATCCCAAGCTGGCAAATATCAGAGATTGAACATTTACTATAAAGTGGATATTTTTGTTCGTTGATCCTTCTAAAACCCACCTCAATTAACCACTTAATACTACATGTTGGTATGAAATTAAGATCACAATAAATAAAATTTGACCATTGGCCCGAGAAGAATTTCTAAGGAAGTCAAAATATAAGATTGAACATTCAATCCATGGAAGTTCTTGTTATTCCTTGATTCTTCTAAAACTTGCCTCAGTTTCTCAATTATTCAGGGATTACATGTTGTTGAGCATGAACCTAAGATCATGATACCCATAGTTTGACCATGACAATTACAAGATGATTTTGCACTCAGACCAGACATAGGTGCATGTTTGATTCTGGTAATGGAACACTATGCCACTAAAATAATTGAGAAGAACACATAGGTAAAGCGAACATAGAAGCACTCATGGATTTTCAATTAGGATAGATATTCCATTCCTAGAATCCTAACTCATCAACACAGATCTTAACAAGCTTAAAACTGATACAAACTGCACTGTATTGCTGTTCCTTAAGTACTTTTCTCAAAAACATGTTGGTGAAAACCAAAGAATGAGATTGAGAGAAAATGTTGTGCTTTCTCAAGTTGAGAGCATCATATTATATTTGATCATGTACTAAAAGTAGGAAATAGTTACATACTAAAAATAGACAGTAGTTACAACTAACTAACTACAATGACTTATCACAAACAAGTGTAAGATACACTTTCTTATTATATTAAATTAATATTCTAATACCCACCTTTA